>CM077648.1:8881012-9223512 GCA_039707465.1 Rhabdophis nuchalis | reverse complement strand
AGAATGTTCGGAAAAATGTTCGGCCCTCCACCATGTTCACTTCATGCAATCTGGCCCTCTTTGAAAAAAGTTTGGACACCACTGCCTTAAACGGTCTAGCATGGACTTCACCCCTTTCTTAATAGGTCCGTAAAGGGGGCGTGCATAAGCGCACCAGCATGCCTACCAGTGGTGGGTTTCAAATTTTTTAGAACCTACTCTGTAGGTGTAGCCTATTTTGTGGGCGTGGCTTGGCAGTCATGTGACAGGGTGGGAGTGGCCACTTTTTAAAATGTGGTGAAACTCATTTAACAACGCTCTTGCTTAGCAACCAAAATTTTGGGCTCAATTGTGATGATTCTTTCTTTCTATCTTTCTTTCTTTCTTTCTTTCTTTCTTTCTTTCTTTCTTTCTTTCTTTCTTTCTTTCTTTCTTTCTTCCTTCCCTTTCCTTCCCTTCCCTTCCCGTTGGGTCACTGGCAGCGGCGGGCCAGATTTACTTCCAGATACGCCGGTGGAACCCCCTCTCACCGGTTCTCTAAATTTCACCAACCAGCTCTTGCGAGTAGGTGCGAGCCTGCAGAAACCCACCACTGATGCCTACCGTCCCTGTCCTTCTGTCCCCATTTATTTGTACCCATTTCCTGTGTTCATGTCCATGTATATACTTATGCCTGTTATCTCGTACATGTTTGACAAACTAACTAACTAACTAACTAAACCAGGGGTCTGCAAAGTTGGCTCTTTTAAGACTGGTGGACTTCAACTCCCAGAATTCCCCAGCCAGCATAGCTGGCTGGGGAACTCTGGGAGTTGAAGTCCACCAGTCTTAAAAGAGCCAACTTTGCAGACCCCTGAACTAAACTAACAAACAAACAAACAAATAAAATATTGTCTTCTATCAGTAATTGTTGTTCTCTTTAATCAGCCCATCTAGATCTAAAACATTTTGCGAGAGAAAGGAGAATAAAATTCAGCTCCCTGTCTCCCTGAGAAAAACGCCTAAGGTCTCAGCCATTCACTGACTCTCGTCTTGCTAATTTATGTGTCATTTATTACAGGAAGTTTGTTTTCTCCACCTTGAGTGTTCCACCTTCTTCCTCCACTATATATTTTTCTTTCTCTCTTTTTTTTTTTGCTTCACGGAGTCATGTTTTAGTAAGCAGCAGAGTGGAAACGTTCTCATTATATCCTGATTATTCTAACCCTGCTGAGGAGAAGTCTCCCCATTCACTGCACCAATGGCTTCAGAGCAAACACAGCAGCGGAAAAGGACCACCTAAAACGAAGCTGTGGCTGGCTATGGGGTTCTGGGAGACGGAATCCGGCCATCTTAAAGCTGCCAAGGTTGAGTAGCACCTGCCGACTAGGTTGACGGCTGGGAAGCTCTGCAACGTGGCTTTGAAGCCATACGAGAGGGCCCATCCATTCCTAAAGAGCAGATTGGAACGGCTTCTAAAAACGTGATGGCGAACCTCTGGCACGCGTGCCACAGGTGGAACGCAGAGCCGTCTCTGCGGCCACCCGAGCTGTCACCCCAGCTCAGCTCCACCGTGCATGCGCACGCCGGCCACCTGATCTTCGGGTCTCTGCCGTGCATGCATGGGGGGGTGGAACGCATATAGGAGACACATGTGCAAAGGGAAGGTGGATAACGGGGCGCAGTATGCCCCTCACAGCCTGTTTTCGGTCCTAGGAAGCTGCAGGGAGGCCTAGGCCCAAAACGGAGCCTGGGGATGGAGTACGTCCCCTGCAAGCCGTTTATACTGCCAGGAAGCCACCTGATTTTCGGGTCTCATGACGCATGCGCAGGGGAAAAGAGAATAACAGGGGCGCAGTTTGCCCCCTCACAGCCCATTTTTGCTCCGAAGAGGATGCAGGGAGGCCTACTAGGTCCAAAATGGGGCACGGGGTCGTGTGCAGCCCATTTTTGCTCCCAGGAAGCCACCTGATTGTTGTGTCTCTGCCGCACATGGGTGGGGGATGGGGCGCATTCGGGAGATGCATGCGCAGGGGGAAGGGGCAGCACAGGGGAGCAGTGTGCCCCCTCGCAGCCCATTTTCGGTTCCAGGAGGCTGCAGAGAAGCCTAGGCCTAAAAGGGGCACAGTGGGGGTGCAATGCGCCCTCCCAGCCCATTTTTGCTCCCAAAAGGATGCAGGGAGGCGTACTAGGCCCAAAATCGGGAACGGGGAAGATCATGGCATCTGACAACTCAACCAAACTTGGGATTCAAAACACAGCCTAGAGAGTTCCCCCTGCATGGTCCCCATGGGAGTCTGACAACCAATCAGAATGCAAGGTCAAGATCAAAGACCAGAGAGGGCATAAAACCAAGGACTTTCAGCATTTCGCTCTCTTTCTCTTCTTCACCCAACATCTGAAAGCATCTGGTCCTCCTTTTCTGTTCAGGAGCTCAAGCCCTGTGGTCCAGTCCACCATTAAACCATCTTTCCAAGCAGCCTCTATGTTTCCAGTGTCTTTTTCCCCACTTGGAGTAGAACCTAGGAGGAGATTTCTTCCAACAGAAGGAAGGAAGGAAGGAAGGAAGGAAGGAAGGAAGGAAGGAAGGAAGGAAGGAAGGAAGGAAGGAAGATGTGGAGACTCTAGAAAGAGTGCAGAGAAGAGCAACAAAGATGATTAGGGGATTGGAGGCTAAAACATATGAAGAACAGTTGCAGGAACTGGGTATGTCTAGTTTAATGAAAAGAAGGACTAGGGAAGACATGATAGCAGTCTTCCGATATCACAGGGGTTGCCACAAAGAAGAGAGAGTCAAGCTATTCTCCAAGGCACCTGAGGGCAGAACAAGAAGCAATGGGTGGAAACGAATCAAGGAGAGAAGCAACTTAGAACTGAGGAGGAATTTCCTGACAGTGAGAACAATGAATCAGTGGAACAGAAGTTGCCTCCAGAAGTTGGGAATGCCCCAACACTGGAAGTCTTCAAGAAGATGTTGGATAGCCATTTGTCTGAAACGGTATAGGGCTTCCTGCCAAGGCAGGGGGTTGGAATAGATGATCACCAAGGTCCCTTCCAACTCTGCTATTGTATTGTATAAGGAAGGAAGGAAGGAAGGAAGGAAGGAAGGAAGGAAGGAAGGAAGGAAGGAAGGAAGGAAGGAAGGAAGGAAGGAAGTTTCTTCGTTTTATGTACTGCCATATTTCTAGTTCTCATCCTCACACATTGGCAGCTCTACCAAAAAATGCTACTTTCATTGGGCCTGCCATAGGATGTCAGGTAGTCCTTGACTTACGGCCACAATAGAGCCCCAAATTTCCATTGCTAAGTAAGACAGTTGTTAAGTGAGGTTTGCCCCATTTTTCTTGCCAGGGTTGTTAAGTGAATTGCTGCAGTTTTTAAATTAGTAAGATGGTCATTAAAACGAATCTGGTTTTCCCCACTCACTTGGCTGGTTCGAAGGTTGCAAAAGGGGATCGTAGAACTCCGGGATGCTGCCACCGTCATTAATACAGGCCAGTTTTTCCAAACTCTGAACTTTGATCATGTGACAATGCAATTGGTCATAACTGTGAGAAACGGTCATAAGTCACTTTTTACATTGCCATTGCAAAATGGTTGTAAGTTGCAATCCGCATGTGATTGTCATTCTAAGCCTTTCCACACCAACCCCAGGCATTAGACAGCCTTCCCTCCAAGTTAATTTACAGACCTTGGCTTGGACATCCAGCTGACCAGGAACTTCAGGACGCAGTGCAGGTTGGCCGGCATCTTGATTCTCTCCAGTAGCCCAAAATATAAACTTTTGGGACTTTAGCATCGGTGCTGTAGCCTCCTCCAACTGAATATAAACTGCTTTTAAGAATTTGAACCAGCACGAGGAGAAGAAGAACAGGAATAACAGGATGGCAGAGTTGGAAGGGACCTTGGAGGTCTTCTAGTCCAACCCCCTGCACAAGCAGGAAATCCTATGCCATTCCAGACAAATGGCTATCCAACATCTTCTTAAAGACTTCCAGTGTCGGAGCATCCACAACTTCTGGAAGCAATTTCTGTTCCACTGGTGAATTGTTCTCACTGTCAGGAAATTCCTCCTTCGTTCTAGGTTGCTTCTCTCCTCGATTAGTTTCCATCCATGGCTCCTTGAACTGTGTTCAGGTCCTTTGGGAGAAGAGGTTGACTCTCATTCTTCAAGCTGGAGGAAGAATCCAGCTTGGCTTTCTCCTTCTCCAGTTGCTGCGTCCTTCTAAAGTCAACACTGTTCTTACCTCTGTGCTACTCTGCAATCACTGCCACTTGGCTGGAGGCACTCAACAACAACCAGGAGGCTCTGAAGCCACAGGAGAAACTATCCAATGTGACTAAAAGAGGGGAGGAGAAACTTTAATGAAGTTGGTGATGATGAGTGGGGTTGGCCCTGACCTCAATGGAGCCTCTGGACAAATCCCTTTCATAATCCGGTGATGCTGGGCCTACTCATTTTTTCCGCCTGATCTTCATGCTGACTAGAAATGCTCACTTATGAGTTACTAGTCGGTTGGATCCCTGTGCTTCGCTACGGAACTATGTGGTCGGGCTTGGTAAATTGACAGTTAAAGCTTGAACATTGAGTAGTTATGATCGGCCTCTCCTCTCCCCTTCTCTGCCTCAGGCGTGACCCACAGAAGCCTCTCCTCTCCTCTCCCCTTCTCTCCCTCAGGCTTGCCCCACAGAAGCCTCTCCTCTCCTCTCCCCTTCTCTCCCACAGGCTTGCCCCACAGAAGCCTCTCCTCTCCCCTTCTCTCCCTCATATTTCCTCACAGAAGCCTCTCCTCTCCCCTTCTCTCCCTCATATTTCCACACAGAAGCCTCTCCTCTCCCCTTCTCTCCCTCATATTTCCTCACAGAAGCCTCTCCTCTCCCCTTCTCTCCCTCAGGCTTGCCCCACAGAAGCCTCTCCTCTCCCCTTCTCTCCCTCATATTTCCACACAGAAGCCTCTCCTCTCCCCTTCTCTCCCTCAGGCTTGCCCCACAGAAGCCTCTCCTCTCCCATTCTCTCCCTTATATTTCCTCACAGAAGCCTCTCCTCTCCCCTTCTCTACCTCAGGCTTTCCCCACAGAAGCCTCTCCTCTCCCCTTCTCTCCCTCAGGCTTGCCCCACAGAAGCCTCTCCTCTCCCATTCTCTCCCTTATATTTCCTCACAGAAGCCTCTCCTCTCCCCTTCTCTACCTCAGGCTTTCCCCACAGAAGCCTCTCCTCTCCCCTTCTCTACCTCAGGCTTTCCCCACAGAAGCCTCTCCTCTCCCCTTCTCTCCCTCAGACTTTTCCCACAGAAGCCTCTCCTCTCCTATCCCCTTCTCTCCCTCAGGCTTGCCCCACAGAAACCTCTCATATATTATTCCCTTCTCTCCCTTTCAGGTGGGGAGGGGATGTAGAATGTCTAACTTCTTAGCATTAGATGATTTTTCAGGGAGGGGCAGATGAATGTCTAAACT
This sequence comes from Rhabdophis nuchalis, assembly GCA_039707465.1. Classification (NCBI taxonomy): domain Eukaryota; kingdom Metazoa; phylum Chordata; class Lepidosauria; order Squamata; family Natricidae; genus Rhabdophis; species Rhabdophis nuchalis. The sequence continues at coordinate 9,218,100 of CM077648.1, read as the reverse complement.
CTCAGCCTGCAGGCTGGATGAGTCACGTAATAGATAGATAGATAGATAGATAGATAGATAGATAGATGATAGATAGATAGATAGATAGATAGATAGATAGATAGATAGATAGATAGATAGATAGATAGATAGATAGATAGATAGATAGATAGATAGATAGATAGATAGATAGATAGATAGATGATAGATAGATTATTGGAATCATCTTCAGTGATGAAGAACCAAATTTGAATTTATAATATAGTCTCCTTGAGGAGGTATTCCAAAACCCATCTGCATTTGTCAGAAACACAGGTAGTCCTCGATTTACAACCATTGGTGTTGTGACTGTTCAAAGTTACAACGGCATTGAAAAAAAGTGGCTTATGACCGTTTCTCAGGCCTACAACCATTGCAGCAGCCCCCTGGTCACATGATCCAAATTCAGAGGTGTGGCAATGGAGGGTTCAAGCTCCCCACCCCCAGCAGTGAAAGCCTGCTGGGCGACTTGGGACCAGTCCCTTTCTCTCTCAGATCAACCAACCTCACAGGGTTGTTGTTGTGGGAAAACAGGAGGAAGGGAGGTGTGTCAGATATGTTCACTGCCTTGACTTGTAAAAATAACAGAGGTGGAATATACATTTTTCCCCTCCATTTTTCCAACAAATCTGTGACAAAGTTTGGACTATGACAGGCTGACTGCCATTTCCCTTTCTAGCTGACCAATGGCTGAAGTTCTGACCGAGGCTTCCCGAGAGCATGAAGCAAACTCCTGGTCCCGACCAAAAAAACCTTTTTATTAATTGGATATGAATTCTTCTCATTCACATCCAGCAAAGTCTTTCAAGGGAGGATTTACAGTCACAGACCTTATCTGGCTTGGAGAGCTGCCAGGGCGATCTCTGCAGAACGTGGCAAGGAGTCTCGGAGAGTCACAAACCAATTAAGCCAACTAATTGTCTCCTGCAAACTCCACTCCCCTTTCGCTCCTCTTTTATTTCCTCTGGGAGGGGCCATTCATCGTCCACCTGTGGCCTTACTCCCAAGTCGACCCCCGTTCTTTAGCTGTTCCCTTCGTCTGGCCACTCTGCGCATGCGCACACTGGGAACAGGCTACAGCTGTTCTTCTGCCTCACTGATGCCTGACTCTGAAGGCAGCTGATAACTGTCAGACGGCTCTGGCCCCCTCTGCCTCTTATTTATTTATTTATTTTATTAAATTTATACCCCGCCCTTCTCCACAGACCCAGGGCGGCGCACAGGAATATTAAAATACATACAAAATCACATAAAAAATTTAAAAAACTTATTTGATAAAGATCCTGCGCTAAAACCAAATTAAAATCCCCAACATTTAAAACTGTCTAAAAGTCATTATGGAGGTTACACTAGGCCAGCTAGATGGAACAAATGTGTCTTTAGGCACTTGCGGAAGAGGCGGAGGTCGGAGATGGTGCGAAGTTCAGGGGGTAAGTCGTTCCAAAGGGCTCGGCCCGCCACAGAGAAGGCCCTTCCCCTGGGTGTCGCCAGTCGGCATTGTCCAGCCGACGGCATCCTGAGAAGGCCCTCTCTGTGGGAGCGTATCGGTCTTAGGGATGTATGGGGCAGGAGACAGTCTCGCATGTAACTAGGTCCCGAGCCATGGAGCGCTTTGAAGATGGTTGTCAGAACCTTGAAGCGCATCCGAAAGACCACAGGAAGCCAGTGCAGCTCGCGCAGGATTGGTGTTATATGGGAGTGTCTGGGCGCTCCCGTAATCACCCGCGCGGCTGCATTCTGGTCTAACTGCAGCTTTCGGGTGCACCTCAAGGGAAGCCCCATGTAGAGAGCATTACACAGCCTTCCCCAGACTCCAGAACTGGCCCATGGTCCTCCCCAACCTCCTCACTGTCCGAATCTGCTGCCAGCTCTGCTAGCCATTGGTGGGCCACAACAGTTGAAGAAGAATTTACATTTCACTAGTCTTAGTCCTATCCACTATTATATCAGGAGTGGGCAACCATGCTGGCTCAGGAATTCTGGGAGTTGAAGTCCACAGTTCATAAAGGGGCCATTGTTGCCCACCTCTGCTTTATGCACTGCAGTTTAATGAATGTTATAAACATCAGCTGCAGTCCACTAGGGAGTGAATTTCTAAGCAAGCATCCAAAAGCTACTCCTGCCAGTGAAGATGCCCACTTTACCAACAGGAAAAGGCAAAGGTTCCCCTCGCACATATGTGCTAGTCGTTCCCGACTCTAGGGGGCCTGGAAGTAAATCTGGCCCGCCGCTGCCAGTGACCCAACAGGAAGGAAAGGAAAGGAAAGGAAGGAAGGAAAGAAGGAAGGAAGAAAGGAAGAAAGAAAGAAAGAAAGAAAGAGGGAGGGAGGGAGGGAGGAAGAAAGAAAGAAAGAAAGAAAGAAAGAAAGAAAGAAAGAAAGAAAAAAGAAAGAAAGAAAGAAAGAAAGAAAGAAAGAAAGAAAGAAAGAAAGAAAGAAAGAAAGAAAGAAAGAAAGAATTTATCATCACAATTGAGTCCAAAATTTTGGTTGCTAAGCAAGAGCGTTGTTAAATGAGTTTCACCACATTTTAAAAGGTGGCCACTCCCACCCTGTCACATGACTGCCAAGCCACGCCCACAAAATAGGCCACACCTACAGAGTAGGTTCTAAAAAATTTGAAACCCACCACTGGACCGGCATGACTAAAACGCCGAAGGTGCACAGAAGGTTGTTCCCTTCCCACCAAAGCTGGTCCCTATTTTTGTACTTTATGTGCTTTCAAACTGCTAGGTTGGCAGAAGCTGGTTCAAGACACAGGAGCTCACTCCCTGACGCGGCGCCAGGGATTCGAACCGCCGAACTGGCCACCTCCTGATTGACAAGCTCAGCGTCTTAGCCTCATCCCCCAACAGGACATCCTGCTAAATTCCAAATAATCCCTCTTCAGTCCTGCAGAGTTTATGGAGGCTACATTACAGATAATGTTGTTTTTTTTCATCTCTTCGCTAACCAAACAATTTCTCCACCAACACAGTTCCCCGGCTTTTGTGTGTGTGTGTGTGTCGTTGTTGCCAGCGATCAAATGGTGGCACAAACTGTCGAGGTTCTGTTTCCTGCCTATCCGAGATGCATTCCAAAGATAAAATAATTAGGACCTCAGAAAAAAAATATCTCACATTTCTGGTTGGAGGAGGAGAATGGAAAGGGGTCATTGCACCAAACGGTGCATGCCACTTTTGCCAAACTGGTTCTCCCTAAATAGCTGTGGAAGATACCCGTCAAATCACAGCTTTGCCAACATTGCGCCGCCGACGTATTGCTTGCAAAAAAAACAGAACGAGGCCCAGGCAAACGGATGCTTTTCTCCTTTCGATTTGTTTTCTTTTGCTTTGCGATAGCGGTTAATCTCAGGCCCCAATTTCCATTCAGATCAGGCCAGGCTCCTATCTATGCACACACCGTAGATAAAAATAGACGCACGAAAGCTGCAAGCATCAGTCGTAAAGATGCCACCGAGAAACGTTTAAATCTCGCATTTTTCAGCATGAGTCAACCTGAAGGTGAACAATCTAGTACAGGGGTCTCCAACCTTTGCAACTTTAAGTCTGAAGGACTTCAGCTCCTTTCAGCAAAGCTGGCTGGAGAATTCTGGGAGCTGAAGTCCTTCAGACTTAAAGTTGCAAAGGTTGGAGACCCCTGATCTAGTAGATTAGAACGCTGCTCTTCACTGCATCTCTCCTTTCTCGAAATTCTGCCGGATCTGCGTTCGTTATACCCATAACTTCAGGATTTTCATCTTTTATTTTTTCCCCCTTCAACACCCATCCTTGGAAGTCTATTTTTTTCCCCCAGATTAACTTTGGGTGAAATCTTTAGCTCTTAAATGTCTCCCATCCCTCCAAAGTGAACTGCAATGTTACAGGTGGACCTTGTTACCTGATCTCTATCCTGAGGTCCACTCCCAACTTTACTGGTACTCCTCGACTTACAATCATTCATTTAGCAGCTGCCCAATCTTACAATAACACTGAAAAAAAGTGATTTATGACCAGTCTTTGCACTGAAGGGTGCTCAGGAAAAGCAAGAAGGTTTGCCAAGAAGAGACTGGACAGCCACTTGTTTGGAAAGGTGTAAGACAGTGATAGTCAATCTGGTCCCTACCGCCCGCTTGTGGACGTTCCAGCTTTCATGGTGGGCAGTAGGGGTTTTGTCCGATACTGAAGCACTTTCCTTTTTTAAATTTAATGGACTTCCCTATTTTATAAATTGCCATTACTGTAATTTCACTACTAACAGAGATACAAAAGTGGGCGGTAGGTATAAAAAGGTTGACTACCCCTGGTGTAAGATCTCCTGCTCAAACTGGGGGTTGGACTAGAGACCGATACGCTCCCACAGAGAGGGCCTTCTCAAGGTACCGTCTGCCGGACAATGCCGACTGGCGACACCCAGGGGAAGAGCCTTCTCTGTGGCAGGTCCAGCCCTTTGGAACGACCTACCCCCTGAACTTCGCACCATCTCTGACCTCCGCCTCTTCTGCAAGTGTCTAAAGACACATTTGTTCCATCTAGCCGGCCTAGCGTAACCTCCATAACTGACTTTTAGATAGTTTTAAATTTGGGGATTTTAATTTGGTTTTTAGCGCAGGATTTTATTGAATAAGTTTTTTAAATTTTACATGGTTTTTGTATGTACTTTTAATATTACTGTGCGCCGCCCTGGGTCCGTTTGGAGAAGGGCGGGGTATAAATTTAATAAATAAATAAATAATAAATAAATAAACCTCCAAGGTCCCTTCCCACTCCATGATTCTATGTTCTAACGCTAAAGTCTTAAGATCTGGGTTTTTTTTGTCGTCGTCCCCGTCCCCCCCCCCAAAAAATCAATGGTTATGATTTTGACCTTGAAGGCTGATTACAATTTAACAATGCACAAAGTCATTTTCCCTGTTTTCGTACATACTTTAAATTCCGCATTAGCCTTGCTGTGGACACGGTAACAGATTAGATTTGTATTAAGGCTCCCAATGCTAGAGAGGAATGTGTAGAAGTGATCAAAGGTATCTCCAGTTGTGGAGAAACAGGGCATTAATTTTCTAGAAATATCTTGTCAAAGGACTCTCCTTTTTTTTAAATTCCACCGCCCCCTCCCTCCGCACTAATTAAATCGATGCTCCTCCTCACCAAATGGAAAAGCATTCTACAGGGATTAGCCAAAGGTTGGATCTCATCTTATCCATTGCCAAGGATTCCTCTCATCAGAGGACTGGCTAATCCATCAGCAATTATTTTCTATCTTTTGTGAAGGGTCACACCTCAAATACCAGCTAGATTTCAAAGGTACAAAGGCAGGCGGAAAAAAATGACTCCCCCCCCCCTCGGAAAGTCGATAGATTTTGGGAATGTGAGATCATATCGGCTACTCCGGGCCTTCCTTGCTACGATCATGTAAGAAGCTGACAAGTTGTAGACCATGGCAGGGTCTCCAACCTTTGCAACTTTAAGTCTGAAGGACTTCAGCTCCCAGACTTCTCCAGCCAGCTTTGCTGGCTGGAGAAGTCTGGAAGCTGAAGTCCTTCAGACTTAAAGTTGCAAAGGTTGGAGAACCCTGAGCTAAAGAATTCTGGGAGTTGAAGTCCATCTTTGCTGGCTGGAGAATTCTGGGAGCTAAAGTCCTTCAGACTTAAAGGTGCCAAGGTTGGAGACCGCTGAGCTAAAGGATTCTGGGAGTTGAAGTCCAGCTTTGCTGGCTAGAGAAGTCTGGGAGCTGAAGTCCTTCAGACTTAAAGTTGCAAAGGTTGGAGAACCCTGAGCTAAAGGATTCTGGGAGTTGAAGTCCATCTTTGCTGGCTGGAGAATTCTGGGAGCTGAAGTCCTTCAGACTTAAAGGTGCCAAGGTTGGAGACCGCTGAGCTAAAGGATTCTGGGAGTTGAAGTCCAGCTTTGCTGGCTGGAGAATTCTGGGAGCTGAAGTCCTTCAGACTTAAAGGTGCCAAGGTTGGAGACCGCTGAGCTAAAGGATTCTGGGAGTTGAAGTCCAGCTTTGCTGGCTGGAGAATTCTAGGAGCTGAAGTCCTTCAGACTTAAAGTTGCAAAGGTTGGAGACCCTTGTTGTAGATGGTAGCAGCTGATACAGGTATCTGGTAGAGTCCCAAAGGTGCTTTTTTTTTTCCCCCAAGAGGAAATCGGACTTTTCTTGTTTTTTCTGTGAAGACATTTCGCTTCTCATCCAAGAGGCTTCTTCAGCTCTGACTGGATGGTGGGGAATGGAAGGATTGATACTCCTTGCAGGCAGCTGGTTCTTTGCATCCTTTTAGGGAGTCCTTGAAGCACTTGGAGGTTTATCTGTGTCCTTAAGGTCACCTGAGTGGTGCCAATGGTTCCTGCAGCCTGCAATATTTTTCCCTCTGGAGATCCATTCCTACTCCCACACCATTCCAAGGGTGTTCACCCCAAATTGTATAGCTAAAAGTCTGTAGAGATTCTCCGTCATCCAGGTCATGGTTGTCCCAAAATTCCTTTTTCAGGAGGCAACTGCACTTTCTTGTTTTTTCTTGTGAAGATGTTTCGCTTCTCATCCAAGAAGCTTCTTCAGCTCTGACTGGATGGTGGGGAATGGAAGGATTGATACTCCTTGCAGACAGCTGGTCCTTTGCATCCTTTTTAGAGGGTCTTTGAAGCACTTGCAGGTTTATCTGTGTCCTCAGGGTCACCTGAGCGGTGCAAATGGTTCCTGTAGTCTGCATTTTTTCCTCTGGGAATCCATCCCTTACTCCCACACCATTCCAAGGATGCTCATCCCAAATTGTACTGTATAGCTAATATTGTGCAGAGATTCTCAGTCATCCAGGTCATGGTAGTCCCAAAGGTGGCTTTTTTCTGGAGGCAACTGGACTTCCTGGTTTTTTCTTTGAAAATGTTTCAACTTCGGACAGTCGTCTGTTCTGACCCCCCTTTCTCCGACTAACACAAGACTGGCTGCCTGCCACTAACTCTCTTGGCTGCTTGCCTGAATGACTCTGAACAGATACGAAGCTGCCTAACTCGACTAAACACGAACCTGAAAATCAACACGAATAAACACGAACCTAGAAATCCAATGTTGTTTTCTGCAAGGACTTCCTTAGCAAAGACTTCCTTTTAAACCCTCTTGGGAGGGGCCAGTCATTAGGCAGCTGGGACTAATTCAATTCGAAGGAGTTCGCTTCTGATGCAATTGAAGCCTCCTTTTTTCAGCCCTTCTCACTCTAGCATCAGGGACAAACTGGCCTTGATCCTCCCCACTACTCCAAGACCCAGGTGCCTCCTGATGACCAGCCGGGCTCTCTGTTCTCTCAAGGTCGCCCTCCTCCAGAGCAGACTCATAGGACTCCTCACTAGAGGAGTCCATCAGCAGCTCATCTGGAGCCGGCTGGGCCACAACAGTCGTCGTAACTTCGAAAAGTCACTGAATGAGCTGTTGTAAGTCGAGGGCTGCCGGTATAACGCTTAAAAACCCATTTTCAAAACTAGCCTTGTCCAGGTTGAAATCAGAGAGGAAGGGTTGCACAGAAAAGGAACATAAAGTGAACATCCTCTGGATTCATCCCATCCATAATCTCAATCTTCTGAACTTTGAACAGTCATTGAATGAACTGTTGAAACTCGAGGACTGCCTGTAACTAGAACCTGGGTCTCTGTACCAGGGGTGGGTTGCTATTGGCATTACTGCCAGTTTGGCGCGTGAAATTTCCCCCCCATGTGTGTGAGTCAAACACGCATTCCACGCGTCCGCGCATTTGTACTTAAAAAGGTCTGCGCATGCGCACGTTAGAAAAGGGGCGGAAATGACATTTTTGGAATGAAGGTTGTTCTGCGCATGCGCAGAACCAACAATCAAGATGGCGACGATGACGATAGAAGTGGTTCAGGGGCATGGCAAGCCATGTTACTACCTACTCAGCTGAACCGGGACGAACCGGTTGGAGCCCACCTCCATTCTGTAGCAATCCATCACCTTGGCCTCTGTATTATGCTGGCTCTTCATAGAAATAACATCCGATTTGGTTGGTTCGTGTATGAGGAGCCACTTCTAATTTATTTTAAGGGACGCCGCGAATGCTCGGGGGGGGGAATTATTCTCTCTCCGTGAACATCATTTTGGAAACTTCTTTGAACTATCTGGGCTGCCAATTCCTACTTTAATTTTGCTTTTCAGGTATGCTGTTGAGCAGGTAGGCCTTCATTCTAATCATACCTTCTGGAATAGCCATTCCATCCATCCCTAGAGGAGAAAGGAGTTGGTTACACCTCATTTTGGAGAGTCTCATCAATGGGGCATCTTTGAAAGCCGACCCTGGTGTTCCCCATGTCTGCCAGGCCCAAATCTTCCCGTTTCTCCACCTCTGTTAAGTGGCAAGAAACTGGCATATCCTAAAGGAAGTATCCCTCAGCATCTCACTGTTTTGTCATCAGCGGAGGAATATTTTACAAAGGTAATTTAAAAAAAAGTGATTTTAAAGAGAACCTTGCCAGAGTTATCAACTATAGCTCTACCAGCAAGTTTGTCTGCATGTTGTTGCTAGTTGCGAAGTTGTGTCCGACCCATCGTGACCCCATGGACAATGTTCCTCCAGGCCTTCCTGTCCTCTCTCATCCTCCGGAGTCCATTGAAGCTCACGCCGGCTGCTTCAGTGACTCCATCCAGCCCCCTCCTTCTCTGCCGTCCCCTTCTTCTTCTTTTGCCCTCCATCGTTCCCAGCATGAGGCTCTTCTCCAGGGAGTCCTTCTTTCTTCTCATTAGGCGGCCAAAGTATTTGAGTTTCAAATTTCATGCAAATACTTTGTCTGCATGAGGCGCGCCTAAAGCAAGTATAAACATGGATTTTTAAAAAATAAATAAATAAATAAATTAAGATTCGGTTTCTACACTGCTCTGTGGAAGAATGTACATTTGAGGAAGGTAATAGGGTGTCCTTTTCATCACAAGGCCATACATCAGTTTAAGGCAAGGATGTTTGTGGGGGAACCACACAATTAAAACTCAGAATGGGCAATGCCTGTTAAAAAGGAGAGGATGGCCTTGCAGATGGCAGGAGATACGCTCTGTTTAATCTGTCAATATTGGCGATTTTTTGCCTCAAAAGGAGAATGTGCGAATTCCAAAAAAAGATGATGGTTGGGTGGGTGGGTAATATAGACAGGCAGACCGATCTATACATAATAATAAAGATAGATGATAGACAGACAGATAGATATGGATAGATGATGGATAGATAGTGACAGACAGGCAGGCAGGCAGGCAGATATAGATGGATGGATGGATGGACGGACGGACGGACAGACAGACAGATAGAGACAGACAGACATGAATAGATGATAGATAGATATAGATAGATAAATGATAGACAGGTAGATGGTAGATAGATGATTGATGGATGAACTCTATTCATCCATCCATCCGAGTTAGCTAGAAATAGATGATAGCTAGCTAGATGATAGATAGATAGATAGATAGATAGATAGATAGATAGATAGATAGATAGATAGATAGATAGATGGATGGATGGATGGATGGATGGATGGATGGATGGATGGATGGATGGATGGATGGATGGATGGATGGATGGATGGATAGATAGATAGGTAGATCAGCAGGCAGGCAGGCAGGCAGACAGGCAGGCAGGCACAGACAGACAGATATGAATAGATGATAGATAGATATAGATGATAGACAGATAGATGATAGATAAATGATGGATGGATGAATAGATGGATAGAGAGCTAGAGATAGATGATAGATAGATAGTTAGATAGAGATATCCAGGCAGACAGATAGGCAGAGAGAGAGATGATAGATAGATGATAGATAGATGAATAGATGGATAGTTAGCTAGAGATAGATGATAGATAGATACATAGATAGTTACATAGAAGATAGATAAATGGATAGATAGAAGATAGAGTTAGACAGACAGACAGACAGACAGACAGACAGACAGACAGACAGACAGTTTACTTAGGGTTTTTAAAAAAATCCATAAACACAAATCGGTTATGTTAAAGTGGCTTTTGGTTTTATTGTTGTAAAAAAATGTGTTGGGTTATTGTTTATCAGTGGCTGACTGTGATTTGTTAGATACCTTTTTACTTCTGAAGGCAGCCATTAAAATATCTCACATAAAACATTTGCCTCCGTCTCAAGAGTCTACTGTGGCTTTCTTTCCCTTTTTTATTCAGATCCAGATGAATCTTCCTCAATTTATCCCCTCAGAAGTCACTCTTTTCTTTCTACTTCTACATCTCAAGCTGTGAATTTGGCAGAGTCGCCTGCCTTTCAAATTTCCCAAGGAAAAAAATAAATAAAATAGAGCCAGGGATGAAGTGAAAAGAAAGTGTAAATCATTGGCTCACAATATAAAACAAAACTTAAGAACATCGGAAAAGTCCTGCTGGATTAAACCAAAGGATCCTGTTTCCCACAGTGACTTTCCAGATGCCTCTGGGATAAGATGTCCCAAAATTGTATTAAAGGCATCGAGAACAAAAACTAGTATTTGAGCTTGTCGATCAGAAAGGTCAACGGTTCAGCGGTTCGAATCCCTAGCGCCGCGTAATGGAGTGAGCTCCCGTGACTTGTCCCAGCTTCTGCCAACCTCGCAGTTCGAAAGCAGGTAGAAAATGCAAGTAGAAAAATAGGGACCACCTTTGGTGGGAAGGTAACAATGTTCTGTGCGCCTTTGGCATTTAGTCATTTTATTTTATTTTATTTATTTTATTCACATTTGTAACCCGCACCCATCTCACCACAAAGGGACTCCGGGTGGCGAACAGAGATTTAAAATAAATATACATAAATACAAAATATTATTAAATAATAACTAAATTAAATCAATACCCTGCTTAAAATAAATTTAAATTTAAAAACCCATAAATTAAAATTTTGATTTGTTATAAAAACAATGGGTGTGGAGTAGATCATGCTAGGCCGGCCAGGTGAAAATAGTAAGTTTTTAAGTGCCGTCGAATCAAGCGGAGGTTTGTGATGGAACGGAGATCGGGAGGTAGGCCATTCCAGAGGGTAGGGCCCACCACAGAGAAGGCCCTTCCCCTGGGAGCCGCCAACCGGCATTGCCCGGTCGACGGCACCCGGAGAAGACCCTCTCCCTGGGAGCGAGTCGGTCGAAGGGATGTATGGGGTAGTCATGCCAGACACATGACCAAAGAGACATCTTCGGACAGCACTGGCTCTTCGGCTTTGAAATGGAGATGAGCACCACCCCCTAGATTCGGGAACGACTAGCACATATATGCGAGGGGAACGTTTACCTTTTCCCTGCCGTTATTATATTAACAAATAATTCAAGATGGCGAATATATGCAACACATCTTCTTCCTCTAATTTTGCCCACAATAACAATCCTGTGAGGTGTGTTGGATTGAGAGAGAAAGACTAACGCAAGCTACCCATCTGGCTGTCATGGCTAAGGTAAACTAGAATTCACCCTCTCCTGGTGATTGGCCCAAAGTCATTCAGCCGGTTTTCATGGCTACGGTAAACTAGAATTCACCCTCTCCTGGTGATTGGCCCAAAGTCATTCAGCCGGTTTTCATGGCTAAGGTAAACTAGAATTCACCCTCTCCTGGTGATTGCCCCAAAGTCATTCAGCTGGTTTTCACCGCTAAGGTAAACTAGAATTCACTCTTTCCTGGTGATTGGCCCAAAGTCGTTCAGCCGGTTTTCACGGCTAAGGTAAACTAGAATTCACCCTCTCCTGGTGATTGGCCCAAAGTCATTCAGCTGGTTTTCACCGCTAAGGTAAACTAGAATTCACTCTTTCCTGGTGATTGGCCCAAAGTCGTTCAGCCGGTTTTCACGGCTAAGGTAAACTAGAATTCACCCTCTCCTGGTGATTGGCCCAAAGTCATTCAGCTGGTTTTCACTGCTAAGGTAAACTAGAATTCACTCTTTCCTGGTGATTGGCCCAAAGTCGTTCAGCCGGTTTTCACGGCTAAGGTAAACTAGAATTCACCCTCTCCTGGTGATTGGCCCAAAGTCATTCAGCTGGTTTTCACCGCTAAGGTAAACTAGAATTCACTCTTTCCTGGTAATTGGCCCAAAGTCATTCAGCTGGTTTTCACGGCTAAGGTAAACTAGAATTCACCTTCTCCTGGTGATTGCCCCAAAGTCATTCAGCCAATTTTCATGGCTAAGGTAAACTAGAATTCACCATCTCCTGGTGATTTTCCCAAAGTCACTCAGCTGGCATTTAGGGCTAAAGTAGGGCTAGAACTCACCCTCTCCTGGTGATTGGCCCAAAGTCTTAACTACTAACACAAATTGTTCTTCATAACTACATGTCTCATCTCCCAGTAGTCCTGCTGCCTGTTGGCCTTGTTGTTGAATTATATGAGATCTCAGGCAGGTGCTGTCAGCCTATGAAACTGCTAATTTGGAGCATGGCACACACACCTCAAAATCACACCACACCTGCTGGTGAGATTGTGCCCAGTCCACAAAGCCGTGTGACATAATAGATAGGTTGGTGATGCTTCTGTTCATCCACCACATTCTTATCTGTGAGTACTCCAGGCTGCTAACAGTGAAAAGCAAAACAGTATATAAAACAATTAAAAGCGAATAAAAACCAGGGCAAAAAATCATTATTATTCCAGGTGACAACATCGGGCTGAATACAAAGGCCCTGGAAATGACGGCCCACGTTTGGTGAGTGTGCGAACATATGCGCGTGTACTTTGACACAAGTAATCCTTCACTAACCATTGTGTCCAAAATGTCCATTACCAAAAGAGACGGCTTTTAAGTGAGTTTTGCCCCATTTTACCACCTTCCTCGCCACAGTTGTTGAGTGAATCACTGTTAAGTGAATCTGGCTTTCCCGTTGACTTTGCTGGCCAGAAGGTCGCAAAAGGGGATCACGTGACCCCGGGATACTGTGACCGTCGTAAATACGAGTCAGTTGCCAAGCGTCTGAATTTTGATCATGTGACCACAGGGATGCTGCAGCAGTCGTAAGTGTGAAAAATGGTCATAAATCATTTTTGGTTATGGGTGCCTCTAGGCAAGCCCACGTAACACCTCTCCTGCGCGAGCTGCACTGGCTGCCTGTGGCCTTTCGAGTGCGCTTCAAGGTGTTGACCACCATCTTTAAATCGCTCCATGGCTCGGGGCCTAGCTATGTACGAGACCGCCTCCTGCCCCATACATCCCTTCGTCCGGTCCGCTCTTACAGAGCGGGCCTGCTCCGGGTGCCGTCGGCCAGGCAATGCCGGCTGGCGACACCCAGGGGAAGAGCCTTCTCTGTGGCGGGCCCGGCCCTCTGGAACGACCTACCCCCCGACCTTCGCACTACCTCGGACCTCCGCCTCTTCCGCCAACGTCTTAAGACGTACTTATTCCAACAAGCCGGCCTAGGATAGCCCCCACGTCTGACTTTTAAATATAAATTATAATTTGGTTATGGTCTTAATAACGGGTTTTAGCACGGGTGAATTAATTTAATATATTTTTAATTGATGTATATTGTATTTATGGTTTTATATAATGCCTGTGCGCCGCCCTGGGTCCTAACAAGGAGAAGGGCGGGGTATAAATTTAATAAAATAAATAAATAAATTTTTTCCAGTGCCGCGATCCAAGTATCTGAATGGTGATCATGGGGATGCTACAACGGTCATAAATGTGAAAAAGCATGCGTCCATTTTTTAAAGTGCTGTTGCCACTTCAAACAGTCACTAAATGGAACTGTTGTAGTCTGAGGACCACCTGTACTTCGTTAAGCTGTTCAGTAAGTTTTACAAGAAAGGTCATAAAATGAAAACTCACTTTACAACTGTCTTGCTTAGCAATGCAAACTCTGGGCTCAATTGTGGTCCTAAGTCAAGGACTACCTGCTCTCTCTCTCTCTCTCTTTCTCTCTTTCGCTCTCGTCTGTTTCAGCTTTTATTATTATTGTGGTTGTTGTTATTGGTGAGTGCTTCCTTTCTAAAAGTCTATTGAAATTCTCAGTCATCCAGGGCATGATTGTCCCAAAGATGTTTTTTCAAGAGGCAACTGGACTTTCTTCGTTTTTCCTTGAAGATGTTTCCCTTCTCATCCAAGAAGCTTCCTCTGTTCTATTGAGGAAGATGTTTTCCTTCTCATCCAAGAAGCTTCCTCTGTTCTGTGGAGGAAGAAGATGGTTCCCTTCTCATCGAAGAAGCTTCCTCTGTTCTATTGAGGAAGACGTTTTACTTCTCTTAAGGAAGAAAATGTTTTCCTTCTCATCCAAGAAGCTTCCTCTGTTCTATTGAGGAAGATGTTTTCCTTCTCATCCAAGAAGCTTCCTCTGTTCTGTGGAGGAAGAAGATGGTTCCCTTCTCATCGAAGAAGCTTCCTCTGTTCTATTGAGGAAGACGTTTACTTCTCTTAAGGAAGAAAATGTTTTCCTTCTCATCCAAGAAGCTTCCTCTGTTCTATTGAGGAAGATGTTTTCCTTTTCATCCAAGAAGCTTCCTCTGTTCTGTGGAGGAAGATGGTTCCCTTCTCATCCAAGAAGCTTCCTCTGTTCTATTGAGGAAGACGTTTTACTTCTCTTGAGGAAGAAGATGGTTCCCTTCTCATCCAAGAAGCTTCCTCTGTTGTGTGGAGGAAGAAGATGGTTCCCTTCTCATCCAAGAAGCTTCCTCTGTTCTATTGAGGAAGATGTTTTCCTTCTCATCCAAGAAGCTTCCTCTGTTCTGTGGAGGAAGAAGATGGTTCCCTTCTCATCCAAGAAGCTTCCTCTGTTCTATTGAGGAAGACGTTTTACTTCTCTTAAGGAAGAAAATGTTTTCCTTCTCATCCAAGAAGCTTCCTCTGTTCTGTGGAGGAAGACGTTTTACTTCTCTTGAGGAAAAAATGTTTTCCTTCTCATCCAAGAAGCTTCCTCTGTTCTATTGAGGAAGATGTTTTCCTTTTCATCCAAGAAGCTTCCTCTGTTCTGTGGAGGAAGATGGTTCCCTTCTCATCCAAGAAGCTTCCTCTGTTCTATTGAGGAAGACGTTTTACTTCTCTTGAGGAAGAAGATGGTTCCCTTCTCATCCAAGAAGCTTCCTCTGTTCTGTGGAGGAAGAAGATGGTTCCCTTCTCATCCAAGAAGCTTCCTCTGTTCTATTGAGGAAGATGTTTTCCTTCTCATCCAAGAAGCTTCCTCTGTTCTGTGGAGGAAGATGGTTCCCTTCTCATCCAAGAAGCTTCCTCTGTTCTATTGAGGAAGACGTTTTACTTCTCTTGAGGAAGAAGATGGTTCCATTCTCATCCAAGAAGCTTCCTCTGTTCTATTGAGGAAGACGTTTTACTTCTCTTGAGGAAGAAGATGGTTCCCTTCTCATCCAAGAAGATTCCTCTGTTCTGTGGAGGAAGAAGATGGTTCCCTTCTCATCCAAGAAGCTTCCTCTGTTCTATTGAGGAAGATGTTTTCCTTCTCATCCAAGAAGCTTCCTCTGTTCTGTGGAGGAAGCAGATGGTTCCCTTCTCATCCAAGAAGCTTCCTCTGTTCTATTGAGGAAGATGTTTTACTTCTCTTGAGGAAGAAGATGGTTCCCTTCTCATCCAAGAAGCTTCCTCTGTTCTGTGGAGGAAGAAGATGGTTCCCTTCTCGTCCAAGAAGCTTCCTCTGTTCTATTGAGGAAGATGTTTTCCTTCTCATCCAAGAAGCTTCCTCTGTTCTGTGGAGGAAGAAGATGGTTCCCTTCTCATCCAAGAAGCTTCCTCTGTTCTATTGAGGAAGACGTTTTACTTCTCTTGAGGAAGAAGATGGTTCCCTTCTCATCCAAGAAGCTTCCTCTGTTCTATTGAGGAAGACGTTTTACTTCTCTTAAGGAAGAAAATGTTTTCCTTCTCATCCAAGAAGCTTCCTCTGTTCTATTGAGGAAGATGTTTTCCTTCTCATCCAAGAAGCTTCCTCTGTTCTGTGGAGGAAGATGGTTCCCTTCTCATCCAAGAAGCTTCCTCTGTTCTATTGAGGAATATGTTTTCCTTCTCATCCAAGAAGCTTCCTCTGTTCTATTGAGGAAGACGTTTTACTTCTCTTAAGGAAGAAAATGTTTTCCTTCTCATCCAAGAAGCTTCCTCTGTTCTGTGGAGGAAGAAGATGGTTCCCTTCTCATCCAAGAAGCTTCCTCTGTTCTATTGAGGAAGACGTTTTCCTTCTCATCCAAGAAGCTTCCTCTGTTCTGTGGAGGAAGAAGATGGTTCCCTTCTCATCCAAGAAGCTCCCTCTGTTCTATTGAGGAAGACGTTTTACTTCTCTTGAGGAAGAAGATGGTTCCCTTCTCATCCAAGAAGCTTCCTCTGTTCTGTGGAGGAAGAAGATGGTTCCCTTCTCATCCAAGAAGCTTCCTCTGTTCTATTGAGGAAGACGTTTTACTTCTCTTGAGGAAGAAGATGTTTCCCTTCTCATCCAAGAAGCTTCCTCTGTTCTGTGGAGGAAGAAGATGGTTCCCTTCTCATCCAAGAAGCTTCCTCTGTTCTATTGAGGAAGACGTTTTCCTTCTCATCCAAGAAGCTTCCTCTGTTCTGTGGAGGAAGAAGATGGTTCCCTTCTCATCCAAGAAGCTCCCTCTGTTCTATTGAGGAAGACGTTTTACTTCTCTTGAGGAAGAAGATGGTTCCCTTCTCATCCAAGAAGCTTCCTCTGTTCTGTGGAGGAAGAAGATGGTTCCCTTCTCATCCAAGAAGCTTCCTCTGTTCTATTGAGGAAGACGTTTTCCTTCTCATCCAAGAAGCTTCCTCTGTTCTGTGGAGGAAGAAGATGGTTCCCTTCTCATCCAAGAAGCTTCCTCTGTTCTATTGAGGAAGATGTTTTACTTCTCTTGAGGAAGAAGATGGTTCCCTTCTCATCCAAGAAGCTTCCTCTGTTCTATTGAGGAAGACGTTTTACTTCTCTTGAGGAAGAAGATGGTTCCCTTCTCATCCAAGAAGCTTCCTCTGTTCTGTGGAGGAAGAAGATGGCTCCCTTCTCATCCAAGAAGCTTCCTCTGTTCTATTGAGGAAGACGTTTTACTTCTCTTGAGGAAGAAGATGGTTCCCTTCTCATCCAGTTCTGACAATTCTGTGAACTCTTTATCAGCTAGTTCTGACAGAACTAAAGAAGCTTCTTGTGTGAGAAGCAAAACATCTTCAAGGAAAAACAAAGAAACCAAGTCCACTTGCCTTTTGAAAAAAGCACCTTGGGGGTCCTCTTGAAAAGAAATGGAAATCAATAAGTCACAAATCCGTTCTTCAACAGCAATAACTATTGACAAACATATATATGTGTGTGTGTGGGTATACACACACACACATTTGAATTTTAAGGTATTGTTAAGGTTTTTAGGGATTTTAAATATTGTTTTAGCACAGGGATAATTTAATTCAGTTTTAATATTTTGTATGTTGTATATTGTTATTTATTAGATTTTAATTTCCTGTGCACCCGCCCCGAGTCCTCATGGGGGAGAGGGGGCGGTCTATAAATTTAAATAATAAATAAAATAATAAATAAACCTGTGTTACAACACCCTGTTAAGCCCCAATTAAGAGGGGAAGCATATTGCTTTCCTTTTCTGTCTTTCAGCTCATCACCAGAGACCATCTAGACAGAAAGCTTTTTAGTTCCGTTGTGTACTTTTTTATATGTGTGTTAGGTTTTTGAGCTTATCAATAAATAAACCAGGGAGACTAGGATAGATCTATTCGAGCTTTATAGCTCTCATCAGCTAGCCATACCCTTCAAATCCCAGTAAGGGATTGATCAGCTCAAAAACGTCACACACACACACATATATATCCATATTTGGGGTTTACCAGGGTGTTGTGACACAATATCTATCTATCTATCTATCTATCTATCTATCTATCTATCTATCTATCTATCTATCTATCTATCTATCTATCTATCTATCTATCTATCTATCTATCTACATACACTTAAATATACACTTACATACATACATATACAGAAGAAATGGTTGGTTAAACCGGGCAGGTTTAAAACAGCAACCCCTTTCCATTTTAATTTTTCCG
The DNA here is from genome assembly GCA_039707465.1 of Rhabdophis nuchalis. Classification (NCBI taxonomy): domain Eukaryota; kingdom Metazoa; phylum Chordata; class Lepidosauria; order Squamata; family Natricidae; genus Rhabdophis; species Rhabdophis nuchalis. Next base: position 9,200,116 of record CM077648.1, on the reverse strand, counting down.
CTCCTAAAATGCCTGTGAGAAACTATGGGTCTTGAACCCTTGATGAAAAGGTAACAGAGGCTCCATTGTTTCCTCTCCCTAGGGATCCATTATGGGGGAAGGGTTATCCTTCTTCCTCAGTTTTAACGCTCTGATAATGGCCTTTTGAATATGTCCCTTCTTAGACGCCTTAATTGGGGGCGGTGCAACAGGATTTGATGCGGAAACATTTACAACAGACGCCCCATAAATAGAAATAATGTACTTGGTGTTCTTCCACTTATGAAGCTTATCGCTTGCAAGGATTACTTAAAGCAAGGACACATGTTCTCCTCACATCCTATCTATCCAGGGACCCCCTTAAAAATGCAGATTACGCAGAATTTGTGTACGTGAGAGGTGTCATTCTCTCGGCATCCAATGTCCACTACGCTGGCACCAATTATGATGGACCTTAAAGGACCAGCTGTTGGGATTAGACTCCTAGTGTTGGGTAGGCAATATATACAGTAATACCATGATGACAAATGGTCTTTGTTGCTTTAAGATCTTTGAATGCAATTAGAAGCTGTAATTATCTCGGCAATAAGAGGAAGTCAGGAGAGCTCATTCTCTCTCTCTCTGCTGATTGCTCTCAACTTCATTGCTCCCTGGTTACTCGACCGTGACTGACTGTTTGAAGAAGGAAGAATCGTGAATTGCGACTGTAAGCAATTGTTTGTTTGTTAAGGACTTCGTTTGACTCACCATCTACTATCACTGCTTGTGAAGCAGTAGTTTAGTTTTACAATACCAGTAAAGCTACCTGTTTTTTACTAACAGTATTTGAGCTACTATTTGTGGGTCTACTAGCAACGTTTCTCTAGCTGCACATTCCGCTGCACAACTTTCTGTCTCCCAACGGAGATATCCCTAACACCAACTATTCACAAAAGACAAATTTTTGGAAGATTTAGGGTTTGGGACCCCAATCTATCTACAGACCCCTTAAACTGCGTGAACGTTTACCCTCAAAATGATAATATAGAGCAGTGTTGGTGAAACTTTTTGGCATCGAGTGCCAAAATGGGAGCGCCGGAAACCGGAACAGCAGCGCATGCGTGCATCGGGAAGATGATCTTCCAGTTTCCGGTGCACATATGTGCACCACCCAGCTGGTCTTCGCACGCGCATGGGTACCAGAAACCAGAGGACCAGGGGGCTGGTGTGCATGAGCGTGCCGGAAACCTTGTCAAAAGGGCCTGGAACAACAAACCATCATAATACATGCCAGTTGTCAAACATCTGGATTTTGATCATGTGATGCTGGGGATGCTGCGACGGTCATAAGTGTGAAAACTGGTCATGTCACTTTTTCCCGTGCCATTCTAACTTCAAAGGGTCATTCAATGAATGTTGTAAGTCGAGGGCTACTTGTATCTTGATTTCAATCCTTTATACCTGGAATTCTGTACCTACCAGTTTGGGCACTAATTGTTACTCTATTGTCAGGCCTGCCCTTGTGTGTTGGAGGTGATTTATGGCGACTTAATTGCTGGGTCAGAAAGTACGAGGACAAGGGTGTGAAGTAAGGAAGGGCTGATCTATCCTCATTTATTTTATTATAATGTTTACCTTCAGCACACAAAATCCAGCGAGGCCGAACGGCATTTGCTCAGAAAATTTCCAAATATTACAAAGAACCCCATTGTTACACGGTGGTAATGCCAGGTTGTAAAGTCACAATCTTTTTGTTTTTAACTCGTTGAGTGTGTGAATCATACGGCGCTTGTTTGAAATTCCTTTTTTATTGCTTTATGCCTATCCTCAGAAACCGAAAGCTGAGCAATGGACATCTGCCATCTGTCTTACTATTATATTGTGTTGTGTTGTGTTGTATTGTATTTGTATTTGATTATTGTATTGCATTGTATTGTATTGTATTGTATTGTATTGTATTGCATTGCATTGCATTCCATTGTAATAATACTGTATTACTACGTATTATTATTTACTTTATTCATAAAAATGAAATTCAGCCAACTGAACATTTAAAAATGCATTGCAAATATTATTGACTGTATGATGATGATGATGATGATGATGACGATGTGGGTAATCTTTGGTGAGATTCACAGCCTTTGGGGCTGGTTAGTAGCTCAACAGCTCGAGTCCTAACCAAGGACCTAGGAACTGTCAAGGTAACGTTGGAGGATATAAGCTGTTCCAAGTAGGGTGGTATTTGGAGAGTCAGAATGTTCAAGTCCGGTAAATTTAGAATTTCTAAATAGCGAGGTATTATTATTATTATTATTATTATTATTATTATTATTATTATTATTATTATTATTATTATTATTATTATTATTCTCCTCTTCCTTTTTAGTATCTATCTCTCCCCACTTGTGACTATAACCATGTTGCCTGTATATTTCAATTTATATTGTTTTTCCTAGTACGATTTGATAGCTATCCCTAAGTGTTGTATCATTTTATTCTTGATGAATGTATTTTATTCTCCTTATGTACACTGAGAGCATCTGCACCAAAGACAATTTCCTTGTGTCCAATCACACTTGGCCAATAAAGAATTCTATTCCATTCCAGTCCAGTCCAGTCCAGTCTATCCTATCCTATCCTATCCTATCCTATCCTATCCTATCCTATCCTATCCTATCCTATCCTATCACATTCCCATTCCCATTCCCATTCCCATTCCCATTCCCATTCCATTATTCTAGTCTAGTCTAGTCTAGTCTATTCTGGTCTATCCTATCCTATCCTATCCTATCCTATTCTATTCTATTCTGGTCTATCCCATCCTATCCTATCCTATCCTATTCTATTCTATTCTATTCTGGTCTATCCTATCCTACCCTATCCTATCCTATCCTATCCTATCCTATTCTATTCTGGTCTATCCTATCCTATCCTATCCTATTCTGGTCTATCCCATCCTATCCTATCCTATCCTATCCTATCCTATCCTATTCTATTCTATTCTGGTCTATCCTATCCTATCCTATCCTATCCTATCCTATCCTATCCTATCCTATTCTATTCTGGTCTATCCTATCCTATTCTATTCTATTCTATTCTATTCTGGTCTAGCCTATCCTATCCTATTCTATTCTGGTCTATCCTATCCTATCCTATCCTATCCTATTCTATTCTATTCTGGTCTATCCTATCTATCCTATCCTATTCTATTCTGGTCTATCCTATCCTATCCTATCCTATCCTATCACATCTCTATTCTATTCTATTCTATTCTATTCTATTCTATTCTATTCCATTCCATTCCATTCCATTCCATTCATATCCCATTCATCTATCCTATCCTATCCTATCCTATCACACATTTGCTCCCTGGATTTTTTCCATCTTCGACGCCAGTTTGCACAAAGTGAAGCCCTGGCAGACAATTCCCAGTTCAGCCCTTGGCAACCTTCATCACAAAACCATCCTGAATAGTTTTCAGAAGTTATTCAGGCCCCCAAAATTGGTGTTTTTATCTCCTGGGAGATTGCAGAAACTTTCCAAGAATGGAGTTAGCAAAGCAAAAGGAAGGAGCAGGGAAAAAGCTGGCTGGCGGTATAACCTACGGTCTCTCTTCACAAGCAACAAGGCCCCAGTGTCAAAGCAACAAGACCAAGGGCACACAAACACACACACACACACACACACAATGAGCTGAAAAGAACGCTTCTTTAAACACAGCGTTCAAGCAGGTGGCCGAATTCCAAAGAAAAAGGCGTTTAGTGGGAAGGTCCAGCGAGACACGAGTGGTCTGGAATATCTTCGTCCTTCTGCCTGGGGAAATGTTTAAGAAATTAAAGCTTCCCGCGCAGGCTTACTTACCGGTCAGTTTCAAAGTCTTTATATCGCAACATCCGAAAGGAAAAATCCCACAAAACGAAGCAGGTTTCCCTTTTCCTTTGCAGGAGTTGCTAAAGGGGGGGGGGGGCTGTGAGGTGTACGTTTGCGAGGTGTGTGTTGTGAGGTGTCCTTGTAACTTTAAGGTGCTGTCAACTGGGACCCCCATAATCCCAGGGTGCAGGTCAGAGGAAGGCAAGGACAGTCCACCTCTGCACTGTGGGGTCCTTGGTTGCTCTCTAAGCTTGGTTGTCTTCTTGCAGACGTTTCATGACCCAACTAGGTAACTTCATCAGTGCTAGGCCGGTATGGTACCTGAGGGAAATACAGTGTCCGTCTGTAAGAGAACAACCAAGCTCAGAGAGCCCCAAGGATGCCACACAGTTCTCCTCCCCCTCCTCTTCCTCCCCACTACCTTCTCCCCCTCCCATTCCTCCTCGTCTCTACAAAACCCCACTCCCTTTCTAGCACTGATGATGTTGCCTAGTTGGGTGATGAAACAGCTGCAAGAAAACAACTGGACTACTGCAATGCTCTCTACATGGGGCTCCCCTTGAGGTGCACCCGAAGACTGCAGCTTGTCCAGAATGCAGCCGCGCGGGCAGTTATGGGAACCTCTAGGTTTTCCCATGTAACACCGCTCCTGCGCGAGCTGCATTGGCTGCCTGTCGTCTTTCGGGTGCGCTTCAAGGTGTTGGTTGTCATCTTCAAAGCGCTCCATGGCACGGGACCTAGCTATCTGCGGGATCGCATCCTGCCCCATACATCTCTTCGGCCGATTCGCTCCCACAGAGAGGGACTTCTCCGGGTGCCATCCACTAGGCTGTGCCAGCGGGCGACGCCCAGGGGAAGGGCCTTCTCTGTGGCGGGCCCTGCCCTCTGGAACGACCTTCCCCCCGAAATTAGAACAACTACGGACCTCCGCTCCTTCCATCAAAAACTAAAAACTCGTTTCTTCTGCCTGGCCGGCTTGGGGTAACTGAATTGCTCTATTAGGGTTTTTTAGGGGTCTAATTTTAGTTGGTCTGGGATTTTAGCGCAGGGTTAAGTTTAATTCATTTTAAATTGTATTTATGCTTGTGTTTTTATATATGTATTTTTAAATCCCCTGTGCATCGCCTCGAGTCCCTTTGGGGAGAGAGAGCGGTCTATAAATTAAAATTATTATTATTATTATTATTAACCAAGCTCAGCAACCACCAAGGAGGCCACAGTTCTTCTCCTTCTTTCTCTCCCTTTCCCTCTCTTTCTCCTTCTCCTTCTCCTCTCCACAAACCCCACTCCCTTGTAGAACTGATGGTGTTACCTAGTAGGCTAATGAAACATCTGCAAGAAAACCACCAAGCTCAGAGAGCACCAAGGACCCCACAATTGATCCTCAAATGTTCGCTGCGAAGCCAGACAGTTTTAAGCAAGCTTTGCCCCGTTTTGTGACCTTCCTTGCCACAGATGTTAAGCGAATGCCTGCAGTTGTTAAGTTAGTCACACGGCTGTCCAGTGAATCTGGCTTCCCCATTGACTTTGCTCGTTGGAAGGTCGCAAGAGGTGATCCCATGCCCCCGGACGCTGGAACCGTCATAAACCTGAGTCAGTTGCCAAGTATGGATAACAATCATGTTTTTACGTGCCATTATAACTTTGAACAGTCACTAAATGAACTGTGCTGACCGAGGCTTCCCGACAGCATGAAGAAAACTCCTTATCGCGATAAAAAACCCTTTTATTAATTGACTGTGAATTCTGCTCATTCGCATCCAGCAAAGCCTTTCAAGGGAGGAGTTACAGTCACAGACCTTATCTGGCTTGGAGAATTGGCAGGCTGATCTCTGTAAAACTTGGCAAGGAGTCTCGGAGAGGCACGAACCAATGAAGCGAACTGACTTTTATAGGGATAATTTTTAAATTTTAGAGTTTTATTAATTTTAGCACAGGGAATATTTAATTAGTTTTTTAATAATTTTGGATTTTTGTATGTTTTTAATGACGCCTGTGCGCCGCCCTGGGTCCTTTTTAGGAGAAGGGCGGGGTATAAATTTAATAAAATAAATAAAATAAATAAATAATTGTCTCCTGCAAACTCCACTCCCCTTTCGCTCCTCTTTTATTTCCTCTGGGAGGGGCCATTCATCGTCCACCTGTGGCCTTATTCCCAAGTCGACCCCTGTTTTTTAGCTCTTCCCTTCGTTTGGCAACTCTGCGCATGCGCACACTGGGAACAGGCTCCAGCTGTTCCTCTGCCTCACTGATGTCTGACTCTGAAGGCAGCTGAGAGCCCTTCTCCGAGCCTTCTGAAGGCAGCTGAGAGTCCTCCTCCGAGCCTTCCCCAGACTCCAGGACTGGCCCAGGTTCTTTCCCAACCCTCCCTACTGTCCGAATCTGTGGCCAGGTCTGCTGGTGGGCCACAACAGGAACGGCTGTTAACTCAAGGATGCCAGTGGTAAAATAATGAAATTTTGCAGAATTTGACCTGTTTGGAGAACGGCGTGGGTGGGTGGAATTCCACTCTTGGAGTTAATCACTCCGAGCAAATACCGCAGGGTGGGGGAAATGTCGACAGGCTGCTTGGTAGAAGGTGAAGCTGAATTATTTTCATTAAAAAGATAAGATCGCCCAGGATACTCGGGAGCCGAGAGAGAGAGAGAGAGAGAGAGAGAGAGAGAGAGAGAGAGAGAGAGAGAGAGAGAGAGAGAGAGAGAGAGAGAGAGAGAGACGGCCTCGTCAAGCCGTTTATTGTTTTCTTTAATAACCACCCAGGCTGCTTTTTAAGCCACACAAGCACACCTACACACCGAGGGGGGTCACCCAAGATGGAGGCTTGCATACTTTTTCTGGATTCATTACAAGTGGAAAAAATGTTAATGAGCGCGAGAAGGGGAAATGGAAGCGGGGGCCTTGTCTCTCTTGAGGAACAAGACGTCCTCTGTGAGCTTCCAGACAGGAAACCCGAAATCCTATCAGCACCTTTGAGTGGAGGGGGAAAAACGATAAAGACATTCCGATCTGGCATTGAAATAGCCCAGGGGTCTCCAACCTTTGCAACTTTAAGTCTGAAGGACTTCAGCTCCCAGAATTCTCCAGCCAGCTTTGCTGGCTGGAGAATTCTGGGAGCTGAAGTCCTTCAGACTTAAAGTTGCAAAGGTTGGAGACCCCTGGCCCAGGCCCTGACACTGACAGCTTTGCTGGCTGGAGAAGTCTGGGAGCTGAAGTCCTTCAGACTTAAAGTTGCAAAGGTTGGAGACCCCTGAACTAGCCGATGGATGCTTCCTCTAGGGGCAGCTTTTATTTATTTTTATTTTTTTGTAAACAAAAAAATATTTTCAACATAGAAAAACAAGTAAAAACATTCAATCCTTTTCAACTTTGTATAACATGTCGTTCGGTCATACATTTTTGTGCATCGTTTTTTACAATTACAAATATAGTTATTAATTTTCCATCCAGTGTAATCCAATAAATCTTCATTATTAAATTCAGATATATACATATATAAATATATAGATAGATATATATAATAAAATATATATAGATATATAAATATATAAATATATAACTCTAGGTAGAGTTAGGCCAGCCTGGCTTAACTCTACCTAGCCTTTAGCCTGATATCAAATTGTTTTAATTTGGCACAGGACCTAGCTATCTGCGGGATCGCATCCTGCCCCATACATCCCTTCAGCCGATTCGCTCCCGCAGAGAGGGACTTCTCCGGGTGCCGTCCACTAGGCTATGCCAGCGGGCGACGCCCAGGGGAAGGGCCTTCTCTGTGGCGGGCCTGACCCTCTGGAACAACCTTCCCCCCGAAATCAGAACAACCACGGACCTTCGCTCCTTCCGACAGAAACTAAAAACACACTTCTTCTGCTTGGCTGGCCTAGGGTAATTTAAAATTTTTAAATTGTTTTAGGGGTTTTTAGGGATAGTTTTAGTTTTATAGGGGTTTTTAGCGCAGGGCCAGTTTAATTTGTTTTTAATTTTGTACTCTGTCTGTTTTAATTGTTTTTTAATTCCCTGTGCCCCGCCTCGAGTCCCTTCGGGGAGAGAGAGCGGATTATAAATTAAAATTATTGTTATTATTAATTGGTTTTTAAGGGTAATAGTTTTAATTTATTGTAAATTTTAGCACAGGGTTAATAATTTAATTTGATTTTAAATTTTGTATATTGTCTTGTTTTTATATGCTTTTTTAATTTCCTGTGCACCGCCCCGAGTCCCTTTTTGGGAAAGGAAGCGGTATATAAATTAAATAAATCTAATCTAATATATGTATGGAATTAAGACTATTTTTTCCTTATTTCATACCACCTTATTCTCTTAGATAATTAATTATCTGTACAGTAACAAGTAGTATTTATCAAAAATTAATCTGTTTCTATGATTATTCAGTCCTGTTTTATAACGTTCTCGATTGTCTTTAGCAAATGCATTATTACTATAAAATATGTTACTTAGTCAAACACCCATAATATTTTCTCTATATAAAATCAAAAGATTATCCAAATTTTCCATTATATATGTATCTCATTAATAATCTAGTTAATATACATAATGTCTTTCTAATATAACGTAACCTCAGCTTATAAGGGGCAGCTTTTAAGCGAGCGGATTAAAGGCATAGGATTCCCTGGGCTGGGCATATTTTCACCGCTCTGGTGTGATGAAACTCGAGTAATTAAATTGGTTGATTGGGACCAAACAGCAATCAGCCGTAGCACTTTTTAGACTTATATATCGCTTTACAGTGCTTTACGCTCAGTGGTGGGTTTCACAATTTTTTAGAACCTCTTCTGCAGGTGTGGCCTGCTTTGTGGGAGTGGCTTGCGAGCCATGTGACCGGGTGGGAGTGGCATGCCAGCCATGTGACCGGGTGGGAGGGGCTTGGCAGCCATGTGACTGGCTGGGCGTGGCCAACTTGTAAAATGTGGTGGAACTCACTTAACAACGCTCTTGCTTAGCAACCAAAGTGTTGGCTCAGAAACTCTGGCATTGGAAGCACGCAAGTCTTAAAGCTGTCAAGTGACAAGACCCTGGCACCCCGAACCCTTTAGAGAAAAAAAACCCCAGGGGTGTTCAAACTTGACAGCTTTAAGACTTTGTGGACTTCCACTCCCAGAATTCCTCCTCTCGCTCTTCCTCTTGATGATGGGCGGACGGGCAGGGAGAGGGAGGGAGCTGGAACCGGTTCTAAACGGCCCTGTAGGTTTCCGGAACTTCTGATTAATTGAGCTGGTGAGGATCGAACTCCTGACAGTCGGCAGAGTTAGCTTGCAATACCGCATTCTAAGTGCTGCACCATCACGGCTCTTGGCTTGGAGGGCAAAAAGATTCAGCCACAAGAGAGACTGGTTCTGGCTGATACTTTTTACTCTCCAACCCAACACTTACAGGTAGTCCTCGGTTTATGACTGATCCAGGAATGGGTTTCCATTTTTTTCACTACCGTTTCTGTGGGCATGGCTTATTTTGTGGGTGTGGCTTATTTTGTGGGTGTGGCTTATTTTGTGGCTTATTTTGTGGGTGTGGCTTATTTTGTGGGTGTGGCCAACTTGTAAAATGTGGTGAAACTCTTGTCTGGGAGAGGTACTACAATAACATATGCGTGTGGTGTGAATATTATTGGTGGAGTATCTGCCACTGCCAGTGCTACTACAGGTAATAAATAATACTTATGTTATAATGGTCATGCTTTTTTTCAACTGCAGCGATTCACTTAACAACTGCAGCAAGGAAGGTCGTCAAATGGGGCAAAGCTGACTTGACAACTGTCTCACTTAGCAACAGAAATGTTGAGCTCAATCGTGGTCGTAAGTCGGGGACTACCTGTATTTCAGACCTAGTTTTGCAACGGAACCGGCATCAATAAAACAACTGCCAACCTAACTTCGCAATAATGAAAAGCTTTCTAAAATCTTTTCCCTCTCTAATCCCGAGTTTAAAATTTGGCAACCTTAAAGATGTGTGACCTTCTACTGTTGTGGTCTACGGATTTTCAAGTTGCCAAGTTTGGAAAACACTGCCCTAATCTGTCTTCCGCATATATTTTTTAAAAATTCATTCTGCTCTCTGGTTTTAAATCATTTTAAGGTTTTAACACACACACCCCTCCCTGGATGTCCATTGGATGCTTTAAAACTATTTGTCCGCTGTTAATTATTGTGCAAACTCTCTTGGTTATAGGAATTTGGGAGGATGCGACCTTGGGAAGTTGCCAGAGAGGATGATTTAATGCAAGGTTAGATCTGTTGTTTCTGATGATGCAGCATTCATCAGAGATATTCTTGACGAGATAATCAGAATAATTGACAAGCGGGAAAAAGGAGTTCCAAAATATGCTTTGGGCCTGACCACATTTATCGTTTCTAATTCCTTAGGATCAAAAGAGGGCACCCACGCTGGCCTTCAGCATCTCACTGGAACGAGGTTTGTTTTTCTGTTCTTAATGGCTTAGTTTTACCTGCAAAAACAATAGGATAGGATAGGATAGGATAGGATAGGATAGGATAGGATAGGATAGGATAGGATAGGATAGGAGTGGAATAGGAATAGGAATAGGAGTAGAGTAGAGTAGAGTAGAGTAGAGTAGAGTAGAGTAGAGTAGATTTAGAGTAGGGATAGGGATAGGGATAGGGATAGGGATAGGGATAGGGATAGGGATAGCAAGTGGAGTAGAGTAGAGTAGAGTAGGGATAGGGATAGGGATAGGAAGTGGAGTAGGGTAGAGTAGAGTAGGGATAGGGATAGGGATGTGGAGTGGAGTGGAGTAGAGTAAGGATAGGGATAGGGATAGGAAGTGGAGTAGGGTAGAGTAGAGTAGGGATAGGGATAGGGATGTGGAGTGGAGTAGAGTAGAGTAGGGATAGGGATAGGAAGTGGAGTGGAGTGGAGTGGAGTGGAGTAGAGTAGAGTAGAGTAGAGTAGAGTAGGGGATAGGGATAGGGATAGGGATAGGGATAGGGATGTGGAGTGGAGTGGAGTGGAGTGGAGTGGAGTAGAGTAGAGTAGGGATAGGGATAGGGATAGGGATAGGAAGTGGAGTAGGGTAGAGTAGAGTAGGGATAGGGATGTGGAGTGGAGTAGAGTAGGGATAGGGATAGGGATAGGGAGTGGAGTAGGGTAGAGTAGAGTAGGGATAGGGATAGGAATAGGAGTGGAGTAGAGTAGAGTAGAGTAGAGTAGAGTAGAGTAGAGTAGAGTAGAGTAGAGTAGAGTAGAGTAGAGTAGAGTAGAGTAGAGTAGAGTAGAGTAGAGTAGAGTAGAGTAGAGTAGAGTAAGGATAGGGATAGGGATAGGGATAGCAAGTGGAGTAGAGTAGGGTAGAGTAGAGTAAGGATAGGGATAGGGATAGGAAGTGGAGTAGGGTAGAGTAGAGTAGGGATAGGGATAGGGATGTGGAGTGGAGTGGAGTAGAGTAGAGTAGGGATAGGAAGTGGAGTGGAGTGGAGTAGAGTAGAGTAGAGTAGGGATAGGGATAGGGATAGGGATGTGGAGTGGAGTGGAGTAGAGTAGAGTAGGGATAGGAAGTGGAGTAAGGTAGAGTAGGGATAGGGATGTGGAGTGGAGTGGAGTAGAGTAGGGATAGGGATAGGGATAGGAAGTGGAGTGGAGTAGAGTAGAGTAGAGTAGAGTAGGGATAGGGATAGGGATAGGGATAGGGATAGGGATAGGGATAGGGATAGGGATAGGGATAGGGATAGGGATAGGGATAGGGATAGGGATAGGGATAGGGATAGGGATATGAAGTGGAGTAGAGTAGAGTAGAGTAGGGATAGGGATAGGAAGTGGAGTAGGGTAGAGTAGAGTAGGGATAGGGATAGGGATAGGGATAGGGATAGGGAGTGGAGTAGAGTAGAGTGGAAGAGGAATGGAGTAGAGTAGAGTAGAGTAGAGTAGAGTAGAGTAGAGTAGAGTAGAGTAGAGTAGAGTAGAGTAGAGTAGAGTAGAGAGAGGGAGAGCGGAGCGGAGTAGAGCGGAATGGGAATGGGAATCGGAATGGGAAAGGAGAGAAGTGGAGTGGAGTGGAGTAGAGTGGAATAGGAATAGGATAAGAATAGTATAGAGTAGCGTAGAGTAACGTAGCGTAGAACAGAACAGAATAGAATATGCTTCAGTCTGTATCCAAATTTGCTTTTAACAATGTCCAACGTTGCCCAAGAGCTAAGGTTATAGCGGGATTTTGTACATTTTTGCTTAGTATCAAAATTGACCGTTGTATAATGTGGTCAGGCCCAAAGGAATACATTAACCCTCGACCTCAGCAGCCCCGCCGGGTCACACAACATTCTCCCATCCGAAATGTCTCTTTTAGCCATATCAAGCAATTCATTGAAAGCTTCCAGAAACAGGGGCTTGGATTACGCCCTGCAGGAATTTAAATTCATCCCTCGGCTACTGTGTCTCTTAACGGTGAGCAGGAAGCGGATCGTCACAATGAGAGAAAAAAGTATGCGCATGCTTTTTCTTAACACAACTTTCGGTGGAGTTCGGAGCCACCGAAAACTCCCTTATAATGAACAGCATTAATCTAGGACTGATTTTTTTAAAAAACCAAATGAAAATAAACTCCGTTTGTGCTCTCCTGAAACTGTGCCAGAGGGGAAAACACAGAGACCTCAACAGCCATCCACCTCTAAAATAAACACAAGTTTTCTCCCACACACACCCCTGTGGGTGACTTCACAGTCCGCTCCACAAATCCAGACTGAAAAAGTGCCCTCTGACCCTGGGGGATTATGAATTATTTGCCATTTCAAACGGAGGTTTGTAAATATAACTGCTGAAAGACCAAAGCACGGAGCGAATTCCTCTCCTGGCATTAGGTTACAACAAACACAGCCAACACAAATCAAGGTTTCGGAACCATAACATCGTATTTTTCTCACTGAGAGTAGCAACTCTTGGATGTGTTCTACTGTCTTTAGTTCCGGGAAGGAACTGTAGGAATTTAGCACCCACCCCTCTCCTAGAAAAAATGAAATGTTTTTAGAAATATGAAAAAGGCAGAATATTTTCCCCTAAAAGGCAGGCAGAAACTCATACACGCACACCATCTTTGTCAATGGACCATTAAGGCCTGGTCCAGTCTATTCTCCATCACAAAGATCTGCCTCCTTCAGGCAGAGCCATAATAGGAATCCCAAAGTCCTTTCAATATTAAAAGGGCAGAATATTTCCCCTAAAAGGGAGGCAGAAACTCATACACGCACACCACCTTTGTCAATGGACCATTAAGGCCTGGTCCAGTCTATTCTCCATCACAAAGATCTGCCTCCTTCAGGCAGAGCCATAATAGGAATCCCAAAGTCCTTTCAATATTAAAAGGGCAGAATATTTCCCCTAAAAGGGAGGCAGAAACTCATACACGCACACCACCTTTGTCAATGGACCATTAAGGCCTGGTCCAGTCTATTCTCCATCACAAAGATCTGCCTCCTTCAGGCAGAGCCATAATAGGAATCCCAAAGTCCTTTCAATATTAAAAGGGCAGAATATTTCCCCTAAAAGGGAGGCAGAAACTCATACACGCACACCATCTTTGTCAATGGACCATTAAGGCCTGGTCCAGTCTATTCTCCATCACAAAGATCTGCCTCCTTCAGGCAGAGCCATAATAGGAATCCCAAAGTCCTTTCAATATTAAAAGGGCAGAATATTTCCCCTAAAAAGGAGGCAGAAACTCATACACACATGCCACCTTTGGTAATGGGCCCTTAAGGCCTGGTCCAGTCTATTCTCCATCACAAAGATCTGCCTCCTTCAGGCAGAGCCATAATAGGAATCCCAAAGTCCTTTCATTAAATCATCACGCAGCAAGAGTCCTTTTTGCCCAGGACCTCAAACCATATTATCTTGTCCACCTTTAAACCATCTTTCCAAGCAGACTCCATGAATCCAGTGTCTTTTCCCTCACTTGGAACTGAACCCAGAAGGACATTTCTTCCAACAGAGCTATTGTTCACTGTCTGCAGGATTTTGGTATGTTTAGTTTAATGAAAAGAAGGACCAGGGGGGACATGATAACAGTCTTCCGGTATCTCAGGGGCTGCCCCAAAGAAGAGGGAGTCAAACTATTATCCAAAGCACCTGAGGGCAAGACAAGAAGCAATGGGTGGAAACTAAACAAGGAGAGAACCAACCTTCTTCTGGTGCTTTGGAAAATAAGTTGACTTCCTCTTCTTTGGGGCAGCCCCTCAAATACTGTGATGCTGCTATCATGTCATCCCTAGTCCTTCTTTTCTCTAGACTGGCCATACCCAATTTAGAGTAGAATAGAATAACAGAGTTGGAAGGTACCTTGGAGGTCTTCTAGTCCAACCCCCTGCTCAGACAGGAAACCCTACACCGTTTCAGACAAATGGCTGTCCAGTCTCTTCTTAAAAAGCATCCAGTGTTGTTGGAGCACCCACAGCTTCTGGAGGCAACTCCGAGATGCCTTGCCAGGTTTTGCAGAGATCAGCCTGGCAGCTCTCCAAGCCAGATAAGGTCTGTGACTGTAAATCCTCCCTCGAAAGACTTTGCTGGATGTAAATGAGCAGAACTCACAGTCGATTAATATCAATACTATACAATACAATAGCAGGGTTGGAAGGGACCTTGGAGGTCCTCTAGTCCAACCCCCTGCCTAGGAAGGAAACCCTATACCATTTCAGACAAATGGCTATCCAATATCTTCTTAAAGACTTGCGGTGTTGGGACATTCACAACTTCTGGAGGCAACTTCTGTTCCACTGATTAATTGTTCTCACTTTCAGGAAATTTCTCCTCAGTTCTAAGTTGCTTCTCTCCTTGATAGGTTTCCACCCATTGCTTCCTAAAGGGAGAACAAGAAGCAATGGGTGGAAACTAATCAAGGAGAGAAGCAACTTAGAACTGAGGAGAAATAAAAGGGGAAGCTGCTGTGGCCTAGAGGTGGAGCTCTTGCCTCACAAGCACGAGGTTGTGAGTTCGATCCTAGATAGAGCCACATGTAGGGTCTCCTGCTTGGGCAGGGGGTTGGACTAGATGACCTGCAAGGTCCCTTCCAACTCTGTTAATCTGTTAAAGGGTTTTTGTCGGGACAAGGAGTCTGCTTCAGGCTCTTGGGAAGCCTCAGTCAGAACACCTTCTTTGCTTCATTGAGAAGTGGAGTTGAAGACAAAAAAAGGATGAAGGATGACGCAGAACAAAAGCTAATTGCTAAAACTAAAAATGATTTTTTTGCTCCTGGAAGTATTCACTTGGTTAACTGACCTGCTCTTTCTTCAAAGGCGATTTTCTTTCAATAAAAGAAGTAGTTTAATTTTGAGACTTTTGCCTGTTAGGGCCGAAAAGACAGATTCCACATTTGTTTCTCTGACATGACAACATTTTTTTTCCACAGGTCGGCTAGGACAGGTAAATGATACCTGCCCCGTTGAAAACCCCAACCAATTTACTTCACTTTCCCAGCTGCCTGCAGGCCAAATTATTCTCAGGAACCTGAGACAGCAGCCATGGGCCTTCAGGGAACCTGACAGTCCTCAGGTGATAATGGTTACCTTTCGATGGGGGAAGGTGTCTCCCCATATCTTCCTTACAGCAATATCACCTTGCACTAAAATTATCTGCTGGGCTTCCGGCCGACCAAAGCAGATTTGGTTCAGTATCTGCAGTTTCAGATGGTCCTTTGATGTCTGGGACTTCTCAAACTTCAGACGTGAGAGATCCGTGTGTGAACTGGGCAGCCGTCTAAGTTGGTTTAAGAAATACATTTACCTTTCATAAACCAACCAGTAAGTGGGGAAGCATTTCCAGCATTATTTTAAAAATATGTTCCTGTCCTGTCCTTCCCTTCCTTCCTTTCCTTTCCTTCCCTTCCCTTCCCTTTCCTTCCCTTCCTTTCCCTACCTTCCTTCCTTCCTTCCTTCCTTCCTTCCTTCCTTCCTTCCTTCCTTCCTTCCCTTCCTTTCCCTTCCCTTCCTTCCTTCCCTTTCCTTCCTTTCCTTTCCCTTCCTTCCTTCCCTTCCCTTCCTTTCCTTTCCCTTCCTTCCTTCCCTTCCTTTCCCTTCCCTTCTTTCCTTTCCTTCTTTCCTTTCCTTTCCTTCCCTTCCTTTCCTTTCCCTTCCTTTCCTTTTCTTCCCTTCCCTTCTTCTCCTTTCCCTCTTTCCGTTCCTCTCTCTCTCCCTTTCAATAGATTTATCCTTAACAGGGCTTACATCAAGAGAAACAGGCCCAACTCAAGCAAGATGCCCTTAGTCATCTCTGTATCAACAGAGGAATGGTATCAAGATCACATGAAGTGCTAGTACCGCTTTATGCTGCTTTGGTAAGGCCACACTTGGAACCCTGCATCCAGGTTGGTCGCTACGATACAAAAAACGATGTGGAGACTCTGGAAAGAGTGCAGAGAAGAGCAACCAAGAGGATTAGGGGACTGGAGGCTAAAACATATGAGGAACGGTTGCAGGAACTGGGTATGTCTAGTTTAATGAAGAGAAGGACTAGGGGAGACATGATAGCAGTCTTCTAAGATTGTGAAATGGGGCCAACCCATTTAGCAACTGTTTCACTTAGCCACAGAAGAGTTGGGCTTGACTATGGTCGTAAGTGGAGGACTGCCTCTATCGTAGTTTTCCAGAATGAAATGGGGACATAAACCAGAATTGCCCTGATCTGTCTGACATTCTAGCAATTCCCCCCGACATTAGGACGACCACGGACCTCCGCTCCTTCCGTCTTAAATTAAAAACACACCTTTTCTGTCTGGCCGGCCTAGGATAGTCTCTCTGTCTCTGGGGTTTTATTGGGAAGTTTTTTAGTATAGCTTAGTTTTAATGGGGAATTTTAGCACAGGTTTAGGTTTAATTTGTTTTTTAAAGAAATGTTTGTATATATTTATTGTTTTTTATTCTTCCTGTGCACCGCCCCGAGTCCCTATGGGGAGAGGGAGCGGTTTACAAATATTAAATTGATTGATTGAAAATTGAATTATTTGAATATGTGATACATTTGCACAGAATTTCAACTCTTCTAATTGCCAGTTATTACAAAAGAACATAGTTGAAGGCGGTTATAGTATATACTATAGCTACCATTATATTACAGTATATTTTAATAGCTACAGCTACATTTGGTTTTTAAAATCTCAGGGGGGTTGGGGAAATGGCTAGCATTGCACTCCTATTGCTTGTACTCATATGTGTGGCTTTTTAAGATAATTTTATCTGATTTATTATTGAATTTATGTCCAACTTTGTGCTTATATGAACCCTGAAGGCAGATTGATATAATTGCTGTTGTTAGTGGCGAAGTCCTGTCCGACCCATCGCGACCCCATGGACAAGGTTCCTCCAGGCCTTCCTGTCCTCTCCCATCCTCTGGAGCCCATATAAGTTCACGCCGTCTGCTTCAGTGACTCCATCCAGCCACCTCCTTCTCTGCCTTTCTTCTTTTCCCAGCATTAGGCTGTATTTATTTATTAATCACATTTTATTGCCACCCATCCCACACAAAGGGACTCTGGGTGGTGTGTACCACAATTGAATAAAACAGGAACTAGGTTTTTAAAAAAAACACCCATCACTATCAAAAGATAAAAAAGAGATGATTAAAATAGGAAT
Source organism: Rhabdophis nuchalis (assembly GCA_039707465.1). NCBI lineage: Eukaryota > Metazoa > Chordata > Lepidosauria > Squamata > Natricidae > Rhabdophis > Rhabdophis nuchalis. The sequence continues at coordinate 9,182,711 of CM077648.1, read as the reverse complement.
ATTATCGAAAGTTTTAAAATATATAAAGCGCACAAGAGAAAGTGGTCTGATATCTCAGGGGTTGCCACAAAGAAGAGGGAGTCAAACTATTCTCCAAGGAACCTGAGGGCAGGACAAGAAGCAATGGGGGGAAACTAATCAAGGAGAGAAGCAACCTAGAACTGAGGAGAAATTTCCTGAGAGTGAGAACAATTCATCAGTGGAACAGAAGTTGCCTCCAGAAGTTGTGGATGCTCCAACATTGGAAGGTTTTAAGAAGATGTCGGATAGCCATTTTTCTGAAATAGTATAGGGTTTCCTGTCTAGGCAGGGGGTTGGACTAGAAGATCTCCAAGGTCCCTTCCAACTCTGTTATTCTATTCTATTCTATTCTATTCTATTCTAAAGCAAGAACACAAATCACAGGGAAGATTTCTCAGAGTGTTTAAAAGACTCACAAGCCTAATGACATCTTGAGAGGCCTCTTAAAGCAGTGGACTTCAACTCCCAGAATTCCTCAGCCTGCTTTGACGACTGAGGAATTCTGGGAGTCGACATCCACAAGTCTTAAAGTTGCCAAGGTTGGGGACTCCTGTGTTCAAGTTCACAGGGTTGAGAAACACTAATTCAGGGGCTTCCAATCTTGGCAACTTTAAGACCTGTGGACTTCAACTCCCAGAATTCCTCAGCCTTTCAGGGCCTTGCGAACGCGTATCAAAGTGGGGGCCAAACTTATTTCTACAGGGAGGACGTTCCACAGGGAGGGAGCCACCACAAAGTAGTCCCTTCTTCTTGGCCCCACTAGGTCGAGTAGCATCCCTTGCCTCCTTCCTCTAGTAGGTTGGGTAGATGTAACGGGGAGAAGACGGCCCTTACAATAAAACAGTTAAGGTTTGAATAAGATTTTTAAAAAACATTACAATGTTAGCCTCATCTTCTAAGGCAGGCGTCTCCAACCTTTGCAACTTTAAGTCTGAAGGACTTCAGCTCCCAGAATTCTCCAGCCAGCAAAGCTGGCTGGAGAAGTCTGGGAGCTGAAGTCCTTCAGACTTAAAGTTGCAAAGGTTGGAGACCCCTGTTCTAAGGTACAAGAGGTCATGATAATATTAGAATCAGGACTGAATTATTCTCCAAAGCACCAGAATGCAAGACAAGAATGGACAGAAGCTTTCTCAAGAGAGATCATCCAACGGTTGGTTCGATTCTAACCTAACAGGAAAAATTTCTTGAGGGTGAGAACGATTATGGTAATCAACTTGCCTCCTGAGGTGGTGGTTGCTCCATCACTATAGGTTTTCAAGAATAGACTGGACACCCATTTATCTGGGATGCTGCAAGATCTCCTGCCCTGAGTAGGGGACTAGACTAGAAGATGAGTGGCTGTGGTTTCTGGCACCCCGGTTCAGCCAGATTACTCCAACTCTGGCCATTGGGGGCGAAACACTGGCCCCCGTGGAGAGGGCGCGCAATTTGGGTGTCCTCCTGGATCCCCGGCTGTCCATGGAGGACCATGTGGCGGCCGTGGCCAGGGGGGCGTTTCATCAGGTACGCCTGATGCGCCAATTGCGCCCCTTACTGGACCGGGCTGCCCTTCGCACAGTCACTCAAGCTCTCGTGACGTCCCGACTCGACTACTGTAATGCTCTCTACATGGGGCTTCCCTTGAGGTGCACTCGAAAGCTACAGTTAGTCCAAATCGCAGCCGCGCGGGTGATTATGGGAGCCACTAGATGCTCCCACATAACACCGATCCTGCGCGAGCTGCATTGGCTTCCTGTGGTCTTTCGGGTGCGCTTCAAGGTCTTGACGACCATCTTTAAAGCGCTCCATGGCTTGGGGGCTAGTTATTTGCGAGACCGCCTTTTGCCTCATACATCCCTTAGACCGATACGCTCCCACAGAGAGGGCCTTCTCAGGGTGCCGTCGGCCGGACAATGCCGACTGGCGACACCCAGGGGAAGGGCCTTCTCTGTGGCAGGCCCAGCCCTTTGGAACGACCTACCCCCCGAATTACGCACCATCACCGACCTCCGCCTCTTCCGCCAATATCTAAAGACATACTTATTCCAACAAGCCGGCCTAGCCTAACCTCCCATGGGGACTTTTAGATAGTTTTAAATCGGGTATTCTATAATTGGGTTTTTAGCATAGGATAATGATGGTTTAATTTATATTTTAAATTGTGTATTTATTTTTGTATTTTGTATGTTTTTTAAATTTCCTGTGCGCCGCCCTGGGTCCTTTGCGGAGAAGGGCGGGATATAAATGTAAATAAAATAAATAAATAAATAAAATAAATCTCCTTCCAGCCCTATGATTCTAGGTTCAAAGTCGAAATTAATCGCCTAAGGAAGAGCAATTCCTCCTCTTCTCCTACTTTCCTGGAGCCCAATGTTTTTCGCAGCAGGCATGAGAAAACTCTCCCCTGCTCCAACTGTACCGTTTCACCTCCACCCAGATTAACATTGGAGAAGATTATGTCCTTATCACACAGGTGAAATCGGACTGCTTATCGAGCTGGCGATTACGGACTTTGAATTACAACTTCATTTATTTCCAGTTGCCATAGTGAAAGGGTTTTCCTAGAGTATGTGAAGTAAACCCTAACCCTAGCATTAATTGTTAGGAGTTAACAGATTAACAAGAGTTGGAAGGGACCTTGCAGGTCATCTAGTCCAACCCCCTGCCCAAGCAGGAGATCTTACATCTGCCTCTACCTAGGGTTGAACTCACAACCTCCTGATTGTGAGGCGAGAGATCCACCTCTAGGCCACAGCAGCAGGTGTCAAATAAAACAAATTATTCCTCAGTCCCTGCGAAGTATGCTGGCATAACTAATATTGTTCCTAGTCAGAGGTGGGATTCAGACGGTTCGGGCAGGTTCGAGTGAACCGGTTGTTAAATTGCTGGCTGGCCCCACCCCTTGCTTCTCCTTCCAGGAATCTCCACATGTCCTGTTCTGGCTTCCAGCTAAATGCAGAGAGGTCTACTAGGCCCAAAAAGGGGTGTGGGGGGTGTAGTGCGGCCACCACGCAGCCCATTTGTGCTCCCAGAAAGCTGCAGGGAAGCCTACTAGGCCCAAAAGAGGGCATGAGGGGTGTGGTACGGCTGCCTCGTGGCCCATTTTTGCTCTCATGGGGTTCAGGAGGCTGAGTGCTGCCTGTCACACACCCCTGGCCACGCCCACCAAGGCCACCCCCACCCAGCTGGTCAGTAGAGTAGAGAACCAGTTGTTAAATTATTTGAATCCCACCACTGTTCCTAGTTACTATGAGTCACATTAAGAAAAAGGATGAATGGTTCCCTCAGAACTCCAACCGACAAACCTCACCTGCCTGTAGGAAGAACAGCCACCGATGACTCTTCTTGACATGGCGTGGGGTGAGTCTCAGCAGATTTTTAGACAGGTGGGATTGGCCAACAGTCAAGTTGCATGACTAACATGTAGCAGGTGCGAAGCAGGAGGAAGTTCTCCAGATGATCTTCACAATGCCTTCTTTGTGCCTGCTACCTGCTGACATTTCCAGGAAAGGTTATTACATTTTTGTGGAAAATTATTAAACCCATGTTTCAGAAATAATCTAGCTCAGGGGTGTCCAACCTTGACAACTTTAAGACCTGTGGACTTCAACTGCATGGCGGGTTGAGGAATTCTGGGAGTTGAAGTCCACAATTCTTCAAACTTGCCAAGGTTAGACATTCCTGGCCTAGCTGATATCCACTGGGTATGGAACAGAGGCCTAAGGTGAAACAGGGAATCCACCATCCAATGATGACAGAATTAGCAGGATTTAGTTATGGTGGCGCAGTGGTTAGAGTACAGTACTGCAGGCTACTTCTGCTGACCGCCGGCTGCATGCAATGTGGCAGTTCTAATCTCACCAGGTTCAAGGTTGGTTCAGTCTTCCATCTTTCTGAGGTGGGCAAAATGAGGACCAAGCTTGTTGGAGGCAATATGCTGACATATCAATCTAAGCGCTATTGCTATTTATCTGGCCGAAACTGGCTCTTTGCCTTTATTTATTTTTATTTTATTTATTTTATCGAATTTATACCCCGCCCTTCTCCCTGTTGGGACCCAGGGCGGCGCACAGGCATTATTAAAACCACAATAAAACAATATACATCATTAAAACATATTAAATTATTTAAACCCGTGCTAAAAACCCATTTAAAACCCTACCTAATTACAATTTATAAATAAAAAGTCAGAAACGGGGGGGCTATGCTAGGCCGGCCTGTTGGAATAGAAACATCTTAAGACGTTGGCGGAAGAGGCGGAGGTCCGAGATAGTACGTAGGTCGGGGGGTAGGTCGTTCCAGAGGGCCGGGCCCGCCACAGAGAAGGCCCTTCCCCTGGGCGTCGCCAACCGGCATTGCCCGGCCGACGGCACCCGGAGAAGACCCTCTCTGTGTGAGCGGATCGGACGAACGGATGTATGGGGCAGGAGGCGGTCTCGTATATAGCTTCACTTGTTGACAGTGTTGTGGTCTGCTGGCGGCCTGCGGAGCCGGTAGAACAGACGTTTTTGTACCACAGTCCATGACTAGCGCGTATTCAAAACGCTGCTAAGGTAGAGTTTGCATGCTTACAACCCAACAACCAGGGGCAGACGTATTTCGCCTGCCTGCAACTCATTAAAGCAGCTGCATCTTTTCTTAGGGTCACACAACTGCTTTCATGTGTACCTGGGGAAAAAGACACGTTCGCTCCAAGGAGTTGTTGATTGATGCTGTGTCCCATGGCTTTGGAATCTCAATTGCCGCAGTACCTTGATTTCGAGAGCTACACTTTTCTGTGTTTCGGATCCAGCTCCTCAAATACGACCAACTCTCTGAAGTTAAATCAATGATGCCTTTAATTAGGAGCGCCGGCAGCCCCGGCAAAACGTTTCTCACTCAACGCAGGCTAAGAAGTCTGTCCGGCAGGGAGATGAATAGTTGTCTAATACATCTATTCATCTCCGCCCCTTGCTTTTTATCCCCAGAGCTAGGATGCGGTTTTGCTAGCAGCAGTGGCTCTTCCTTCCCAAGGACTGGCCTATGCGCAGAGCAATTTTTGTTGCACAGCGCATGCACATGTCAGTTTGTAAGGCATCTCTATGAGTACTATCAAACTGCCATAGAGAAACCCGTGATTGGATCATTCCTGAACTTCCAGTTTGTGTGTTGGGCCTTTTTTTCTGCCCTCCCCAGGATCCTAGAAAGCTTCTGGAGCCTTGGGAGGGCGAAAAATGGATCTACCAGGCCCACTGGAAGTCAGAAAACGGGCTATTTCCGGCCTCTGGGGGAGGCCATTTTTGCCCGCCCCAGGCTCCCAAAAACCCGTGTGTAACATGTGCTAGACAGCAGGGCAGTGGTGGGTTTCTGAAGGCTCGCACCTACTCGCGAGAGCCGGTTGGTGAAATTTAGAGAACCGGTGAGAGGGGGTTCCACTGGCGTACCTGGAAGTAAATCTGGCCCGCCGCTACCAGTGACCCAACGGGAAGGAAAGGAAAGGGAAAGAAAGAAAGAAAGAAAGAAAGAAAGAAAGAAAGAAAGAAAGAAAGAAAGAAAGAAAGAAAGAAAGAAAGAAAGAAAGAAAGAAAGAAAGAAAGAATTTATCATCACAATTGAGTTCAAAATTTTGGTTGCTAAGCAAGAGCGTTGTTAAATGAGTTTCACCACATTTTAAAGGGTGGCCACTCCCACTCTGTCACATGACTGCCAAGCCACGCCCACAAAATAGGCCACACCTACAGAGTAGGTTCTAAAAAAATTTGAAACCCACCACTGCAGCAGGGGGTGTCACACATGTATTCTCAGGGGCACGGCATGGGAGGTATTAAATTATGGGAGTGGGCACACAAGCGTGCACAATAGCACGAGCGTGTGTGCTTTTGGCACCCGAGGCGGAAAAGCTTCGCCATCCCTGGTCTAGGGCTTCCTGCCTAGGCAGGGGGTTGGACTAGAAGACCTCCAAGGTCCCTTCCAACTCTGCTAGTGTATGATTGTAAATCATAAATGTATAAGAACGATAAATGTGAAGAAGAATGGCAATCGTGTTTCAGTGTTCTGAAGTACAGCTATCCCCGAAGCAGATGCGTTAAGACTTCAGATCCACGTTGTAAGTGACGGATATCTCCCCGGTCTTCTGTTTAATCCTGATTAATTAGAGGGCCCCCCCACGGATTGGTGGCTCCAAAGAAGGACTTTCAGAATATATGGTGGCGTGTCTAGGAAGAAGCATATTTATAGAGCGAGGCACTTGACAAAGGGATGACAATTATGGGTCAGTGGAGTCCTTTGGAAGGACTCTCAACTCTTGTGGGAAATCACAGCCAAGCGGAAGTCTACACCACCACTGTAGATAAAAGGCAGTGGTGGGTTCCGGATCACGTTCCAACCGGTACAGTTGGAATGGGCCCGGCGTCGCCCACATGCTTGTGCGTGGCGTGCGCATGTGTTCAACGACGCTTCCGCAAGCCTCCGCGACGCTCCAGCTGTTCAGTGGAGCGTCGCGCAAGTACTGTACGCACCGTGCGCATCCACAGAAGCGCCGACAGCTTTAAAACACGGTAAGAAGTGAGGGCGAGCGGGCAGGCCCTCCAGAGGGGTCCACACCCCCGGGCCGCGGACCGGTGCCGGTCCGTGGCTTGATAGTAACCGGGCCGGAGTGAGCCTCACGTGCCACGTGACCGCCGAATGCACGCGCGGCCCACATGACTCGACTCACCTGCTGGAGGCTCCCACTGGTCCGCGGATTTTTTTTTACATGAAACCGGTCCCTGGTGCCAAAAAGATTGGGGACCCCTGCTCCAGAGCAACATACCAGAACAGTATCCGGTGCTCCGGGCAGGTACGGGCGTACCTCCTGCAACCCACTACTGATAAAAGGTAAAGGCAAAGGCGTCCCTTCCAGTCGTGTCGAACTGCGGGATGTGGCGCACATCTTTGTTTCTGGGCTGAAGAAGCGACCTGTGGTCCAAAGACATTTTCTGTGGCTACGTGGCCAGCGTCAATATACGTCAAAGGCTGGCGGAACGCTGTTACCTTCCCACTGGTACCTATTTACCTACTCGCCGTTGCATGCTTTCAAATTGCTAGGTGGGCTGGAGCTGGAGGGAGGAACGGGAGCTCACCCGCATTGCATGGCGCTCGGGTCTCAAACGCGGGCTGTCTGTTTTCTAGCTGATCACCCCGGCGTCTTTAACTGCTGGGCACACCGTGCTGTGCATAAATGTGTGTAAAATGGCTGATGGGTGAGATTGATTAGCGCAGGCGGTCCTCGACCTACAGCAGTTCATTTAGTGACCGTTGCAAGTTACAACGGCCCTGAAAAAAAGTGGCTTATGATCGTTCGTCACACTTTCTATCACTGCAGTATCCTGGTCACACAATCAAAATTCAGACGCTTGGCAACTGACTTGTATTTATGACAGCTGCAAAGTCCCAGGGTCATGTGATCGGCTTTTGCGGCATTTTGACAAGCCGAAGTCCAACGGAGAAAGCCGGATTCACTTAACGACTGTGTTGCTAACTCAGTAACTGCAATGATTCGCTTAACAACGGAGGCAAGAAAAGTGGTAAAACAAGTAGCAATTAAGACATGATTCACTTGGCAACATAAATTTGGCGCTCCCTTGCGGTGGTATCGCGAGGACTACCACATAACCAGTCATTACGGTTGAGTCTTGTTGGAAGAAATGTCCATCTAGGTTCAGTTCCAAGTGGGGGGAAAAGACACTGGAAACATGGAGTCTGCTTGGAAAGATGGTTTAATGGTGGACAGGATCACATGAGAGAAAGAAAGAAAGAAAGAAAGAAAGAAAGAAAGAAAGAAAGAAAGAAAGAAAGAAAGAAAGAAAGAAAGAAAGAAAGAAAGAGAGGGAGAGAGGGAGAGAGGGAGAGAAAAGAAGAAGGAGGAGGAGGAGGAGGAGGAGGAGGAGGAGGAGGAAGGAAGGAAGGAAGGAAGGAAGGAAGGAAGGAAGGAAGGAAGGAAGGAAGGAAGGAAGGAAGGAAGGAAGGAAGATGGAAGAAATATCCATCTGGGTTCAGTTCCAAGTGGGGGGAAAAGACACTGGAAACATGGAGTCTGCTTGGAAAGATGGTTTAATGGTGGACAGGATCACATGGTTTGAGGTCCTGGGGGAAAAAGGGAAGAGATGCTGAGAGTGCCTGGTTTTTATGCCCTCTCTGGGCTTTTGAATTTGAGCTTGTGTTCTGATTGGTTGTCAGGCTCCCTTGGGGCCACGCAGGGGCAACTCTGTAGGCTGTCCTGAGTCCCCGAGCTTGGTTGACTCGTGCTGGGTGATGATGTAATAAAAGGGCTTTGGGATTCCTATGATGGCTCTGCCTGAAGGAGGCAGATCTCTGTTACGTAGAAGTGATGGCTAACCTTTTAGGCACAAAGTGTTGAAAGTGCATGCACACATGCGCACACCCATAATGCAATGCACGTGCAACCCCCCATGTGCGCCCCACCCTGCACATGCACACATGACCCCAACGCATTTCTGTGGTTTCCTTGTACGTGCAGCGGAGCCGAGCTGGGGTGACAGCATGACGCCTGTGGCATATGTGCCATAGGTTCTGCCCTCTGTTATATAGAATAGACTGGCTCAGGCCTTAAACGTCCCATTGACCAAGGCAGCTGAGTTTCTGTCTCCCTTTTAGGGGAAATATTCCTAAAATGTTTCGTTTTTCTAGCAGAGGGGTGGGAGCTAACTTAATACAATAGCAGAGTTGGAAGGGACCTTGGAGGTCTTCTAGTCCAACCCCCTGCCTAGGCAGGAAACCCTATACCCATGATGGCGAACCTATGGCACAGGTGCCACAGGTGGCACGCGGAACCATTTCTTAGGGCACGCGAGGCGTTGCCTTGTCAGCTCCAGCACGTATGAGTGCGCTGGCCAGCTGATTTAGGCCTTCTTTTGAGGCCGTTTTTCGCCCTTTGGAGGCTTCAGGGAAGCCACTGGAAGTGGAGGGGGAGGCTGTTTTCACCCTCCTCAGGCTCCTAGAAAGCCTCTGGAGCCTGGAGAGGGTGAAAAAAGTATGCCAAAAGCAGGGGGTCGCGCACATAGCATTATGGGTGTGGCATGCCCACGCACAACCCCCCTGCGCTCTCCCCGCTTTTGGCACGCGAGCCAAAAAAGGTTGGCCATCACTGCCCTAGACCATTTCAGACAAATGGCTATTCAATCTCTTCTTAAAGACTTGCAATGTTGGAGCATTCACCACTTCTCGAGTCAACTTCAGTTCCACTGATTAATTGTCCTAACTGTCAGGAAATTTCTCCTCAGTTCTAAGTTGCTTCTCTCCTTGATTAGTTTACAATAGCAGAGTTGGAAGGGACCTTGTAGGTCTTCTAGTCCAACCCCCTGCGTGGGCAGGAACCTTATACCATTTCAGACAAATGGCTATCTAACATCTTTTTAAAGACTTCCAGGGTTGGGGCATTCACAACTTCTGGAGGCAAGCTGTTCCAGAGGTTAATTGTTCTAACTGTTAGGAAATTTCTCCTTAGTTCTAAGTTGCTTCTCTCCTTGATTAGTTTCCACCCGTTGCTTCTTGTCCTGCCCCCAGGTGCCTTGGAGAATAGTTTGATTCCCTCTTCTTTGTGGCACCCTCTGAGATATCGGAACACTGCTATCATGTCTCCCCTAGTCCTTCTCTTCATCAAGCTAGACATACCCAGCTCCTGCAACCGTTCTTCACATGTCTTAGTCTCCAGTCCCCTAATCATCTTGGTTGCCCTTCTCTGCACTTTTTCCAGAGTCTCCACGTCTTTTCTACATCGTGGCGACCAAAACTGTATGCAGTATTCCAAGTGTGGCCTTACCAAGGCACTATACAGTGGCATTAACACTTCACGTGATCTAGATTCTATCCCTCAATGAGTTTCCACTCATTGCTTCTTGTTCTGCCCTCAGGTGCCTTGGAGAATAGTTTGACTCCCTCTTCTTTGTGGCAACCCCTGAGATATTGGAAGGCTGCTATCATGTCTCCCCTGGTCCTCCTTTTCATTAAACTAGACCTACCCAGTTCCTGCAACCGTTCTTCATATGTTTTAGCCTTCAGTCCCCTCATCCTCTTTGTTGCTCTTCTCTGCACTCTTTCTAGAGTCTCCACATCTTTTCTACATCGTGGCGACCAAAACTGAATGCCGTATTCCAAGTGTGGCCTTCCCAAGGGATTATAAATTGATATTAACACTTCACGTGATCTTGATTCTATCCCTCTGTTGATGCAGCCTAGAACCGTGTTGGCTTTTTTGGCAGCTGCTGCACACTGCTGGCTCATATTTAAATGGTTGTCCACTAGGACTCCAAGATCGCTCTCACAGTTGCTACTATTGAGCAAGGTACCACCTATATACTGTCCCTGTGCATTTCGTTTTTTCTTGCCTAAATGTAGAACTTTCCTTTTTTCAGCCTTGAATTTCATTTCGCCGCCCTGGGTCCTTTTGGAGAAGGGCGGGATATAAATCTAATAAATAAATAAATTTTGTTAGCTAGTGCCCTATGTTCAAGTTTCTCGAGATCCTTCGGTATTTTAAGCCTGTATCTTCTGGAGCGTTCCTACAGTCTCTTCCCTCCATGTCTGAACATCTGCCTCCCACTCCCCCCCAAAATAATTCTTTATTTCCCTCCCCTTCCCCCCCACAACTCCCACCTGATGGAGGTTTCAAAAGAGACAAAGCCTCTGCTGCCCCTAGGCCAGCCCCGTAGAGCGAGCAATGCCTTGTCTGGAGACCCGGGAACAGGTCCTGTCTGTGGTGTTGCTTGCCAAAGTTGGTGGAATTCGAAGAATGCCAGTGGCATGCTTCAGCGGACAGCTTTAGAGTCCGGCAGTTGGAATGAATGCCATCTCCCTCCAGTTCCATAGCAACCCGCTGACCAAGAATAAACCTCTTTTAAAAAAATATATATATATACATATTATTATTAACATCTCTCATCTATCCTGGGCTCACATCTGCTGTCTGGAATAGAGGTCGGAGCTGAGCCCATGCTAAATGGGAGATAGACAGACAGATAGATATACATAGGTGAATTGTTTTCTGACTTGGGGACAGTTTCCATGGGGTTATTGGCTTGCTTTGTTCCTTCCTGCACCATTGTCCGTATACATGTGGACACCTCTCTGTTTCTGGGGGGAAGGGGAGGTGGGGGGAGGAGTCCTTTTAGCGCTTAAAAAAAAAATTAGAAATGCATGTGGCCGTCTGTGTGAGAAGATTCAACCTGTCCCTTGTAATGAAGAAAAGAGGTTCTTTGCTTTCTGTTTAAGTGTCTGTTTTTCAAAGTTTTGTTTGATTTAATTTAACTTATTTTATTTTATTTATTTATCAGAATAGAGCTTATTTTATTTATTTATCAGAATAGAGCTTATTTTATTTATTTATCAGAATAGAGCCAGAATAAAGGGATCTTGAAGGTCTTCTAGACCTCCAGCTCAAACAGGAGACCGTATATTTCAGAGAAGTGGCTGTTCTATATTTGTTTTGTTTTGTGTTTTGTAACTTAACTTAACTTAACTTAACTTAACTTAACTTAACTTAACTTAACTTAACGTTTACATAGCCATCCATCTTATAACCAACTCTGGATGCCTCTCAATCAAAACTTAAAACAGCACAAAACCCACAGTGAAATGATTAAGCTAACCCACAAGAAACATGACACATTTCCCTACTTGTATTCTATGGGTTTCTATTTTATAAACTGCTTGAAATAGCTTTTTCATTAGAAGACAGCACAGACCCTTTAGAGGGAATAAATTAAATGCAATCCATGTATGCATTCTTAATATATTCTGTATTTAAATCATGAAGTTTTAATATCCTTCTTTTTCTGAGCTCCTTTGGGCTGCTCATAATATGAAAATCATAAAATAGCTGCCATCTGGATTGCAGAATACAGAATAACAAGGTTGGAAGGGACCTTGGAAGTCTTACAATACAATACAATACAATAGCAGAGTTGGAAGGGACCTTGGAGGTCTTCTAGTCCAACCCCCTGCCTAGGCAGGAAACCTTATACCATTTCAGACAAATAGCTATCCAACATCTTCTTGAAGACTTCCAGTGTTGGGGCATCCACAACTTCTGGAGGCAACTTCTGTTCCACTGATTCATTGTTCTAACTGTCAGGAAATTTCTCCTCAGTTCTAAGTTGCTTCTCTCCTTGATTAGTTTCCACCCATTGCTTCTTGTTCTGCCCTCAGGTGCTTTGGAGAATAGTTTGACTCCCTCTTCTTTGTGGCAGCCCCTGAGATATTGGAAGACTGCTATCAAGTCTCCCCTGGTCCTTCTTTTCATTAAACTAGACATACCCAGTTCCTGCAACCGTTTCTTCTCAAGAAAGAAACCCTATACAGTTTCAGACAAATGGCTATCCAACATCTTCTTAAAAACTTCCAGTGTTGGAGCATTCACAGCTTCTAGAAAAAAGTTGTTCCACTGATTCATTGTTCTCACTGTCAGGAAATTCCTCCTCAGTTCTAAGTTGCTTCTCTCCTTGATGTGTTTCCACCCATTGCTTCTTGTTCTGCCCTCTGGTGCTTTGGAGAATAGCTTGAGTCCCTCTTCTTTGGGGAAGCCCCTGAGATATCAGACCACTTTCTCTTGTGCGCTTTGTATATTTTAAAACTTTCGATAATATTCCTATTTTAATCATCTCTTCTTTATCTTTTGATAGTGATGGGTGTTTTTTTTAAAAACCTAGTTCCTGTTTTATTCAATTGTGGTACACACCACCCAGAGTCCCTTTGTATGGGATGGGTGGCAATAAAATGTGATTAATAAATAAATACAGCCTAATGCTGGGAAAAGAAGAAAGGCAGAGAAGGAGGTGGCTGGATGGAGTCACTGAAGCAGACGGCGTGAACTTAAATGGGCTCCAGAGGATGGGAGAGGACAGGAAGGCCTGGAGGAACCTTGTCCATGGGGTCGCGATGGGTCGGACAGGACTTCGCAACTAACAACAGAAATTATATCAATCTGCCTTCAGGGTTCATATAAGCACAAAGTTGGGCATAAATTCAATATAAATCAGATAAAAGTATCTTAAAAAGCCACACATATGAGTACAAACAATAGGAGTGCAATGCTAGCCATTTCCCCAACCCCCCTGAGATTTTAAAAACCAAAAGTAGCTGTAGCGATTAAAATATACTGCAATGTAATGTAATGGGAGCTATAGTATATACTATAGCCGCCTTCAACTATGTTCTTTTGTAATAACTGGCAATTAGAAGAGTTGAAATTCTGTGCAAATGTATCACATATTCAAATAATTGCTAGATTGTCAGACAGATCAGGGCAATTCTGGTTTATGTCCCCATTTCATTCTGGAAAACTACGCTAGAGGCAGTCCTCCACATACGACCATAGTCAAGCCCAACTCTTCTGTGGCTAAGCGAGACAGTTGCTAAATGAGTTGGCCCCATTTCACCATCTTTCTTGACTGTGACCAGATTTTAACATTGGTAAAGCGGGACACCACTGACCGGGGGTGGGGGTGGGGTGGGGGTTCTTGATTAAAAATTTGGTCTATATGGAGCAACAAAAATTTTCATAGAAATAATATAAAACTCATATCCTGGCGAAATAGCCACATGGCCGCCGAAAACCGTATATTCCCTTCCAGTTCTCCCGCCGTTCCCTAGCTTGTCGTGCATTCTTTCAAAAAATCGGGACTTTTTTAAATGCCGCGGGACACGGGACAAATGGTTAAAAATCGGGACTGTCTCGCCAAAAGCGGGATGTCTGGTCACCTTATTCTTGACACAATTGTTAAGTGAATCACTGCAGTGGGTGAGTGATAATTCTGCTAGAACAAGGATGGCTAAACTTTTTTGTCATCGTGTGGCGAAAGCAATAATGTAATGTGTGTGCGACACCCGAACCATGACGTGCCCCATGCATGCGCATGGGCCCTGTCCCTCACTCACCTACTTTTGGCTTCTATTGGTTGCAGTAGGCGTTCCAGGCTCAAAATGGGAGGGGGGCTTGTGCGGTACTCCTGAACCCCGTTTTGGGCCTAGAAGGCCTCCTGCACCAACCTGGAAGCCAAAATGGGGCACTGCGCAAAACCCCAAATGCAATGCAAGTGCCATCCTGCACATGCACCTGTTCCCTCCCCCCATGCATGCGCCCCGCCTCGAGTCCCCTTGGGGAGAGAGAGCGGGATATAAAATTAAATTATTATTATTATTAAATTATTATTATGTGCAACTCCTGCATGCCTCCCCTCCCCCCCCGCACACGCATGGAGGAAACCCGAAGACCAGTTGGCTGGTGGGAGCAGTGTTGGGTTCCTACCGGTTCGGTCTGTTTCGGCCGAACTGGTAGTGGTTTGGCGGCCTAGATCACTGGAACCAGCAGTGACTCAGGCCTGCCACGCCCCCAAACTGGTTCTTCAGGCGCCGCCATCTTGTTTTTTTGCTTCTGCGCATGCGCAGAACACTTTTTATTGCCCTGCGCATGCACACATTGCGTGCATCAAGCGGGTGCAGCCCGCCCATGAGTGAACCGGCAATAGTGCCTGCCGGAACCCACCCCTGGGCAGGAGGCACATTCTAGAAGGTACTGGCATGCGTATGTGGTATTTCCTGGCAATTATTTTATCGGTTCACAGAATTACAGGTGGTCTTTCTGTTACAACCATTCATTCAACGTTACCACAGCACTGAAAAAAAGTGTCTTGTGAGCATTTCCACAGTTACAACCGTGATCAAAATTCAGACGCTTGGCAAATGGCTCGTATTTATGACTCTGGCAGTGTCCCGGGGGTTGTGTGACCACCTTTGTTGACATTCTGAACAAGCAAAGTCAACGGAGAAGTCAGATTTGCTTCACAACCATGTTACCAACTTAACAACTGCAACAAGAAAGGTCGTAACATGGGGCAAAGCTCACTTATACGCTGTCTAGCTCAGTGACAGAAATTTTGGGATCTGTTTGTGTGTCGTAATTTCTAGTTTAATGAAAAGAAGGACTAGGGGAGACATGATAGCAGTCTTCCAATATCTCAGGGGCTGCCACAAAGAAGAGGGAGCCAAGCTATTCTCCAAGGCACCTGAGGGCAGGACAAGAAGCAATGGGTGGAAACTAATCAAGGAGAGAAACAACCAAGGATAAATTTCCTAACAGTGAGAACAATTAATCAGTGGAACAAATTACCTCCAGAAGTTGTGAATGCCCCAACACTGCAAGTCTTTAAGAAGATGTTGGTTAGCCATTTGTCTAAAATGGTATAGGGCTTCCTGCCTAGACAGGGAGTTGGACTAGATGACCTCCAAGGTCCCTTCCAACTCTGCTATTGTATTGTATTGTAATTCGAGGACTACCTCCACCTTAATCTTTGTAACATGGAACCTGTGGTTCAGCTACCTTATCTTCTCTCATTTTCAAGCGAATATATTCATTTATTTATCAAATTTGTATGGCCACCCCACCTCACCCAAGGCAATGTAAAAAGATGATTTTAAGAGTTATGAAAACATGCACAGCCTTCTTCTATCATGCACCACCCGTTTATTAATTGCGCCATAATGTTCCACTCACCTGAACATCAAAGCTTTAACCTTCAACGTTGGCTAATTCTTTTATGAATAGATTAATTATCATACAGTAATATGGGGGGGGGGTGTTTAAACCTCTGAAGCACAGCACCCCCTCAGAAATCAGCACCATTAAACTCCAAAATCAGATTTGCAAGCATTTTCATACCAGAATGGTAGAAATAAAACTATCTTCAAGTCAACTTCAATTTTTACTAATTATATTTGTTTGTTTGATTTCCTCAAACTCCCTGAGATTTCCTGATGGTGCCCCATCCAAATTCTCACTCAGTTCAACCCCGCCTAGCCTTTTTTGAGACCAGACGTCAGGGAGGTGCTGCCCCCTGTGGACGATAGCTGTAACTACTGTATGGATTTGTATCTCTTAAAATGTATACCGTTCTAGCCAGACTAACTGCTTCCCTTTTTATCGTACACAAGCATCAAAAGGTAATTTAATACCATACTCCAGTTTTGGCAACATTATTCATTTATGCACATTATTCATTATGCATTTTCATTCGTAACGTCATTTCTGAATAATGGAACGCCACAAAAGCGAGCCTTCAATCCCAGCCAAGTAACTACAATCAAAACTTTATGCTCTTTGAAGTACAATTTGTACCGCAACTGCAGTACACATGTTCAGCTCTCAGGTACTCTTCCCTTTTAAAAATAAATGAAGCCAGAAAAAAAAAAAGAACAAAAACGGGGTTTGGGAAAGCAAACAAAAAAATTGGAACTTATTTTGCCTGAGATGATTAAATTCTGTTCAAGGATTTAATGCGACTGTTTGTGTACGTATCGGTTGAATTGAAGAGCGTAAATATTAAAACTGAGAAGCAGCCATAATTAATTTAGTAGCTGTGATCGTCGGCGAAAGTGGGGAGATAGTAAGCACCACCACCCCTCTCTCCCCACACTATATTTCATTCCCATCCAACCCATATTTCCAGGTAAGAAAAGAAAAATATCTTAAAACAATCGTGGCCAGGCAGAAGTCAGCCCTTTTAATCTTGTCTTAGATGCCTGCCATAATGCTGTTAAAATCAACAAGGGCTTAGATGGGATTAAATCTACGAATTGTTATCTGCTCACTTGCCTGGACGTTAACTGTATTTCAAAACTAATTAGCAGATAAGCAGGTGAGGTTTCCCATCTTAGAAAGATTCAAGAAGAAGAAAGAAAACACGAATAATCTTAATTTTGAACTTGCAAATTAGGCCCTTCACTGACAGACTCCGAAAACAGCTGATATGACTCACCCCTGCATTAAAATTAATATCTGCTACCACCCCGGCAAATAGTTTTTAATGCTCTGTAAGCACTCTTTTTCCCCCAATCTCTAAGACATGAAATTCACAAAGTCAGACCAAACTTTCTTCTCTAAGCCAACATGCACAAAGTTTGAAAAAGTTTTTCTCTCCCCAATCTCCGTGGAATCGCTATAGGGGAGCTTAAGATATTTTCCTATTCTTCCTGCTCTGTTTAAAGCCCAAAGGGCCCAATCTGGACAACTTTACAGACTTCTTGGACTTCAACTCCCAGAATTCTCTGCTGGCTGGGGAATTCTGGGAGCCGGAAGTCCACAAGTCTTAAAAGTAGCCAAGAATTGGACATCCCTATGTGCTCCTCTTTTCTCGTAACGGCTGCTCCATGAATCCAAGATTCCTTACCTTGCAAACGTCTTGGTCACATCCTTGTGGGTTGTAGCAGAGTTGTTGGAAGAGGAGACAGGAGTCGGTGGGACTTGTGGGACGTTTCAAGCAGGTTTATGGCCCCCCCAAAAGGGAGAAAAACTTAGCTCCCTTTAGGCGGCTGCTTCCTAAACAGCTTGCAGTCCAAAAAGGCAGGTGGATTTCTTGCAGATACTGCCTGCTTGGAGAGCAGCCAATTCGGAGGCTCAGCATAGCTCAGAGCTCAAATTACTTTTTTCTTTTTTTTTACCTGCCAATTACCAAGAAGCCTAGACTGACCAGGACTGGAGTGGGGATGGTGATGTCAGTGGAGAATGGGAGAGCGAGGGAGGGAAGGGGAAAAGAAAAGAAATCACTGTGAGTCACTCCCTCTGTGTGTGTGTGTGTGTGTGTGTGTGTGTGTGTGTCTGTGTCTGTGTGTCTGTGTGTGTGTGTGTGCAGGGAGCTGGCTTGCATCACCGCCGAAAGGAAAGACTTTCTAAATGCAGCTCAAGAAACCCTGCCAAGAATATTATCTCATGAAAATCACCTCAAAGACAGGGGATTTCCTGGCTGCTTGGCTTGTTTCATCGTAGGACCGCTTTATAAGGCCTTGGTAGGGCCACGCTTGGAATACTAATGGAATTTAATCAAGGAGAGAAGCAACCTAGAACGAAGGAGAAATTTCCTGACAGTTAGAACAATTAATCCGTGGAACAGAAATTGCCTCCAGAAGTTGTGAATGCCCCAACACTGGAAGTCTTCAAGAAGATGTTGGATAGCCATTTGTCTGAAGTGGTGTAGGGTTTCCTGCCTAGGCAGGGGGTTGGACTAGAAGACCTCCAAGGTCCCTTCCAACTCTGCTATTGTATGATTTATAATACGTCATCCAATTTTGGTCGCCACGATGCAAAAAAGATGTGGAGACTCTAGAAAGAGTCCTGCGGCCTCATACATCCCTGCGGCCGATCCGCTCCCACAGAGAGGGACTTCTCCGGGTGCCGTCCACCAGGCTATGCCAGCGGGCGACGCCCAGGGGAAGGGCCTTTTCTGTGGCGGGCCCGACCCTCTGGAACGACCTTCCCCCCGAAATCAGAACAACTACGGACCTCCGCTCCTTCCGTCAAAAATTAAAAACACACTTCTTTTGCTTGGCCGGCTTGGGATAACTTAACTGTTTTTAGGGTTTTTTAGGGGTTTATCTTAGTTTTAACATGGGATGTTAGCGCAGGGTTTAGTTTAATTCTTTTTTAATACTGTATTGTTTATGGTTTTATATGTACTTTTAATTTCCCTGTGCCCCGCCTCGAGTCCCTTTGGGGAGAGAGAGCGGGTTATAAATTAAATTATTATTATTATTATTATTATTATTATTATTATTATTATTATTATTATTATTATTATTATTATTATTATTCTTATTCTTATTCTTATTCTTATTCTTATTATTATTCTTATTATTATTATTATTATTATTATTATTATTATTATTAAAGAGTGCAGAGAAGAGCAACCAAGAGGATCAGGGGACTGGAGGCTAAAACATACGAAGAACAGTTGCAGGAACTGGGTAGGTCTAACTTAAGGAAAAGAAGGACTAGGGGAGACATGATAGTAGTCTTCTAATATTTGAGGGACTGCCCCCAAAGAAGAGGGGGTCAACCCAGGGATAAAATTCAGCAGGTTCTGGCAGGTCCTAGAGAATCGGTAGCATAAATTTTGAGTAGTTCGGAGAACCGGCAAAGGCCACCACTGACTGGCCCCAGAGTGGGGTGGGAATGGAGATATACAATATACAATAGCAGAGTGGGAAGGGACCTTGGAGGTCTTCTAATCCAACCCCCTGCCTAGGCAGGAACCTTATACCGTTTCAGACAAATGGCAGACAGATTTTGCAGTATTCGTCCCCTTCCCCTCTTTTTTCCTTCCTTCCTTCCTTCCTTCCTTCCTTCCTTCCTTCCTTCCTTCTCATACAATATTCGTCCCCTACGGGGAGAGGAGCGGTCAAGAAATTAAACTATTATTATTATTAAACTATTATTTTCTTTCTCATTTTTTCCTTCTGTCCTTCCTTCCTTCCCATATAACTTCATTCCGTCTTTTTTTCTCTCATCCTTCTTTCCATTTTCTTTTCCTTTCTTTCTCTTCCTTGAAATGTTTTTCTTTCCTTGTCTTATCCCGGAAAACTCTTAGAGAGAAATAAAGAAAAAGTCAATTTCAGGAGTCCTCCCTCCCTCCCTCCCTCCCTCCCTCTTTCATTTCAAAAACCCTCTATCAACGTCCTTCCTAGGAAGATGTTTAAGACAGCTCTCCAAAGAAGCTGACAAATTAAATCTACCACAACGTTTCCAAACTGGCTTTTAACAAAGTTCTAATTCTGTGTTTTGAAAAAGCTTAAAAGTTTCGATTTAATTTTATTGCATTTCTGAGCTGCTTGATTTTTATTTATTTATTTACTTTTTTGTAGGCCTTCCAGTTTGCTTTCGGGGGGGGAAAAAGAGCTGTATTGTTTGGATGGATTGGCCTAAAAGCTTTCAGATTCAAGCTCTCTTTACATCGATCCATCTAAATCTTCCATGGAAGGGGTAAAAAAAAATAAGAAAAAGAAAAAAAAATGATCCACATCAGACCTGACAAGGTCAGAATCCTATGTCTCGAATGCCTTCAGTCTGATTCGTTTTGCCCGTAGCCTTATCCAAAGAGAAGAGATGATTAATGATTGCACAAACCTATCTCAAGCAGAACATTAGCCACTGCTGCTTAAGCAAGATGTCCGTGGCAGCGATTTGATTCATAATCACTGGAACCAAATCCATCTGCTAATTGATTTCATTCACAAAAGCGGGATTGACTGGATTTAATTTCTGTATGCTCTGAGCCAAAAGCTGGCATGAAATGACATTAATGCGGTAAGAAATGGAGGGGAGGGGAAGGGGAAGGGTCAGGGAGAGGGAGGAGTGATTTAAAGATTAAAAATAAAATTGCTATGGGCTTTGTGGCTCTTGAAGAACAATTCTCTATCTATCTATCTATCTATCTATCTATCTATCTATCTATCTATCTATCTATCTATCTATAATCTATCATCTCTCTATTTATGTTATCATTTATTTCTCTCCCCCCCTCCCACCTCTCTATCCATTATCTATGTTACATCTCTCTATTTATCATCTATTTCTCTCTCTCTCCCTCTAATCTATCCTCTCTATCATCTATTTCTCTTTGCCTCTTGCTATAATCTATCACCTCTCTATTTAGCAATCCTATCTATCTATCTATCTATCTATCTATCTATCTATCTATCTATCTATCTATCTATCCTCTATCCTTTCTCATCTATCTATCTATCTATCTATCTATCTATCTATCTATCTATCTATCTATCTATCATCTATCACCTCTCTATTTAGCAATCCTATCTATCTATCTATCTATCTATCTATCTATCTATCTATCTATCTATCTATCTATCATCTATCACCTCTCTATTTAGCAATCCTATCTATCTATCTATCTATCTATCTATCTATCTATCTATCTATCTATCTATCTATCATCTATCATCTCTCTATTTAGCAATCCTATCTATCTATCTATCTATCTATCTATCTATCTATCTATCTATCTATCTATCTATCTATCTATAATCTATCACCTCTCTATTTAGCAATCCTATCTATCTATCTATCTATCTATCTATCTATCTATCTATCTATCTATCTATCTATCTATCTATCATCTATCATCTATCACCTTATTTAGCAATCCTATCTATCTATCTATCTATCTATCTATCTATCTATCTATCTATCTATCTATCATCTATCACCTCTCTACTTAGCAATCCTATCTATCTATCTATCTATCTATCTATCTATCTATCTATCTATCTATCTATCTATCTATCTATCTATCTATAATCTATCACCTCTCTATTTAGCAATCCTATCTATCTATCTATCTATCTATCTATCTATCTATCTATCTATCTATCTATCTATCTATCTATCACTATACCTACCTACCTATCTATCTCTGTATCTATCCATCCACCCACCCACCTCTATCTCTATCTGTCTATCACTATATCTATCCATCCATCCATCCATCCAACCACCCACCCACTCACACACCCACTCATCCACCTCTATCTCTATCTCTATCTGTCTATCAGTATATCTATTTATATCTGTCAAACTATCTGTCTGTCTGTCTGTCTATCCGTCTATCCATCCATCCATCTCTCTGTCTATCTAATTTTCAAAACCTGCCCATCTCCTTGATATAGGGACTCTGGATGATACACAGATAAAATATTGAAATATAAAAACAGCATAAGAACATAAGAATAGCCTTGCTGGAACAGGCCACAGCCCATCCGGTCCAGCATTCTGTCTCCCACAGGGGCTCCCCATTTGCTTCAGGGTCTTCCCAAGCAGATGTCTTCACCTGCTTATGATTCCCTGTAAATGGAATTGAGAGACATCCTGCCTATCTCTCCAACCCGGAGGGTGTCCTTAGGCATCCATCATGATAGCCATGGATACCCTTGTTCTCCACGAACTCGTCTAATCCTTTCTTAAAGGTGTCGAGGCTGACAGCTGTCACCACTTCTTCTGGCAGGGAGTTCCATAGACCAGGGATCCTCTGGGTGAAAAAGTACTTCCTCTTATTTGTTTGAGGTCTAGCTATCAAAAGTTTCATGGAGTGCTCCCTTGTTCTAGTGTTGTGCGATAGGGAGAACAGTTTTTCCTTTTCTACTTTGTCCACACCGTGCATGATTTGATAGACTTCCATCAGGTCACCTCTCAGGCGCCGTCGTTCTAGAGTGAAGAGGCCCAGCCGTTGCAGCCTCAGATGGTAAGGAAGGTGTTCCAGCCCCCTAATCATTCTGGTTGCCAGCATAGTCTTCGATTTACAACCATTTGTTTAATGACTATTCAAAATTACAACAGAACTAAAAAAACTAACATGACCATTTTTCATGCTTACAACCTTAGCAGCATTCTCCCGTAGCCATGTGATCAAAATTCAGATGCTTGGCAACTGATTCATATTTATGACGGTTGCAGTGTCCCGCAGTTATGTGATCACCTTTTGTGACCTTCTGGGCAAGCAAATTCAATGAGTAAGCCAGTAACTGTGATACTGCACTGACTCACTTAACAACTGTGGCAGGAAAGGTCGTAAAATGGGACAAAACTCACGTAACTCTCTCAGCAACCTAAATTTTAGGCTCAATTTTGGCTGTAAGTCGATGCCGCAACAGAGAAGCTGCAATGCTCAGAAGTGGGGGAAACGGTCATAAGTCACATTATCAGTGCCGTTGTAACTTCCGTCACTAAATGAATAGTTGTAATTCGAGGACTACCTCGACTTACAAATGTTATATTTAATTTTTTGTAATACATAAAGGTAAAGGTTCCCCTCGCACATATGCGCTAGTCGTTCCCGACTCTAGGGGGTGGGGCTCATCTCCATTTCAAAGCCGAAGAGCCAGCGCTGTCCGAAGACGTCTCCGTGGTCATGTGGCCGGCATGACTCAACACCGAAAGCGCACAGAACGCTCTTCCCTTCCCACCAAAGACGGCTCCTACTTTTCTACTTGCATTTTTATATGCTTTTCGAACTGCTAGGTTGGCAGAAGCTGGGACAAGTCATGGGAGCTCACTCCGTTATGTGGCGCTAGGGATTCAAACCGCCCAACTGCCGACCTTTCTGATCAACAAGCTCAGCATTTTAGCCACTGAGCCACCGAGCGTCCCTTTTATATTTGTTTTAACCTTGATCAAATAAGCCGACTTTTTATTCCTTCTGTTTGACTTCAAACAATCTTGATATTTCCTTGCAAATAATGTCCTAGAATTCGGGGGGGGTTTTCTTTTGTTCCTTCCCACAAAATTCTTACACTTGTACATATTTCAATCTTGTGTGCTATCTTTAATTTTTTATAACGCACAATGTGCCTTACTTGAATCGTGACGCTTCTGAGAGGAATCAACAAGCAAATAACATTCTTCAAAGCTTTAAGAAGCCTCTTGTTAAGAGGGATTAAAGCCACATATGGCTACACACCTGACAGCAGCAACTTTGAGTGACATAGAAAGATTAAAGTATTTAACTGGTTGTGCACATCCACACTATAAATACGAAATAATTGCAGAGGATTGAGATTTTTTTGGGAACCCCTGAGATTTCACCTCCTTCTCTTTATGGATTGCCAAAACTCTACCAGCCAAGAGTCAACATAAATTGTATAATCCAATGCTTGCTACAGCTGTATAATTTCTCTGTTTACATTATTATTTACTAATTTTGTGGCTGGATCTCTGGATCCTCCCCCTCGCATCTAGAGATTAAATGATCGGGGCATTTTCCAAAAGCTGTCAATTTTCTCTGCAAAGAGATAAAAATAAATAGGCGCCTCGTCTTACTGGATTAACCCATTTTCTGGGTTCACGGAACACAATAAATCATACGCTGATTAAATGAACTGGGCTGGCATAACACTATTGGACAATAAGCCAAATAATCATTAAAACTAATGAAGTTTTACCTTGGGGGAAGGCAGCTGCTAGATCTTTCAATATGTTGAATAAATAAGAGATGATTAGGAGTCTGGAGGCTAAAACATACAAAAAACAGTTGCAGGAATTGGGTATGTCTAGTCTAGTGGGGAAAAAAGGACCAGGGGAGACATGATAGCAATCTTCCAATATTTGAGGGGCTGCCCCAAAGAAGAGGGAGTCAAGCTATTCTCCAAAGCACCTGAGGGCAGAACAAGAAGCAATGGATGGAAACTAATCAAGGAGAGAAGCAACCTTCTCTCAGCCTAATGGACGGCACCCGGAGAAGTCCCTCTCTGTGGGAGCGAATTGGACGCAGGGATGTATCGGGCAGGATGCAATCCCGCAGATAGCTAGGTCCCGTGCCATGGAGCGCTTTAAAGATGATAACCAACACCTTGAAGCGCACCCGAAAGACGACAGGCAGCCAATGCAGCTCGCGCAGGAGCGGTGTTACATGGGAAAACCTAGAAGTTCCCATAACTGCCCGCGCGGCTGCATTCTGGACAAGCTGAAGCCTTCGGGTGCACCTCAAGGGGAGCTCCATGTAGAGAGCATTGCAGTAGTCCAGTCTGGATGTCACGAGGGCATGAGTGACTGTGCAGAGGGCACCCCGATCCAATAGGGGACGCAACTGGCAGACCAGGCGAACCTGGTAAAACGCCCTCCTGGCCATTTAAAACTATGCCAGGCCGGCCGCATGAAATAAGTGTGACACAGACGGAGCTGACTTTGTATTTTGACCTGATTCTCAAGTTTGATAAAGTGTTCGGGAAGCATTGCGCCCCAGAAAAAGCCGACTTGGCAGAATTCCAGCTCTGAAATACAAAGGACAGGCAGAAGAGAATTGGCTTTCAAAATAGACTGCAAAGTGCAAATCAGTGGTGGGTTTCAAAAAATTTTTAGAACCTCTTCTATAGGTGTGGTCTGCTTTGTGGGAGTGGCTTGCCGGCCATGTGACCGGGTGGGAGTGGCTTGGCAGTCATGTAACTGGGTGGGAGTGGCTTGCCAGCCATGTGACCAGGTGGGAGTGGCTTGCCAGCCATGTGACCTGGTAGGAGTGGCTTGACAGTCGTGTGACTGAGTGGGTATGGCCAACTTGTAAAATGTGGTGAAACTCACTTAACGATGCTCTTGCTTAGCAACCAAAATGTTGGCTCAGGAACTCTGGCATTGGAAGCACGCAAGTCTTAAAGCTGTCAAGTTCCAAGACCCTTGCACCCCTCACCCTTTAGAAAAAAAAACCCCAGGGGTGTTTAAACTTGACAGCTTTAAGACTTGTGGACTTCAACTCCCAGAATTCCTCCTCTCGCTCTTCCTCTTGATGATGGGCAGACGGGCAGGGGGAGGGAGCTGGAACCGGTTCTAAACGGCCCTGTAGATTTGTGGAACCTCTTCTATAGAAGAGGCTAGAACTGGCAGGAACCCACCCCTGGTGCAAACCGTTTTTTAAATAGAAGAAACGGGGGAACGAGAGAGAGAAAGCTTACAGACCGATCCTCTCACTAGACTGCAGGGATATAACAGCCAGCAATAAACCGTGTTCAGAATGGTGGAGGGTCTCCTGCTTGAGCCGGCAGGTTGGACTAGAAGACCTCCAAGGTGCCTTCCAACTCCGACCGCAGTTGAGCTGAAAATTTCTGTTGCTAAGTGAGAACTCTTCAGTGAGTTTGCTCCACTTTACGACTTTTATGACTTTTCTCGCCTCGTTGGTTCAGTGAATCACTGCAGCTCTTCGATTATATCACACGGTCGTTAAACGAATCTGGCTTCCCCATTGACTTTGCTCGTCAGAAGGTGGCGAAAGAGGATCACATAACCCTGGGGACACTGCAACCGCCATAAATATGAATCAGTTCCCAAGCGTGTCTGAATTTTGATTAAGTGACGAAGGAGATGCTGCAATGGTCATAAGTTACTTTTTCAGTGCCGGTCTAACTTTGAATGGTCACTAAAACATCTGTTGTGAGTATAGTATAGTGTAGTGTAGTGTAGTGTAGTGTAGTGTAGTGTAGTGTAGTGTAGTGTAATGTAGTATAGTATAGTATAGTATAGTATAGCATAGTAAAGAACAAGCAAAGAAATATATAAAGTAATGGCTTCTCCCTTTATCTCCACAAATAAAAACAATTTTCCTTATTCATCTTATCATTTTCTCTTTAACTACAGTAAGGGATCTCTTCATCCATCTCGCATCTGTTAGCTATAAATAAATCATCACAACCTCAGTGTTCAGTCCTAGTCAGTAAAAGTTCACTAGCAGTCACCATAACTAGATAACAACCAGAGATCTGTCTATGAAATAAACGTATCTATTTCAACCTTGGTCAAACAAGCCAACTTTATATTCCTTCCCTTTATTTTTAACCGTCTTCATTTTCAATCCGTTCAAATGATTGTCCTAGAATTTGAGTTCTCTTCATTTTTAATTCAGCCCATCTCACAACATTCTTCAAAACAAGCCTCTTTTGTAAATCCAACGTAGGAAAATTGCCAGGGGTACAACTACTCATTACACTTCCCCCATTGTTTAGTTATACTTACCTGCGGACCACTAGCTTTAGTGTTTTGCAAGATCCTTTCACTAAGGAGATAGCTTTCTGCCTGGAGTGGCTTAGATAGACTTCATTGATGAGAATCACTTCATCTCCGGGTTGCAGACGGGCGTTCAATAAATCTGCTTTCCCTCCTTTTTCAATCTAGGACCGGACAGGTGGAGAGAAGAGACAAATTAGAGAGATGCTTTCAACATGCCTCTTGCTACTCACATCTTCTCACCTTGAAGAAAACAAGGACCTATCTAGGTTGCTATCTGCAGATGCATTCACATGTTTCCATCGGAAATCTACAAGTCGCTCTAATACAGGCAGTCCTCAATTTACGACCATAATTTAGCCCAAAATTTCTATTGCTAAGTGTGACAGTCATGAATTTTGCTCCATTTTGCGAATTTTCTTGACCCGGTTGTTAAGTGAATCACTGCAGTTGTTACGATAGGGACACGGTTGTTCAGTGAATGCGGCTTCCCCATTGACTTTGCTTGTCAGAAGGTCGCAAAAAGGGATGACCTGAACCTAGGACACTGCAACCATCGTAAATATGAGCCAGTTATCAAACGTGCAAATTTTGATAATGGGACCATGGGGAATGAAACAAACAAAATGTTAAAAAGTTATGATACTTATGTAGTTGACTTACCAAGCGCATCTGAAAAACAACCAAAATATCTATACAATCCCCAAGGCACGTCACAACATTTCAACACCCCTAATGTTTGGAAATTGAAAAACGTGCCACGTGCCACGTTTATATATATGCTGGCATTGCTGGCTTCGGGGATTTTCCCGTGTATATAGCATGGAGATGTTATTGCAACATTTCGGCAAGATCTCACTTGCCATCATCAGGCAGGCTTCTGTCTGTGACTGTGACTGCGAAGGCGTCGCCCTTCCTTAAATCTTGGTGGGGGGGGGGTGGAGTGCTGACTATTGTTGTGATTGGGTTGATTGGCTGTGCAGCTGCATCATGACTGGTAGATTGATGCTGATTGGTCTCATTTGTATGTTTCTCCTTGTTTTGAATTTCAACGGCTTGGGTGGAGGGTGGGGCTCGTCTGTTGGTCAGTGCTGGTTTCCAGATGTCTGGTATATATATATGTAATTTTTTTCACAACATCCTGTTAAGGGCCCCAATTAAGGGAGGAGACAAGAGTTCCGTTGTGTAAATTTTTTAGATATGTGTATTGATCAGCTCATAAAACTAACACATATAAACATAAACATAAACATAAACACAAACACAAACATAGTTAGGTTTTTGAGCTGATCAATAAATAAATCAGGGAGACTAGGATAGATCTATTTTGAGCTATTTAGCTCTCAGCAGCTAGCCATACCCTTACTGGGATTCGAACCAGGGAAGCATTACATGTGAGGCAGCTGCAATTGCCACCAGACCACTAGCTCTTATCCTGATCAGCTGAGACAGGAGGATAAGTATATACTTGTGTCACAACACCCTGTTAAGCCCCAATTAAGGGAAGAAGCATAATGCTTTCCTTTTCTGCCTTTCGGCTCATCACCAGAGACCATCTAGACAGAAAGCTATTTAGTTCCGTTGTGTACTTTTTTTTATATGTGTGTTAGGTTTTTGAGGTGATCAATAAATAAATCAGGGAGACTAGGATAGATCTATTTCGAGCTATTTAGCTCTCATCAGCTAGCCATATCCTTACTGGGATTCGAACCAGGGAAGCATTACATGTGAGGCAGTTGTAATTGCCACTGGACTACTGGCTCTTATCCTGATCAGCTGAGACAGGAGGATAAGTATATACTTGTGTCACAACACCCTGTTAAGCCACACTATATAAACACACTATATTGCCAAACGTATTCGCTCACCTGCCTTTCCTCCCATATGAACTTATAGTAAGTGACACCCCATTCCTAACCCAGAGGGTTCAATAGGACGTCGGTCCACTGCACCCTATTCTTGAGCTAATCTGACGGCCACATGAAGTTTGGAGGTCTGTAGCGATGGACTCTGCAGAATGTTGGCGACCTCTTCGCCCTAGGCACCTCAGCATCCGCTGACCCCGCTCCGCCCGTTGACGTGGCCTCCCACTCCGTGGCTGAGTGGCTGTCATTCCCAAACACTTCCACGTTCTTATAATACAGCTGACAGTTGACGGTGGATTATTTGGGAGCGAGGAAATTTCACGACTGGATTTGTTGCACAGGTGGCCTCCTATCCCAGTTCCACGCTGAGCTGCTTTGTAACAACAGTCTGCATGCCTAGGTACTTTAACAGATTAACAGAGTTGGAAGGGACCTTGCAGGTCATCTAGTCCAACCCCCTTGATTTTATACACCTGTGGCCATGGAACTGATTGGTACACCTGATTGATTATTTGGATGGGTGAGCAAATACTTTTGGCAATATAGTGTATATATAAATGGTGTTGGGTTGCTGCAAGTTTGACCGAACCGGTAGTAATGGCGGCAGGAGGCCCCGGCCACCTGCCTGGAGGCTTCTGTGCATGCATTAGATACATTAGGTCTGCAAGACCGCCTCCTGCCACATACCTCCCTTTGACCTGTCCGCTCCCACAGAGAGGGCCTCCTCAGGGTGCCATCTGCCGGTCAATGCCGGCTGGCGACCCCCAGAGGGAGGGCCTTCTCTGTGGCGGGTCCGGCCCTCTGGAACGACCTGCCCCCCGACCTTCGCACCATCATGGACCTACGCCTCTTCCACTTTTTCCGTCTGGCTGGCCTGGCATAGATTAATGGTTTAATTTTAAATATTACATTTTAATAGTTTTTAACTACTTTTAGCACAGACTTAATTATGTAATTCTATTTTATATTGCGATTGTTTGTTGTGGGTGTTTTTATTCTTTCTGCGCACCGCCCTGAGTCCCACTAGGGAGAATAGGGCGGTATGTAAATTTGATAAATAATAATAATAATAGTAATAACAATGGAGAAACCAATGCTAAAGTAAGTTTCAGTTGTCAGATTTTGGCCTTTCCAACTTAGGGTTGGGCCTGAACTGCTTTGCATAATTCTAGTTATTTACATAAGATTTTTTTTCTGCCCTCCATTTCAATGCTTCATTATTCAAATGATATTGACACTGAGTCTTTATTGATTAGCCCTTGGGCCATATCGAAGTGCAAAATTCCTGGGACAAATTATGACTAAAATTTGAGAAAAGCAATATAAAATGGAATTTGATAAACTACCGTTTAAAATGGAATCGGAATAAAACACGGTTTAAAACGGGATTGGAATCAAATACAGTCTAAAATGAAATGGGAACAGAAATCAATAATTTAAGATATAGATAAAATACGTTAAAATTATATTTCGGTGTCACCCCTGCCATCGACCCTAATCAGTTCCACGTACACCGAACCATTTTGTTTAAGTATTGTGCTGTGTTTTAATTGTTATTTTCCCGTTTTGGCTGCACATAAGGTAAATTATTTTGATATGGGGATCCTAATGGGTCATTCCTTTGGTATATAGACCGAAGTACCTACCTCTCACCCCCTTACACAAGCAACAATCAAATAGGATTGCAATCAAAATGCACAGGTACAGTATAGGTAAAGTGACCAGATTTCAAAATTTGTCAAGCAGGACACCATTGACGGGGGGGGGGAAGCTGAGCGGTCTTTCCCGGCCCTGCAGCCGCCGCTTCCCTTGCTGGCCGTACCTGAGGTTGCACTATTCCCATAGAGGCCAGGGGGGCGGCGGAGTGGGGCCGGGCGCCTGGTGGCTGCTCTGCATGCGCTCAGCGGCGCGGGCCGGAAACGATGGCCAGAGCGGGCTGGCGGGCAGCCGAGGGCCGGCGAGGGAGGAGCGAGCAAGAAGCCAGCAGGCGGAGGAGGACGAAGAGGATAGCTGCGCACGATGGGGGCGCGGCCCTGAACTTTGCGGAGCAGCTGCAATGCGCTGACAGCAGCCAGCATGAGCCCCACCACCGCTGTGTCCCCTCCCTGTATGGCTCGTCCGGGATGAGCAGCGAAAAGTTCAGGGCTGCAGCTGGAGCCCGCGCGGCCCTGAAGTTTGCACCGGCGGCACCGCAATGTGCTGAGAGCAGCCAGCTCGGGCGGGGAGGCGGCGGTGGTGATGCTCACGGCTCTGAGCCTCCTCCTACGCCTGCTGGCCTCTCGCTCGCTTCTCCCTCGCCGGCCCTCACCTGCCCGCCAGCCCGCTCTGGCCGCCGCTTCCTGCGTGCGCTGCTGCCCTGGCCGCAGGCCGCCTCTGAGTGCGTGCAGAGTGGCCGCCGGCCGCCGTCCCCCTGCCACCTCTCCAGGCAAACAGCGTGACATTTTTAAGAGGTGGCGGGGCGCAGGACTAATTCTTGAAAAGCATGATTGTCCCGCCAAAACCAGGACGTCTGGTCACCTTAAGTATAGGTGGCACCTTGCTCAATAGTAGCAACTATGAGAGGGATCTTGGTTTCCTAGTGGACAACCATTTAAATAGGAGCCAGCCGTGGGCAGCAGCTGCCAAAAAAGCCAACACAGTTCTAGGCTGCATAAACAGAGGGAGAGAATCAAGATCACGTGAAGGGTTAATACCACTTTATAATGCCTTGATAAGGCCACATTTGGAGTCCTGCATTCAGTTTTTGTCACCACGATGTAGAAAAGATGTGGAGACTCTAGAAAGAGTGCAGAGAAGAGCAAGAAAGAGGATTAGGGGACTGGAGACTAAAACATATGAGGAACGGTTGCAGGAACTGGGTAGGTCTAGTTTAATGAAAAGAAGAATTAGGGGAGACAGGATAGCAGTCTTCCAATATTTCCGGGGTTGCCACAAAGGAGAGGGAGTTCAGCTATTCTCCAAAGCACCTGAGGGCAGAACAGGAAGCAATGGGTGGAAACTAATCAAGGAGAGAAGCAACTTAGAACTGGTTAGAAATTTCCTGACAGTTAGACCAGTTAATCAATGGAACAGAAGTTGCCTCCAGAAGTTGTGAATGCCCCAAACACTGGAAGTCTTTAAGATGTTGGATAGCCATTTGTCTCACGCTATTGTGCACACTCGTGTGCCCACCCCCATAATTTAATGCCTCCCATGCCATGCTCCCTGAGAATACATGTGTGACACCCCATGCTGTCCAGTGCATGACTTTTTTGGAGCCTGGGGAGGGCAAAAATGGCCTCTCCCAGAGGCTGGAAATAGCCCGCTTTCTGACTTCCGGTGGGCCTGGTAGATCCATTCTTCACCCTCCCAAGGCTCCAGAAGCTTTCTAGCAGCCTGGGGAGGGCGGAAAAAGGCCCAACACACAAACCAGAAGTTCAGGAATGGACTTCCAGGTTGCCAGTTGGGCCATTTTTCTCCTTCTGGAGGCTTCAGGATGGGCAAAAAACGGCTGAAAATCAAGGCCAAAAATCAGATGGCCAGCACACTCATGTACGCTGAAGCTGGCAGGGCAACGCATCGCGTGCCCTCAGAAATGGCTCCGCCATTTCTGAGGGCACTCTCCCGTCATTATTCCATATATGGAATAATGACGGGAGAGATTACCCTGGAAGCAGGTACGAGACAAGGATGCCCCTTGTCTCCAATATTATTTTTATTGGTTATGGAAATATTGACTAAAATGATAGAAGAAGATGAAGAATTGAAAGGGTACGAGGGATATAAGATAAATTTGTATGCAGATGATACTTTGATTATTTTGAAAGATATAGAGAAAGACCTGAGGAAGATAAATAAACACTTGAAAGAATTTGAGGAAATGACAGGTTTGAAAGTAAATTGGTCAAAATCTGAACTATTAATGGATAAAAGTGGCAAGGAGTGAGAGAATATGCAAGAACAATTCGGGATAAGAATTAAAAATACATTGAAATATTTGGGAATAACACTTTCACTTAAAGTTAAGGAATTGAAAAAAATTAATTATGATGTGATGTTGAATGAAGTAGAGAAGAAGACAGACAAATATAAAGAGATAAAGCTGTCTTGGTTTGGCAGAATCGCAATGTGTAAGATGATGTTGCTACCAAAGTTCAATTTTTTATTTGAGATGCTACCATTAAATCTGACAGAGAAAGATATGGAAGGATATCAGAAGAAATTAGATAAATTCTGTAATGGTGGGAAAAGACCTAGGTTAATGAAGAAAATGTGGTATCAAAACCAAAAGGAAGGTGGATTGGGAATTCCCAATCTACTTAATTATTACCGGGCCTATAGTATTAGAACTGTGGTAAAAATACTTAAAGGAGGAGATGGGCACTGGGGAGATTTAGAGTTAAAAGATATTAAGAGATTTGGTCATGCATGGTTTCTAGATAAAGCAAAATCAAAAAAGATAATCAATAGTTATTGGTTAAAGGGATTGAGTAAAATTTGGAATAAATTTGTTAAAATATCAATCCCAGATATAACCTTTTTGGGAAAGACAATTGGAAACTGGCCGATTAAAACCAATACAACCCGTGAGAAAGTAATTGAAGAGGAAAATATAGATAGTATAATAGACTGGTTAAAAGCCTTAGGAAATGAAAGCGGGAAAAAAGAAATAATGGAAAAATTGGGGTTAAATTGGTTTGAAAAAATACAGATAGAAAAATGGACTACGAATGTAAGGGGAATATGTAAAATAGGTAGAAACGAAACTGAATTTGAAAACCTAGTATCTCAAATTATTAAGGACGAAATTGGGTTAAAAGGACTCGTTAGTAAGATATACAAGATTATAAATTTCAATGAGAAACCACAAATGGCAATGAAGATGAACTGGGAGGAAGAATTTAAGATTAAAATATTAGACTCGGATTGGAATGTGAATTGGAAGAGTCGAATCATGAGGATTTTATCCATAAGGATTAAAGAGCATAATTTTAAAGTTGTTTGGAAATGGTATCTGACTCCATTGAGGTTATCGATGGATAAAAAAATAAGTAATAAATGTTGGAGGTGTAATATGGAATTGGGAACGTACGAACACATGTGGTATAAATGTGATAAAGTTAAAAAGTTTTGGCAGAAATTGGAGGAAACGATATTTGAAATGATGAAGAAAAGAATAACATTGAGATTAGAAACTATATTATTATTGATAATTAAGGAATTAGAATTAACAAAACATGAGAAAGAATTGATTAGAATTATGATTATAATGGGCAGAATTATAATAGCAAGATATTGGAAAATAGAGACGAATATTAAAATAGAAGAGTGGTATTGTGAAATGTGGAAATTAGCTTTAAATGATAAAATGACATGTGATATTAAATTTAGAGAGGGTGTTTATAAAAAAGATGTTTTTTGGAAGACTTGGAAGCCATTTGTGGATTAGGCACTTGGGACCTTGGATGCTTCGACACCTGTACCCAGAGAACGTGGATTTTGGAGGACTTAAAGATATTTGAAGATATCTGAAGAATCAAATTTTCCTTTCCATTGTATAGCACTGGGTGAAATAGTGTATCGTACTGTATATGTTATTTTTGTTATAGTGTTCATAAAAAAAAAAAAAGAAAAAAAGAAATGGCTCCGCGTGCCACCTGTGGCACCCGTGCCATAGGTTCGCCATCATGGGTATGGGGTTTCCTGCCTAGGCAGGGAGTTGGACTAGAAGACCTCCAAGGTCCCTTCCAACTCTGCTCTTGTATTGTATAGCATGTGAGACAAACAAGTAAGATGTTTTGGCAATTTTAATTATTCAAATGAGGAAGTTGAAGAAATGAAATTCCTCCGGAAAAAAAGGAGGAACCATGAGTTCAGAAAAAAACATGTTGTCTAATACAGGAGGTGTAGTCTATACTCAATGCATCCTATCCCATTGACGTGGATGAATTAGCTATTGTTATCTATTTTTATCCTTTAAGGAGGGCGGGGAATTAAAGCCCCAGCAATTATTTCACAGAGCTGGCCTCTGAAGAATTTTTACGGGGTTAATTAGACCAGCCCATGTTGGTCTATTCATCTGGCATTCTGGGTTTAAAAAAAAAATAAAAATAAAATAAAAGCATGTGTTTGTTGTAAAGGCACCTGGATGAAATATTTGCATTTCAGGTGTGGTAGGAATCCTGTAAACGGGAGCAGAAACCAGAATCCTGCATGAAACACATTGTCATCGGCCCGTAAAATGACAGAAAGACAAATATTATACGTGAGGGCCTGTTTCTAAAGATAGGTGAGCAGAGTAGTAAAATCGAGAAGTAAGGTGCTTTCATGGCAACCTGAGATGGGGTAAGATGCAAGTAGCCCTCGACGTACGACAGTTCACCCGGTAACTGTTTGAAGTTACAACGGCACTGAAAAAAATTATTCACGATCGTTTTTCACACTTAGGATCGCTGCAATATCCCCACAATAGCATGAGTTGCATTTGGCAGCTCGACGGCTGATTCACATTTATGACGGTCGCAGTGTCCCAGGGTCATGGGATCCCCTTCGGATGTTGTGGGTGCCTCATCACTGGTGGGTTTCAAGAAGAGATTGGACTGCCATTTGTCAGAAATGGTGTAGGTGGCACGCAGGTGGCACGTAGAGCCATTTGTTAAGGCACGGCCCTACGGGAAACCGGAAATTCAGGAATGGACTTCCGGTTTGCTCAGAGGACCGTTTTTTCGCCCTCCGGAGGCTTCCCTGAAGGCTCTGGAGGGCGAAAAACGGCCCTACAGACAAATCGGAAGTCACTTCTGGTTTACTCATAGGGCCGATTATAAGGCCCCTGAAGGCTGTGGAGGTTAAAAACCGGCCCTACGGACAAATCAGAAGACACAATTCCTGAACATCCCGGTTTACTCATAGGTTAATTTTTCACCTTCCAGAGCCTTCAGGAAAACCTCCTGAAGGCCCCTGAAGGCTCCGGAGGTCAAAAACCGGCCCTACGGACAAATTGGAAGACACAATTCCTGAACATCCAGGTTTACTCGTAGGTTCATTTTTCAACCTCTGGAGCAGGGTGGGGCGCATAACATTATGGGTGTGGCCATGCCCGTGCATGGCCCCCCCCTGCACCCCACCCCGCTTTTGGCACGGCAGCCAAAAAAGGTTCTCCATCACTGGTGTAGGGTCTCCTGCTTGGGCAGGGGGGTTGGACTAGATGACCTACAAGGTCCCTTCCAACTCTGTTAAATCTGCTAAACCTTCTGCAACCTTCTGGCAAGCAAACCAAATTTGGGGCTTTATTGTGATCGTAAGCCGAGGACTACCTACATTCAGAAATGTTGGAAACATGAGGCCTCCAAAATTATTAGCTCGCCAAGCAGGTATATGTACCCAAGAGGGAGACCATTTAAAAGAAACACTCAAGAGCATTTAGGACATGATGTTCTGGAAAGTGTCCAGAGATTGTGGAGCAGAACAAATACCAGTTGTAAGAGCTAAAATATCAGGTTATGTCCCAATGGAGCTTTGAGTATGCCACGTCATCAGTTTGTGGATGCGTGGAACATCTGGATCAGCTCACCATCCAGACTTCTGTACAAATCAGGAGTGGGTTGTTGGGGGTTCGCATGAGTTTGGGCGATCCTCTAGCTAGGATTCTGGCCAGTTCAGCGAACACTCAAATCAGGAGTGGGATTCACATTTTTTTGCTACCGGTTCTGTGGGTGTGGCTTGGTGGGCGTGGGATGGCTTGGTAGGCGTGGCAGGGGAAGGATACTGCAAAGTCTCCATTCCCTCCCCACTCCAGGGGAAGGTTACTGCAAAATCCCCATTCCCTCCCAATCAGCTTGGACTCGGGAGGCAGAGAATAGATGGGGCGTGGCCAGCCACAGGTGGCATTTTCTGGTTCTCCGAACTACTCAAAATTTCCGCTACCGGTTTTCCAGAACTGGTCAGAACCCACCTCTGACCCAAATGCGACCCCTGGCTGGCCCCTCCCACCCTGCTCCCACCCCACCCTTCCAGAAGTCCAGAAAAAGGCGTTTCCGGCCTCCGGAGGGCCTCTGGAGCCTGGGGGAAACAGTTTTCGTCCTCCCGGAGGCTCGAGGAAAACTGCTGGAGCCTGGGGAGAACAAAAAATGCTCCCCACCCCCGTGGTGCAGAAGACCAACTAAGCCACACCCACCATGGCCACGCCCACCCAGCAATGGTGCAACAAACTCGTTGCTGCAATTTTTGAAGCCCGCCCCTGGTACAGATGGCCCTCAAATTACGACCACAACAGAGCCCCAATTTTCTGTTGCTGAGCGAGAGATTTGTTGAGCGAGTTCCCGCCCCACCCCACCTCGTTTTACGATCTTTCTTGCCACCGTTGTTAAAGGAATCGCTACCATTGTTGAGTTGGTCACCCCATGCTGGATGGGTTGCCAAAGGGGGAATCGCATGAACCCGGAAACACCTCCAACCGTCATAAATACGAGCCTGGTTGCAAAATTGCGTGCGTACCGAACCCACAGTAATGCCGGCAGCAACCCACCCCTGAATTGAGTAGGGTTTTAATTGCATGGACCCATCTGCCATCCTCAGGCTTTGGACTCCACAACCCTCTGCAGACACCCCTGTTTTTGGCCCTTGTGAACTTCTATTTTTCAGTGCCGCGCGCCCTGCCCAGACCAAGGCATTGACGTCTGAAAGGATGCCTGATATTTGAGCCCGGTTATATTTCTGTTTCCTGGAAGCCTTCAACAAAGAAAGAGAAAAATGTGGAGGTTATTTTCTGCTGTGTTTGAGGAGCAAACACCCAGGCCTGGTCTGGGTTTTTCATCACCTTTACAACGGCCTGTAAGTGACCCGGGAGTTACATTCTGCAAACAACCGAAGGCAGCGTAGTAATCAGATCTTGGACCTGATCATCGATCTGGCCTAGCTGTACTTTTGATTGGACTGACTGCCACTCAAATCACGTTCGGCAATGTTTCCATATCTCAAGAAGCACATTTGAGTCCTAGCACAGACACAAGTCATCCTCGACTTACAACAGTTCAGTTAGTGACCGTCTGAAGGTCCAACGGCACTGAAAAAGGTGACTTATGACCATTTCTCACACTTAGGACCGTTGTAACCTTCCTCTGGTCATGTGATTCAGAGGCTTGGCAATTGACTCATATCTATGACAGTTGCAGTGCCTTGGGGTGATGCAATCCACTTCTGCGACCTTCAGACAAGCAAAGTCAATGGGGGAGCCAGATTCACTTAACAACCGTGGTAAGAAAAGTCATAAAGTCGGGCAAAATTCCCAGAACTCCTCAGCCACTTCAACTCCTAGAATTCCTCAGTCATCTTTGCTTGTGCACTTCAACTCCCAGAATTCCTCAGCCAGTTTTGCTTGTGGACTTCAACTCCCATAATTCCTCAGCCAGCTTTGCTTGTGGACTTCAATTCCCAGAATTCCTCAGCCAGCTTTGCTTGTGGACTTTAACTCCCAGAATTCCTCAGTCATCTTTGCTTGTGGACTTCAACTCCCAGAATTCCTCAGTCATCTTTGCTTGTGGATTTCAACTCCCATAATTCCTCAGCCAGCTTTGCTTGTGGACTTCAACTCCCAGAATTCCTCAGCCAGCTTTGCTTGTGGACCTCAACTCCCAGAATTCCTCAGCCAGCTTTGCTTGTGGACTTCAACTCCCAGAATTCCTCAGTCATTTTTGCTTGTGGACTTCAACTCCCAGAATTCCCAGAAAGCTAGCTGAAGAATTCTGGGAGTTGAAGTCCACAAGTCCTAAAGTTGGGAATCCCAGGATTGTAATATGGACTGGGGAAAATCCGAAGAACATTTCAGAAGTTGACAAATAGAAAACAATGTCTGCTTTGTTGCTAGGAAACCAAGATGAAGGCCTTCGTGAAGTCCTGAGGAGATATTTCACCCTTTCAACCAAGCGTTAGTGTTGGGCATTGGGCAACAGCGGCAAATGGTTAACTGTCTCCTTTATTGTTATGGCATTCTTGCTGCCATGAGGAACCATTTGCTGATCTGCCACTCTGTGCCAAACGGCCGACTTCCGGTTTTTATGCACCACCGGGCAGCAAAACCTGATCTGAAAGAATCAGGAGGAACAGGAAGATTTTCCTCCCCCTCATCTCTGGGAGGTTAGCTTCCCCTGCTTTGTGCGGGAGAGAGGAGGCCTCTCCAAGGACCACGCCTGGGAAAATCCCAAAGTCCAGAAAGTACAATTGGTCTTTGAGATGTTTGTTTGGGTTAAATGTAATGGCTTTCCTTATGACCCCAACGGCGAGAAGAATTTCCGTTTTTAAGTAAGATGCTTGTCAAAGTACAGGTAGTCCTCAACTTAGGACCACATTCCCTCCCTCCCTCCCTCCCTCCCTTCCTTCCTTCCTTTTTTCCTTCCTTCTGTCCTTCCTTCCTTCCTTCTTCCTTCCTTCCTTTTTCCTTCCCTCCTTTTCTTCTTTCTTTCCTTCCTTCCTTTTTCCTTCCTTCCTTTTCCCCTTCCTTCCTTCCTTTTCTCATACAACCTTCCTTCCTTCTCCTTTTTTCTCAATCTTCTTTCCCATTCCTTCCTTCCTCCCTCCCTCCCTTCCTTCCTTCCTTCCTTCTCTCATACAATCTTCCTTCTTTCTCCTTTTTTCTCAATCTTCCTTCCCATACAACATTCTTTCTTTCCTTCTTTCCTTCCTTCCTTCCTTCCTTCCTTCCTTCCTTCCTTCCTTCCTTCTTTTCTCATACAACCTTCCTTCCTTCTCCTTTTTTCTCAATCTTCCTTCCCCTTCCTTCCTTCCTTCCTTCTTCTCTCATACAACCTTCCTTCCTTCTCCTTTTTTATCAACCTTCTTTCCCATACAACTTCCCTCCGTCCTTTTTTCTCATACAGCAGTCCTCCCTCCCCCTCTCTCTCTTCCACTCCCTCCCTTTTTCTTTTTCCCTTTATTTACGTAAATGCATCAGAAACAGACAGGGGGAAAAAGTTAAAGCATAAAACGCATCCAATAAACCCAGGAAAGTGTCTCTGCACAGCATTTTAGCCCAGCCGGCCGCAGCCTCGGGAGGTCAAGAGTGCATGCGCCGTTCAGCCCAGCTGTCAAACTAGATAGCCAAAAGTTTAGACAATGCAAACATAACAGTGAAACATCTTTGATTGTTCTCTGCTTCATTTACCCAACATCTTCCCTTCCAGATGGTGAAACACAAAACTCCCCAACAGCAGAAAGCCTCAAACAAGCAGACGCTAATGGGGGTCGTTTCGACCTCCATTCAGTCCTGCAGGGATTTATTTTCATATTAGAGCACGAGAAACTAGTTTTTATTATTGTCACACTATTGTATAGCTGTCCTGGGATTGGCAGCAGCTGTCTGGGGCAGAGAATTTCCCCATCTAATGAGAAATGCCAAATCCCATCGGCGCTCAGAAATGTTTGCGTGCAAAGAATAGGCTGGACTGGTTAACCTGCGCTTCCTTACTAAATGATAAAAGCAAAATAGGGAGGAAAAAAATGGAAGTCACTGCTATTACTTCATTGTTAGAGAAATTTCCTGACAGTGAGAACAATTCATCAGTGGAACAGAAATTGCCTCCAGAAGTTGTGAATCAGTGATCGGTTTCAAATTTTTTTAGAACCTACTCTGTAGGTATGACCTATTTTGTGGGTGTGGCTTGGCAGTCATGTGACAGAGTGGGAGTGGCCACCCTTTAAAATGTGGTGAAACTCATTTAACAACGCTCTTGCTTAGCAACCAAAATTTTGAACTCAATTGTGATGATAATTCTCTTTCTTTCTTTCTTTCTTTCTTTCTTTCTTTCTTTCTTTCTTTCTTTCTTTCTTTCTTTCCTTTCTTCCTTCTTTTCCTTTCCTTCCCGTTGGGTCACTGGCAGCGGCGGGCCAGATTTACTTCCAGGTACGCCGGTGGAACCCCCTCTCACCGGTTCTCTAAATTCCACCAACCGGCTCTCGCGAGTAGGTGCGAACCTGCAGAAACCCACCACTATTGTGAATGCACCAACACTGGAAGTCTTCAAGAAGATGTTGGATAGACATTTGTCTGAAGTGGTATAGGGCTTTCTGCCTGGGCAGCAGGTTGGACTAGATAACCTCCAAGGTCCCTTCCGACTCTGCTCTTGTATTTGTATTGTAATTGCTCTAATCACTTTTATGAAACATGTCCAAGTCGAGAACTGCTTACAGTCCTCAACTTATGACACAAACAAACCCTGATCTACAAAGCATGACACCTGTAAAAAGAAAATGCCATGTGCCCCTACCATCACTGAAAAGGTTTGGAAAAGAAAAGGAAGGGGAACCTTTGGGAAGTGTGGTTTTCACACCACAGAGGCAGGTGTGTTCAAGGGGTAGGACAAATGGAAAATCTTGCCCACTTTGATGCTCTAGCCGAGCGCCAGGCATTAAACATCCATGCTGCAGAACCTGACTGCCCCCTTATGTTGAGTTTAAGAACTCCTGTTAGCATTTAATCCAACTAGTTACATGTATTGCTTTTAGAGGTATTCTTCAATCTATATCACACAACACTCCTGTAACGGTACAATCATAATTGAGCCCAAAAATGTGAGACTGTTGTAAAGAGAGTTTTGACCCATTTTACAACCTTCCTTGCCCCCATGGTTAAGTGAATCATTGCATTTGTTGAGCTACTAACACGATTGTGAAGTGAATCTGGCTTCCCCATTGACTTTGCTAGCCAGGAGTTTGCAAATGGTGGTTACGTGATGCTGCAACCGTCATAAATATGAGACAGCTACCAAGTGTCTTAATTTTTGATCATGTGACAATGGGGGTTACAACATGTGTAACTGAGAAAAAAAGGTCATAAGTCATAAGTCAAAAAGGTCATAAGCCATAAGTCAAGGGCTGTCTGTCCTATCCCAGAACAATTAATGTAATACTGAAAATGAGGATATAAATGAGAAAACATCTCCCTTTCTACCGTTTGCATTTATTTATTTGTCCATTTATTTATCAAGTTTAGAGAGCCAACCAACTATGTAAGACTCTGGAGCAAAGGGATAGCCAGAGTCACCGAATGACTGCATGATTCACTTAACAACTTTAACAAATCAAGTACTACCTGTATTCCATGTAGCATGCAAAGATAGATAGATAGATAGATAGATAGATAGATAGATAGATAGATAGATAGATAGATAGATAGATAGATAGATAGATAGATAGATAGATAGATAGACAGACAGACAGACAGACAGACAGACAGACAGACAGATAGATGATAGAATAGAATTCTTTATTGGTCAAGTGTAATTGGACACACAAGGAATTTGTCGTGGTGCATATACTCTCAGTGTACATAAAAAGACAAGATACATTTGTCACGAATCATAAGGTACAACACTTAATGAGAGTCATAGGGTACAAATAAACAATCAAATCATACTAGGAAATAATCAATATAAATCGTAAGGATACAAGCAACAAAGTTACAGTCGTGCAGTCATAAGTGGGAGGAGATGGGCGATAGGAACAATAGAAGATTGATAGTTTGACAGTGTTGAGGGAATTATTTGTTTAGCAGAGGGATGGCATTCGGGGGGAAATCTATTCTTGAGTCTAGTTTTTACAATAATACAACAGCAGAGTTGGAAGGACTTGGTAGGTCTTCTAGTCCAACCCCCTGCGTGGGCAGGAACCTTATACCATTTTAGACAAATAGCTATCTAACATCCTCTTAAAGACTTCCAGGGTTGGGGCATTCACAACTTCTGGAGGCAATCTGTTCCAGAGGTTAATTGTTCTGACTGTCAGGAAATTTCTCCTTAGTTCTAAGTTGCTTCTCTCCTTATTAGTTTCCACCCATTGCTTCTTGTCCTGCCCCCAGGTGCCTTGGAGAATAGCTTGACTCCCTCTTCTTTGTGGCAGCCCCTGAGATATCGGAACACTGCTATCATGTCTCCCCTGGTCCTTCTCTTCATCAAACTAGACATACCCAGTTCCTGCAACCGTTCTTCATATGTTTTAGTCTCCAGTCCCCTAATCCTCTTGGTTGCTCTTCTCTGCACTCTTTCCAGGGTCTCCACGTCTTTTCTACATCGTGGCGACCAAAACTGTATGCAGTATTCCAAGTGTGGCCTTACCAAGGCACTATACAGTGGCATTAACACTTCACATGATCTAGATTCTATCCCTCTGTTTATGCAGCCTAGAACTGTGTTGGCTTTTTTGGCAGCTGCTGCACACTGCTGGCTCATATTTAAATGGTTGTCCACTAGGATTCCAAGATCCCTCTCACAGTTGCTACTATTGAGCAAGGTACCACCTATACTGTACCTGTGCATTTTGGTTTTTTTGCCTAAATGTAGAACCTTACTTTTTTCTGGTGTGCAGAGCCCTATCCCGTCGTTTTGAGGGTAGGAGTTGAAACAATTTATGTCCAGGATGCCAGAGGTCTGTAAAGATTCTCACTGCCCTCTTTTTGACTCCTGCAGTATACAGGTCCTCAATGGAAGGCAGGTTGGCAGCCATTGTTTTTTTCTGCAGTTCTAATTATTACTACATGGCTAAAAGCGAATGAAGGATGGCGTGGGTTTCCTTCCACCTTTCTTTCAGAAATGTGGTTGGACTACAAGTCCCAACAGAACCCTCTTGGAGAGTTATCAAGGGAGCCGGAAAATAGCATTCACTCTTTAGCTAATTACTATGATGCAGATCACTGCAGGATCTCTAATTGAGTCCCTCAGTTGCTAAATAGCTTTATAGGCTCTTTGCCCATTAGAAGAAGGCTATTTTTGGAACACAGCAGGAATGGTATTCTTGGAATCAAGAAAATGACAGCTGGTTGGTTCCCCCAGGATGAATTGCTGTCTAGAGCCATCCTTTTCCTGCAAATTTAACCCAGAAACGACATTTTGTAGAACAGGGGTGTCCAAGATTGCTAACTTTCAAACCTGTGGACATTAACTCCCAGAATTCCCTAGCCTGACATGAAGGCTGGGGAATTCTGGGAGTTGATGTCCACAAGTCTTAAACTTGTCAAGGGTGGACATTCCTGCTCGAGATCAATACAATACAATACAATAGCAGAGTTGGAAGGAACCTTGGAGGTCTTCTAGTCCAACCCCCTGCCTAGGCAGGAAACCCTACACCACTTCAGACAAATGGCTATCCCACATCTTCTTAAAGGCTTCCAGTGTTGGGGCATTCACAACTTCTGGAGACAAGTTGTTCCACTGATTAATTGTTCTAACTGTCAGGAAATTTCTCCTCAGTTCTAAGTTGCTTCTCTCCTTGGTTACTTTCCACCCATTGCTTCTTGTTCTACCCTCAGGTGCCTTGGAGAATAGCTTGATTCCCTCTTCTTTGGGGCAGCCTCTGAGATACTGGAAGACTGCTATCATGTCTCCCCTGGTCCTTCTTTTTATTAAACTAGAAATACCCCGTTCCTGTAACCATTCCTCATATGTTTTAGCCTCCAATCCCAGCTGACTTCATGACCATCGCAATACGTTCCTCAATGCTCTACACCCCCAAGCCATGGCATTTGAATTCTTTAATTCTTAGAAGTATAGAAATCACTAAATAACTTGAGGGTCTATTGAATTACAGGGACTCAGAGGCTAAGTGGCTAAGATGCTGAGCTTGTCACTCAGAAGGTCGGCAGTTCGGCGGTTCGAATCCCTAGTGCCGTGTAACAGAGTGATCCCCTGTTACTTGTCCTAGCTTCTGCCAACTGCCAATCTAGCAGTTTGAAAGCAGGTAAAAAAATGCAAGTAGAAAAATAGGAATCACCTTTGGTGGGAAGGGAACAACATTTCGTGCGTCTTCAGCGTTTAGTCATGCCAGCCACATGACCACGGAGACGTCTTCGGACAGCGCTTGCTCTTTGTCTTTGAATTAGAGATGAGCATCGCCCCCTAGAGTCAGGAATAACTAGCACATATGTGCGAGGGGAACTTTTACCTTTACCTATATTGAATTATAGATGGATAGGTAGGTAGGTTGGTAGATATAGACAGACAGACAGACAGACAGACAGACAGACAGACAGACAGACAGATGATGATGAATGGATAGATAGATATGAGAGAAAGAGAAACAGTGAGAGAGAGATATTATAGAAAGACAGAGTCCTGAAGTCCACTTCTATT
The DNA here is from genome assembly GCA_039707465.1 of Rhabdophis nuchalis. NCBI lineage: Eukaryota > Metazoa > Chordata > Lepidosauria > Squamata > Natricidae > Rhabdophis > Rhabdophis nuchalis. The sequence continues at coordinate 9,138,456 of CM077648.1, read as the reverse complement.
AATATACAACACCCTGGTAAGCCCCAATTAAGGGAGGAAGCATATTGCTTTCCTTTTCTGCCTTTCGGCTCATCACCAGAGACCATCTAGACAGAAAGCTATTTGTTCCGTTGTGTACTTTTTTTATATGTGTGTTCGGTTTTTGAGCTGATCAATAAATAAACCAGGGAGACTAGGATAGATCTATTTCGAGCTATTTAGCTCTCATCAGCTAGCCATACCCTTACTGGGACTCGAACAGGGTATTGTGACACAAGCATATACTTATCCTCCTGTCTCAGCTGATCAGGATAAGAGCCAGTGGTCTGGTGGCAATTGCAGCTAACTCACATGTAATACTTCCCTGGTTCGAATCCCAGTAACGGTATGGCTAGCTGATGAGAGCTAAATAGCTCGAAATAGATCTATCCAATCTCCCTGATTTACTTATTGATCAGCTCAAAAACCTAACACACACACACACACACACAAACACACACACACATAAATAATTGCATGGGGAAACTGCAAACTTTTTTTTTTTAATCCATGTATAAAAACATTTTTGGAAAGAGCAATTCGTTGCGATCTAAAGCTCAAGGCAGGCACCTCTTAATACAGTTGGAAAAATCATTATGCCTAGTTTGCAAATTGCTTAACTTTAGACCGCATTATCTATTTTAACACAAAGCCCTGCTTTTTTTTTTCTTTTGCTTTTTTTTAACAAGATGCCAAAGTGAAGTTTGTCTTATGACTGCCTTGGAGGCAGAGGGATATTTCTGCTGGAAAATGGAAGTGGCTTTCGGCCCAACTGATTACCAAGGGATGATCATAAGACTGAAATGACACTGTGCTGGATTGACAATGTAGCCAGTCCGACCTTACAAGTTTCCAAGGCGAAGAGCTAAGGAGAGGGCAGGAATGTGATTTGTTAAATAGGATTTTGTAGCAAATCTCTCTCTGAAATGGACCCCACGGCTCCTTCAGTTATGCAGAATATCAATCACACAGTTGTTCTGTCAAGGAATTGGGCAGCAGCTGTCCCAATGAAGTGGGACACACTGACACAAACGTGTAGTTGTGCTTAGATAAATATATTTCATATTTGTATTTATAACAGTCAAGAGAGTCCGGAGCACAGGAACCTCATGAGGTAAAAATCCAGACAGCAAACGCAGCGCAGAAGAAAAAGGCGGGGAAAAAGGGAAACGCCCCCTTTACATCCACAGCAACCAATCATGGTGCAGATTGCCTCATCTGCATGAGTCCACACTCTCCAACCAATCAATTTAGTGGTGGGTTCCGGATCCCGTCGCAACCAGTACACTGCGTATGAAGCCGGGCGTGCTAGTCGGGCATGCACACTGCGCAGTGTGCACACATCTGCATGCCACCGCCCTGCAACACCCAGCTGCTTGGCGGTGGTCGTGCGGGTGCACAATTGGCTGGTCGCATTATAAACAGCTATGGACCATGGGCGGGCAAGTGGGCCAAACGGTGGCCACTGCTCCCAGCTACTACTGGTATGCCTGTCCTGGGCCGTACCGCCCGGAACCCACCACTGAATCAACTACAACTGTGTGTTCTGGCTCATTATAGGCTTTCTTGTTCCAGCTACTAAATTAAATATTTTAACATGTTCCTCTCTGAAATTCTCATGCTCTTCTTATTGTGTGATTTAATGTATTTCTTGCTGAGGTGTATAATAAACTGAATTTAGAGCAGGGGTGAAATCCACTTACATTTGCTACCGGTTCAGTAGCAATGCGAGTGCACGCATGTTGTTAAGTGAATCACTACAGTTGCTAAGTCATTCCAGTAGTCATGAAGCAAATCTGACTTCCCCGATTGACTTTGCTTGTCGGAAGGTTGCAAAAGGTGGTCACATGACCCCAGGATACCGCAACCATCATAAATACATCCGAATTGTCAGGCACCCCCAATTTTGAGCAGACGACTATGGCTGTTGCAACGATCTTAAATGTGACAATCCGTCATAAGTCATTTTTTTCCCAGTGCCATTGCAACTTTGAACCGTCACTAAATGAATGGTTGGAAATTGAGGACTATCGGTATGGATGAACTCAGGCAGCACCCTGGAGCCCCAGGGTGTGATATACCGTGTTTTCCCTAAAATAAGACAGGGACTTATTTTCTTTTGACACCCCCCCTCCCCCAAATAAGCCTTATTTGGGGGGAGGTTTTATTATTTTTGAGGTGCAGGAGGCGGCGAGCGTGGTTAGTGCATGGCTGCTGCTGTGTTGCAATATTTTTGGGGAGGGCTTATTTTAGTGCATGCGTTCAAAAGGCCTGATTGGGCTTATAATCCAGGGAGGTCTTATTTTCAGGGAAACAGGGACGTATGCAAAGCAAACCATGGCTTAGTGTGACACCGCTCCTGATCCAATGAGGAATAAAGTGTTTCAAAAATAAAGTGCTTTCAATAGCAGGCATATGATATTCTAGATCCGTGATGGCGAACCTATGGCACGCAGGCCAGAGGTGGCACGCAGAGGCCAGCTGCTCTTCTGGTTTCCAGCAGGCACATCAGTGGTGGGTTTCTGCAGGCTCGCACCTACTCGGGAGAGCCGGTTGGTGAAATTTAGAGAACCGGTGAGAGGGGGTTTCACCGGTGTACCTGGAAGTAAATCTGGCCCGCCGCTGCCAGTGACCCAACGGAAAGGAAAGGAAAGGAAAGGAAAGAAAGAAAGAAAGAAAGAAAGAAAGAAAGAAAGAAAGAAAGAAAGAAAGAAAGAAAGAAAGAAAGAAAGAAAGAAAGAAAGAAAGAAAGAAAGAAAGAAAGAAAGAAAGAAAGAAAGAAATTATCATCACAATTGAGTCCAAAATTTTGGTTGCTAAGCAAGAGCGTTGTTAAATGAGTTTCACCACATTTTAAAAGGTGGCCACTCCCACCCTGTCACATGACTGCCAAGCCACGCCCACAAAATAGGCCACACCTACAGAGTAGGTTCTAAAAAAATTGGAAACCCACCACTGAGGCACATGCACGTCAGCCAGCCGGTCTTCACTGGCGCGGGAGCACCAGAAAATGCCCTGAAAATGCCCGTTTTTCGGGCTGTTTTCAGGCTGTTTTGGGGGGCATTTTTCAGGCCAAAAATGACCTACCAATGGCCCAAATAATGGACTGAAAATGTCTCAAAAAACAGGCATGTGCGCGCACTGGCCAGTTGGTCTTCAGATTTCTGGTCCTCCGGCACGCACACATGCACATACATGCACGGTGTGGCTCTCGGTGCCGAAAAGGTTCTCCTGTTCTAGGTGTTCTTGAAATAACACTGCAGAATTGGCTAAAAGAAAGAAAGAAAGAAAAAGGCAGAAACTGAACTCATGATGATGATGTAAAACGCACTTCAAGCATGTCTGACATTAAGGGAATTGGTTGTTGTAGAAACCAAACCCCACAGTCCCATTGTTGTTGCTTGAGTGAGCTGTATTAGCTGTAATAAGGCGTTTATTTTTAAAGGCATAATGGGGTTTCCTCCATTGTAAATGTTTTTTAGTCCTTGAAGTTTATTACTGTATGCCGGTAAATGTTCCTCTTCAAAGTCATGGAATCTCTTGCTTGCATTTGGCAGTATCCCTGCTTTTCATTGCAGCTTGTGTTATGGTTGATTTCCATTATTTATATAGGGCAGGGGTCTCCAACCTTTGCAACTTTAAGCCTGAAGGACTTCAGCTCCCAGAATTCTCCAGCCAGCAAAGCTGAAGGACTTTTAAGTCTGAAGGACTTCAGCTCCCAGAATTCTCCAGCCAGCAAAGCTGAAGGGCTTTTAGGTCTGAAGGACTTCAGCTCCCAGAATTCTCCAGCCAGCAAAGCTGAAGGGCTTTTAAGCCTGAAGGACTTCAGCTCCCAGAATTCTCCAGCCAGCAAAGCTGAAGGGCTTTTAAGCCTGAAGGACTTCAGCTCCCAGAATTCTCCAGCCAGCAAAGCTGAAGGACTTTTAAGCCTGAAGGACTTCAGCTCCCAGAATTCTCCAGCCAGCAAAGCTGAAGGACTTTTAAGCCTGAAGGACTTCAGCTCCCAGAATTCTCCAGCCAGCAAAGCTGAAAGACTTTTAAGCCTGAAGGACTTCAGCTCCCAGAATTCTCCAGCCAGCAAAGCTGAAGGGCTTTTAAGCCTGAAGGACTTCAGCTCCCAGAATTCTCCAGCCAGCAAAGCTGAAAGACTTTTAAGCCTGAAGGACTTCAGCTCCCAGAATTCTCCAGCCAGCAAAGCTGAAGGGCTTTTAAGCCTGAAGGACTTCAGCTCCCAGAATTCTCCAGCCAGCAAAGCTGAAGGGCTTTTAAGCCTGAAGGACTTCAGCTCCCAGAATTCTCCAGCCAGCAAAGCTGAAGGGCTTTTAAGCCTGAAGGACTTCAGCTCCCAGAATTCTCCAGCCAGCAAAGCTGAAGGGCTTTTAAGCCTGAAGGACTTCAGCTCCCAGAATTCTCCAGCCAGCAAAGCTGAAAGACTTTTAAGCCTGAAGGACTTCAGCTCCCAGAATTCTCCAGCCAGCAAAGCTGAAGGACTTTTAAGTCTGAAGGACTTCAGCTCCCAGAATTCTCCAGCCACCTTTGCTGGCTGGAGAATTCTGGGAGCTGAAGTCCTTCAGACTTAAAGTTGCAAAGGTTGGAGACCCCTGATATAGGGAGTTTTTTAATGCTGTTTTTAAAATCCTGTTGTATCCTGTCCAGGGTCCATTAAGGTGATAAAAACGAACAAATAAATACATTTTGCATTGCTTTATGGAAGAGCAGTCGATATCTCTTTGGCTTAAGTTCACCAACAGAATTGCCCTCCACTTATGATTGGTCACTTAGCAACTACTCAAAGTTAAGATGGACTTTGAAAAAGGTACTTACAACCCGGATTCAACGTTCCAATGCCCAGGAACCCCCCTCTCCCTACATGATCATCCAAATTTTGGATGCTTGGCAATTGGTCTGTATTTATGGCCATTTGCATCTTCTGGAAGTCACGTGGCTACAATTTACTATGGGGTTCCACCCCGCTCCCCCGGAACCAGAGTTTACTCAGACATGCTAGCAAAAACTTCCCATATCAAACAGCAGTTCAGTTACTCAATTCTGGGTTGTTGTTTTTCATGTCGCCAGCAATTAAGGCATGAAGAATAAGGGGTGGGTACATAATCCTCTTGTTTCCGTCTCCTATTCCTTCCTAGAGCCGCTGGGACCCAATAATAAACCCAATCGGGCTTTTCAGTGCATGCGCTAAAATAAACCCTCCCCAGAAAATAAGCCCTCCCCAAAAATATTGCAACACAGTAGCAGCCATGAGGTGACCACGCTTCTCGCACCTCAAAAATAATAAGACCTCCGCGGATAATAAGCCCAATCGAGCTTTTGAGCGCATGCACTAAAATAAGATCTCTCCTGAAAATAAGCCCTCCCGAAAATATTGCAACACAGTAGCAGCCATGTGGTGACTACGCTCGCCGCCTCCTGCACCTCAAAAATAATAAAGCCTCCCTGAAAATAAGGCCAAGGGCTTATTTCGGGTGTCAAAAGAAAATAAGACCCTGTCTTATTTTCAGGAAAACATGGTAGAATTTGTAATCTCATACATTTAACAGCGTAAGAGAGTTGGAAGAGAAGACGGTCTTTGATCTTGATGGTTTTCTTGCAGTCATTTCATTACCAAACCAGGCAAGATCATTGCTGATGCTAGCACTGATGATGTTACCTAGATGGGTCATGAAATGCCTATAAAAAAACCCACCAAGTGTAGATCACATGACCCTGTGACACTGCAATTGTTATAAACACCAGCCAGTTGCCAAGTGTCCGGATTTTGATCACATGACCACCGGGATGCTGCAATGGTTGTAAATATGAAAAACGGTCATAAGTCATTTATTTTCAGTGCTGATGTAACTTCAAAGAGTCACTAAACAAATGGTGGTAAGTTGAGGACTACCTGCGTAGAAAAGTAGTTTTAGAAAAATATATCCAGATCAGTGGTGGGTTCCGGATCCCATTGCAACCAGTACGCTGCAAGGGGGCCCAGCATCCACCACATGAATGCGTGCAGCACGCGAGCAGTGCGCGCATCCATACTTACTGCCCACGATGCTCCAGCTGCTTGGCAGAGCATTGCTCAGGCGCCATAATAATAATAATAATATAATATTTTATTTTTATATACCGCGTCCTCTCCCCAAGGGGACTCGGAGCGGTGTACAGGGAAAAATTAAAACACATAAAAATATACAAAAATAGATACAATAAGTAAAAACAAATTAAATTTAATTGTCCCTGCACTAAAATCCCCATATTAAAACTAATGTTCCCTAAACCCTAAAAGGTAGAGACTAACCTAGGCCGGCCAAGCAGAAAAAGTATGTTTTTAATTTCTGACGGAAGGAGCGGAGGTCCGTGGTTGTTCTAATGTCGGGGGGAAGGTCGTTCCAGAGGGCTGGGCCCGCCACAGAGAAGGCCCTTCCCCTGGGCGTCGCCCGCTGACAAAGTCTAGTGGACGGCACCTGGAGAAGTCCCTCTCTGTGGGAGCGAATCGGCCGTGAGGATGTATGGGGCAGGATCCGATCCCGCAGATAGCTAGGTCCCGAGCCATGGAGCGCTTTAAAGATGATAACTAACACCTTGAAGCGCACCCGAAAGACGACAGGCAGCCAGTGCAGTTCGCGCAAGAGAAGTGTTATATGGGTGTACCTTGCGGTCCCCATTATTGCTCGCGCGGCTGCATTCTGGACCAGCTGAAGTCTTCGGGTGCACCTCAAGGGGAGCCCCATGTAGAGAGAGTTACAATAGTCCAGTCGGGATGTCACGAGGGCATGAGTGACTCTGCAAAGGGCATCCCGATCCAATAGGGGGCGCAACTGGCGTACCAGGCGGACCTGGTAAAACGCCCTCCTGGCCACGGCTGTCACTTGATCTTCCATGGACAGCCGGGTATCCAGGAGGACACCCAAGTTGCGCGCCCCATCCACAGGGGCAAGGTGTTCGCCCCCTATGGCCAGTGATGGAGTCAACTGGTTGAATCGGGCGGCCGGAAACCACAGCCACTCGGTCTTGGCCGGGTTGAGCCTGAGTCTGTTACTTCCCATCCAGATCCGCACGGCTTCCAGGCACTGGCACATCACCGCTACGGCATACGCTCATGTGTGTACACAAAGGCCCCGATCAGCTCAAATAGCGGTAAGGAGAGCGGGCGGGTGGGTCCTCCAGAACACTGTACCGGAACAGTACCTGGTGCCCCCAGCAGGCTCTGGTACACGCATACTGGGGCGTGCCAGTCGTATCCCACCACTGATCCAGATATCATACCAATGGTGGGATTCACTTACCTTCGCTACCGGTTCACAAATGTGAGCGCATACGCAGAAGGTCACACATTACATCGGGGCCTGTGGGCGGAGCCTGCAACAGCAGCCGCTACTGGTTTGCCCGAACCGGTAAGAACCGGCTGCACACCACTTCTGTATCATACACACAGTCGAGCAGTTCTATGCTTTGAATACAATTCAGGAGAAGCATTTTGGGAAATGTTGGAAGGCAAATTCAATGTTTCTCATTTATAATAATAAATATAATAAATAATAATAATAAATAATAAAATTTAATTTGTTGACCGCTCCCTCTCCCCGAAGGGACTCGGAGCGGTGCACAGGGCAAATAAAACAATAAATACACACATATAATTAAAAACAAATTAAATCTTATCCCTGCGCTAAAAATCCAGTTAAAAATTGCTAAAATCCCCATCTAAAATTTCTAGCAACCCCATCGAAGAGAGACTACCCTAGGCCGGCCAAGCAGAACAGATATGTTTTTAGTTTTAGACGGAAGGAGCGGAGGTCCGTGGTTGTTGTAATGTTGGGGGGAAGGTCATTCCAGAGGGCTGGGCCCGCCACAGAGAGAGCCCTTCCCCTGGGCGTCGCCCGCTGACAAAGTCTAGTGGACGGCACCCGGAGAAGTCCCTCTCTGTGGGAGCGAATCGGCCGTGTGGATGTATGAGGCAGGATCCGATCCTGCAGATAGGTAGGTCCCGAGCCATGGAGCGCTTTAAAGATGATAACTTTGTTTAGAAAGAGGTTCTTAAGGAACTTGCAGGACTACAACTCATTGAAGCAGCTGCAATTCTAAGATACGGCTGCTTCAATGGATCATAAAAGGTGCTGCAGTGGTATTCCCACCCATTCTGAACTATCTCATTCCCATAAAATACGAACATGGCTGAATCTTCTACGTGCCAGGATTATCCTCAAAATATAGAGACCAAATTGGCTTAACTTCAAAAGAGAAATTTCGAACAATTTTACAAAGAAGACTCTAATCTTCACATCATAGCTATGAAGGCTGCTTCCAGGAAGATGACAGCTCCTTGAGCTGTCAGTCAAAACACAAAAGCAATTATTCCACATGTCCCTCCTTAATTAATTTGGGATTTAAAAAAAAAAACCAGGCTGAAGAAATAGTTTTTTCTATTTCTTCAGCCTGGTTTTTTTTTTAAAATCCCAGGAGCATGGCCTTTTGCTATACCGCAGGTTGTTTTCAACTTACAGCCACAAGTGAACCTAAAATTTCTGTTGCTAAGCAAGGCAGTTGTTAAGTGAGTTTTACCCCATGTTCCGACCATATCTTGGCACAGTTGTAGAGTTGAATCACTGCAGTTATTAAGTTAGTAACACAGTTGTTAAGTGCATCTGGCTTCCCTATCGACTTTGCTTGTCAGAAGGTCGCAAAAGGTACGTGACCAGGGGTGGGTTTCTGCAGGTTCGCACCTACTCGCGAGAACCGGTTGGTGAAATTTAGAGAACCGGTGAGAGGGGGTTCCACCGGCATACCTGGAAGTAAATCTGGCCCACCACTGCCAGTGACCCAACGGGAAGGAAAGGAAAGGAAGGAAAAAAGGAAGTAAGAAAGGAAAGAAGAAAGAAAGAAAGAAAGAAAGAAAGAAAGAAAGAAAGAAAGAAAGAAAGAAAGAAAGAAAGAAAGAAAGAAAGAAAGAAAGAAAGAAAGAAAGAAAGAAAGAAAGAAAGAAAGAAAGAAAAAAGAATTTATCATCACAATTGAGTCCAAAATTTTGGTTGCTAAGCAAGAGCGTTGTTAAATGAGTTTCACCACATTTTAAAAGGTGGCCACTCCCACCCTGTCACATGACTGCCAAGCCACGCCCACAAAATAGGCCACACCTACAGAATAGGTTCTAAAAAATTTGAAACCCACCCCTGTACGTGACCCTGGGACACTGCGACCGTCATAAATAGGAGACAGCAGCCAAGCATCTGAATTTTGAACACATGACCACGAGGATGCTGCAATGGTCGTAAGTGTGAAACACAGTCAAAAGTCACTTTTTTCAGTGCTGTTGTAATTTCAGTCACTAAATGAACTGTTGTAAGTGGAGAATTGCCTGTATATATGTTCTGTTTGAAAGGAATTCATTTTAAATGCTTCTCTTTCAGGGCTTTTCACCTCCTTAAATAAAGAAAGTGAAATGAAATCCAAGGCTAATATTACACAGTAAGTATATACCTCATCTTTATTTTCTGAGAAATAGCTCAGCAGTTTTGAGAAGCTTCTACAACTGTTGGTCTGGCACTCAATTTCCCAAGTAAGCTAAAAACAACTAAATGTAATTTAAACAAAACCTAAATATTTTCTTTAGACTTTCCCAAATTTAAAATCCTGAAAGAAAAAGTGAAATTACTAGATAATTGATATGTTAGAAATCTTTTGTTCATTCTTGAAATACTTTTTACCTCTTTGGTAATTGAAGTCATTTAGGAAAAAAAATTCATAACTAACATTTTCTACTATAAATCTAAGGAACTCAACTACAGTCTTTAAAGCTGGAGTCTCAAACGTTACCTGGCAGAATTAAATTAATACAAACAATCATTTACCACATTCCCACTTGAATTATGGAGCACATTGTGGAGATAAAGTTTCAGCTCTGAAATGGAAGGTTCAGAAAACAAATCCCTCCTTTTAGCCAGCATATTAAGATTTTTTAAAAAACTTTGGTGCAAAAAATGTAAAAGTTTTTATACTTGGAAAACTCTTTATCCCTTTTGCAAAACGTTCAGTGAAACCTGATGGCTTATAGATGCTTGTCAGTTGATTCATACTAATTCAAATAAAAAATTTACGTAGCTAGCACAAGTCTAGCCCATTCTTATATTTGCAACTAACCTTTAATGCAAATAAAACATTTACATTGACAAAAACAATGCAGAACGTATGAACTAAAAGGACCAAAATATATAGATGATTGGGTCTCTTTTTTTTTCTTTTTTTCTTTTTGGCAACCCTTATAGGAGCCTTATTAAACTTTTCGGCTGAAATATGTCATTTTAAGCACCCAATCGATTTAAATAACCTGAATCAGTAGGTGTAAATAACTTTAACCCTCCTGAAATGAATTAGCCTAAGTCGTGTTAAATCCAAGCATCTCGATTGTTACTGGCTACAAATCAGCTCAGAAGTTACAGGATCCATCTTGAGTAGCGAAAAATTGTTTAAGTCATTAATGCATGTCTCCATATCTTTGAAATTTGCTCTTTCGAAGGATCTATATAAAACACTAGTTGGTTTGTGCCATATTTCCCCCTTTGGCTTCACAATGGCCTAAAAACGTTGAACACCCTTCAAATCACAAGATAAAGGCTCACTTCCTTCCTCATTCATTTCCTGGAATCAACGCTTTGCTTCACCTGGTACTCTTGAAAGGAATCCTAGCTGTTAAATCTGCTTTAAATTCCTATTAAACTCTTATTTAAATCAAATAAACAGGGTTACCTTGGAGATGATTAATGGTTCTCTATGCTCCAGTCCGCCTTTCAGTGTAAATCCCCATGGAGCTCCTCCTTGGAGTAACACTTCCAAGTATAGATATCTCCCCTTATGGGTTGAGTTAGCTTCTGAAGAAGAGATGACGCTTCTGTTTACACTGTCCAACATCATGAACCTCATAACTTGGTCTTTCCAAGGGTCCTCTGAACACACCCTCAGTAACCCGAAGAGTTTGGGAACGAGAGCATCGAAGATGGAAAACCTCCACATTCGTGATGAATGATCTCGCCCTCTGCCAGATCGAAGGCTGCAAGGATCGCCAAGAAGGACAAGTCCATTTCCCTGGTGGCCACCAGAAGTCCCACGGTGCTAGACAGAGGGATTCTTCAGGAGAACATTCGGCCGCCTTAGTCGAAACCGTCCAACTTCAGGAGATGTTTCACGCGACGCATTTCACCTCCCTCTGCAAAGGGTTTCTCTCTGAAAATCTCTTCCCGTCAACATTGCCCCAAGCTGGGCCTTCTTCACGGCGTCAGGACCAGGAAGAAAGCGAAAGAAAGAAAGAAAAGGACCAAGGAGATAGAGAGAAAGCAAGACATTTCAATCTGTTGGGGAGCAAACTCTTTAAATGAGCTCCTAGTGCTTCGTCTTTGATTGATGATCGGTCCTCTCTCCCAGTCCCTCGGCAATTTACCATTACAATGGCTGGTTTTTCCTCAGTTCATTGCATCTGAAGAATGAAAGCATCTTCAACAGGCTTTTTCTACTAACTTCACTGTTGTGTGGCTTGTCAGAAGCAGCAGGACAGAAAAGGAGGGGAGGAGGGGAGGAAAGCCCAGACTTTCCTTCCTTCCTTCTTCCTTCCTTCCCTTCTTTCCTTCTTCCTTCCTTCCTTCCTTCCTTCTTCCTTCTTTTCTTTTCCACTTGCTCTGTAGAGATTGGATGCCAAACAACTTGCCCAGTTGAATTTATAAAGGGGGAAGGAGACCGTGCCAGGAAAACAGGAAAAGCAGGTGAAATTAATCCCTTGAAAAATGTGAATGAGATAGCTACACTCTTTTCAGATTTTCCCACTCCGCTGGCTGTGTTCTGAAGCCTTCTGTTGTTGAAGGAGAGCCCAGAGAGGCAGAGAGAGAGAGAGAGAGAGAGAGAGAGAGAGAGAGAGAGAGAGAGAGAGAGAGAGAGAGAGAGAGAGAGAGAGAGAGAGAGAGAGAGAGAGAGAGAGGAGAGAGAGGAGTGATTTGTTAAGGACTCCAGAAGCTGCTAGCTGCAATTGACTAAAAGTGCACGCAATATAAAGTTGATAGCGGTCATTTCCACACAACGGGTGAGCTGGAAATGAAACTCTACAAACTTCAAAACTCGGAGGGCCTCCAAAATAGTTTGATGTCCACTAGAGATGACACGATAGCAGCGTTCCAATGCTTGAGGGGCTGCCACAAAGAAGAGGCGGAGGGGAGGCAAGGCAAGAAACAATGAACGGAATCTAATCAAGGAGAAATGTAACCTAGAACTAAGGAGACATTTCCTGACAGTGAGAACAATTAAACTTGTGGAACAACTTGCCTCCAGAAGTTATAGATGCTCCATCACTGGAAGTTTTTAAGAAGAGATTGAACAGCTTGTTTGGCATGGTGTCGGGTGCCGGCTTGAGCAGGGGGTTGGACTAGAAGACCTCCAAGGTCCCATCCAACTCTGTTACTCTATTAAATGTATGAAGCTAGAGATTATATTATTCCCAGCCACCGTGGTTCAGTTAAAAGAACTGTAGGCCAACATGTAGAACAGACTTAAAACCTTAACCTTATGTTTCTCTGACTTCATACCACGATAGATGGATGCCTGCATGGATAGAAGGCAACCTTATAATTTGTAGAACATTATGAAAAAAAAATTTGCTTATTGCACCAAATCAAAAATAAACAACCTGCCTTTTCAACTTTCTTCAGAATCAATTTTTTTTCAAAATGCAAAAGTGAAAACATACCTAATTGCATTAGATTTAGATCTCATACTTACAGATGACATACTCCAGGTTTTTAATTTATAATCCAGTCCAGCTACCAAATACCCAGCATTTTCAAAGAAAGGAGAGAGAAACAAATGGAAGATGAAAACAGCACTCCAAATAAGACCAATCCATTCTGACAGCAAAATAGATTGTATGATATGTCTGCTCAGTGGTGGGTTTCAAAATTTTTCAGAGCCTACTCTGTAGGTGTGGCCTATTTTGTGGGCGTGGCTTGGCAGTCATGTGACAGGGTGGGAGTGGCCACCTTTTAAAATGTGGTGAAACTCATTTAACAACGCTCTTGCTTAGCAACCAAAATTTTGAACTCAATTGTGAGGATAAATCAATCTTTCTTTCTTTCTTTCTTTCTTTCTTTCTTTCTTTCTTTCTTTCTTTCTTTCTTTCTTTCTTTCTTTCTTTCTTTCTGTCTGTCTGTCTGTCTGTCTGTCTGTCTGTCTTTCCTTTCTTTCTTTCTTTCCTTCCTTCCTTCCTTTCCTTTCCTTCCCGTTGGGTCACTGGCAGCGGCGGGCCAGATTTACTTCCAGGTACGCCGGTGGAACCCCCTCTCACCGATTCTCTAAATTTCACCAACCGGCTCTCGCGAGTAGGTGCAAGCCTGCAGAAACCCACCACTGGTCTGCTGATATGTAAGTATTTATTATATCTGGTGAGGAAAACTATATTTTAAGTGCAGCCCAGCTTCTAAGACATTAAATGTAATTAAAAGAAAAACCCTCTAGGGGTCAACAGAAAACCAGATTCTATGAAATGTTTTAATCCATTATACAGTATCTGTTTGAGAGATCTAGAAAGTGCTGGGTCCATTATTCTCTGACCTGATTACCAGTTGGAGCTGGATCAGTCATTATGTCAGGATGATTTAAAATTGTTTTCTACAAAGTGATGGTTGTTATTTTTAAAAAAATCCATAATCTAAAGGGAAAAGTCAATGAATAAAACCACCTGTTTCTTACAGGTCTTCTTCGGGATCAGTAAATAGTTAAAAGAACAGGAAGAAGATGGCAGGCGTAACAAGAAGTTTCCACAATAATTTCCAGGCCAGGATTGGGAGTTTTCTTACTCCTGGTGAGGATAAAAGATGCCAATGAAAAGATGTATTCGATATTTGTTTGTGAGTGTGTAAACAGCCAGACAGGGAGGGAGGGGGAGAGAGAGAGAAAGAGAGAGGAGAGAGGGTGGGTGGATGGGAAAGAAGGAAGGGAGGGTGGGAGGGAGAGGGGGAGAAAGAGAGAGAGAGGTGGGAAGGGAGGAAGGAAGGAAGGTAGGGAAGGAGAGAGACAGAGAAAGAGAGAGAGAGTGGGAAGGGAGGGAGGGAGAGAGAGGGTGGGTGGGTGGTGGGAAGGAAGAGAGGGATTGGGGGGAGAGAAAGATAGAGAGAGGTGGGGGAGGGAGGGAGAGATATGGGAAGGGAGGGAGAGAGGGAGAGAGAAAGAGAGAGGTGGGAAGGAATCGAGGGAGGGAAAGAGAAAGAAAGAAAGAGAGAGAGAGAGAGAGAGAGGGAGGGAGGGGGGAGAGAGAGAGAAGAGAGGGTGGGTGGGTGGATGGGAAGGAAGGGAGGGAGGGAGGGAGAAAGAGAAAGGGGGGTGGGAAGGGAGGGAAGAAGAGAGGGGGAGAAAGAGAGAGAGAGGTGGGAAGGAAGGGAGGGAGGGAGGAAGGTAAGGAAGGAGAGAGACAGAGAAAGAGAGAGAGGTGGGGAGGGAGGGAGAGAGGGTGGGTGGGTGGTGGGAAGGGAGGGAGGGAGGGAGAGAGAGAGAAAGAGAGAGAGCGGTGGGGGGAGGGAGGGAGGGAGAGATATGGGAAGGGAGGGAGGGAGGGAGAGAGAGAGAGAGAAAGAGAGAGAGAGGTGGGGGAGGGAGGGAGGGAGGGAGGGAGGGAGAGATATGGGGAGGGAGAGAGGGAAAGAGAAAGAAAGAAAGAAAGAAAGAAAGAAAGAAAGAAAGAAAGAAAGAAAGAAAGAAAGAAAGAGGGAGGGAGGAACTGAATAAGGAAATTCAAATTAAATTCCTTGTAAAATAAGGCACCCCATTAATAAAATTATTCTCATATCTCAATTATACTGACTTTTGCCTCACACAAACTACTCTCTCACACAGATATGTACCTGTACACAATTTTTCCACAAATATTCTTTTTATTTTTATCTCCATTAGAAGTGCACGCGTGCACACACACACACACACACACACACACACACACACACACACTGCTGCTGCTGTGGCCTAGAGGTGGAGCTCTCGCCTCCCAATCAGGAGGTTGTGAGTTCAATCCTAGGTAAAGGCAGATGTAGGGTCTCCTGCTTGGGCAGGGGGTTGGACTAGATGACCTGCAAGGTCCCTTCCAACTCTGTTAATCTGTTAACACACACACACACTGGATATAAGTGAAATTTTTAAATCCTTTTTTTTTCTCGTTATGCCCAAACAGGGCTTTTCTTACTTTCTTGATTTTTCCTGGCTCTGTCACCTTTTTCTCTTTGCCTCAACTCAATCAATTTTTTCCCCTTATTGTTCATTTTCTGGGGATTGATGGATTAATTGTTGTCAGGTTATTGTTGACATCCCGTAGCCTCCTAGACAGACTTTGTCCAGGATGAATTTTCTGAGGAGAGCATCTTAACATTTAAAATGGCCTTTTATCAGCATGAAAATAACAATACTCTAAAAGGCAGGAAACAAAATTCAACAGTAATCTGACAGCCTGCAGAAAATAACAGAAGGAAATTTAATAAAAACAAATTAGGTTTCTCCACCAACAAAAGGGAGATCAAATGCACGCTTACAAGATAAATGGAATGAAATTTAATTTTTAAAAAAAGGTCCTTCACAAGCAAGAATGGTATCAAGTGCACAGTGACAGGATAAATGGTGCTTGGTTTAGATAATGTTATACTTGTAAAGTATTTTGGAATTGCAGCTGATCACAACCCAAAGATAAGATATTTTTTTTCCTCATGATGGTTGCTAAAAAAGGAAAGACAATTTCAGTCTGCATCCTAATCCCATATTATGGGAAGTAATATTTCCATCATATCTTAATTCAACGGGTGATAGCAGGTACAGTTTTGGCTACAACAATTTATAAGAAAAAGAACTATACAGCTAGTCCTTGAATTATAACCACAATCGAGCCCAACATTCATGTTGCTCAGTGAGATGGTTATTAAATGAATTTTATGGCCTTCGTGTCACAGTTGTTAAGTGAATCCCTGCTGTTCATAAGTTAGTAACGCGGTCATTAAATGAATCTGGCTTCCCGCAACTTCGCCAGTTGCGCCCCCTATTGGATCGGGACGCCCTTCGCACAGTCACTCATGCTCTCGTGACATCCCGACTGGACTATTGTAACTCTCTCTACATGGGGCTCCCCTTGAGGTGCACCCGGAGACTTCAGCTGGTCCAGAATGCAGCCGCGCGAGCAATTATGGGAACCGCTAGGTCTACTCACGTAACACCGCTCTTGCGCGAGCTGCACTGGCTGCCTGTTGTCTTCCGGGTGCGCTTCAAGGTGTTAGTTATCATCTTTAAAGCGCTCCATGGCTCGGGACCCAGCTATCTGCGGGATCGGATCCTGCCTCACACATCCTCACGGCCGATTCGCTCCCACAGAGAGGGACTTCTCCGGGTGCCGTCCACTAGACTTTGTCAGCGGGCGATGCCCAGGGGAAGGGCTCTCTCTGTGGCGGGCCCAGCCCTCTGGAACGACCTTCCCCCCGACATTAGAACAACTACGGACCTCCGCTCCTTCCGTCTAAAATTAAAAACACACCTTTTCTGCTTGGCCGGCCTAGGGTAGTCTCTCTATCTATGGGTTTTTTTAGTAAATTTAATTGGGAATTTTAGTGAACGTTAATTGGGAATTTTAGCACAGGAATAATGTTTAATTTGCCTTTTAATTATGTATGTATATTTGTATATGTATATTTATTGTCTTTTATCTTCCCTGTGCACCGCTCCGAGTCCCCTGGGAGTGAGGGAGCGGTCTACAAATTAAAGTTTATTATTATTATTATTATTACTATTGCCTTTGCTTCACAGAAGGTTGAAAAGATGGTTACATGATCCTGAGACACTGCGAATGTCATAAATATGAGTCAGTTGCCAAGCATCTGAATTTTGATCGTCTGACCATGAGGGTGCTGCAATGGTCATGCCACTTGTTTTCAGTGCCAGTGTAACTTCAAACAGTCACTAAATGAACTGTTGTAAGTTGAGGAGTACCTGTTTTAGCAAAAAGGTTCGTGAGGTTATCTGTTCCAACCTAGGCTTCCCAAAAACATGAAGCAAACTCCTTGTCCCGACAAAAAAAAAAACAACCCTTTAATTTCCTGTGAATTCTGCTCATTCACATCCAGCAAAGTCTTTCAAGGGAGGATTTACAGTCACAGACCTTATCTGCCTTGGAGAGCAGCCAGGCCGGTATCTGCAAAACTTGGCAAGGAGTCTCGGAGAGTCACGAACCAATTCAGTGAACCAATTGTCTCCTGCAAACTCCACTCCCCTTTCGCTCCTCTTTTATTTCCTCTGGGAGGGACCATTCATCGACCACCTGTGGCCTTACTCCTGTTCTTCAGCTTTTCCCTTCCTCTGGCAATTCTGCATATGTTTTTTTTCCTTTTTCTCATGAACTTCTAGATTCAGACTCACTATTAGGGAAGATCATTAGGGAAGATCATCTACAACAATTTGGCAGCTTTAACTTCTGTAGACTTCAGCTCCCAGATTTGGAGTTGTGGAATTCTGGGAGTTGAAGTCCACAGGACTTACAGAGCTGGGCAATTCTGGGAGTTGACGTCTACAGGTCTTAAAGAGCTGGGGACTTCTGGGAGTTGAAGTTCACAGGTCTTACAGAGCTGGGGAATCCTGGGAGTTGACGTCCACAGGTCTTAAAGAGCTGGGGAATCCTGGGAGTTGACGTCTACTGGTCTTAAAGGGCTGGGGAATCCTGGGAGTTGACGTCCACAGGTCTTAAAGAGCTGGGGAATTCTGGGAGTTGAAGTCTACAGGTCTTAAAGAACTGGGGAATCCTGGGAGTTGAAATCCACAGGTCTTATAGAGCTGGGGAATTCTGGGAGTTGAAGTCTACAGGTCTTAAAGAACTGGGGAATCCTGGGAGTTGAAGTCCACAGGTCTTACAGAGCTGGGGAATTCTGGGAGTTGAAGTCCACAGGTCTTACAGAGCTGGGGAATTCTGGGAGTTGAAGTCTACAGGTCTTAAAGAGCTGGGGAATCCTGGGAGTTGAAGTCCACAGGTCTTTAAAAGCTGCCAAAGTTGAACCCCCCCTCCCCCCATCTACAAGGTTTGTGGCATGGCTTGTGAAGTGTGACCAAGTGCAAGGATGTACCCTTTTTCTACAGCAGTTGAACAGGCCCAATTTGCTAGCGAAACCGGACACCCGAAAGTTGTTGAGTGTGTTTCCCACACAAGCACATAGCTCTTATCAGAGGTGGAGTTTGTTGCCTAGGTGACCCCACCAGACAAAGGCAGGACACCGGCTCCTACCGATCCCGCGGTTTTGCACCTCCCCAGTTCTCTTGGCTTGTTCAGTGCTTCCCAGTGTGCTATGTGCATAAAGAAGAGTGAAGCATGAACCCCAGTGCAGCCGTCAAAGTCCCCTTCTCCCCTTGGATGCACCCAGCAAGGTCGCTGCATGAGCTGGTTCCACACCACAACTGGCACGGGAGGCCCTTATATTTGCAAAGTACGACAAAAAAACAGAATTTCGTCAGAGGCGCGTCAGAGGTAGGTGTCTCATTGCTCACAATGGGCTGTGTTGAGTTTTTTTGCTTCACAGTGTCTGGCTTTGTTCCAACTTTGTTCCAACTTGGGGAACCCCCCGATTCCAATTCATCACAATAACTGTGTGCTTCCTCGCAACACAATGATTTTGTGGTGGGGGGAAAAATCTGCTCTCTTCTTTAGCTGGTTTGTCGGAAACAGTGCTGTTGCATCGCTGAATTTCACAGGAGAGAAGGCCGTGCTTAGATTTAACGCTCGGGATCCAAGTTAAGCAGAGAGGTTTAGAAGAACGGGAGAAAATCAGTTGTCATATTTTAGCAAATAAGTATGCAAGGATTAGGATGGGAGGGAAAGCCGACTCCACTCCACCTATAAGCAGCCACTTTGCAACCTGATGCACAAGTGCACATGGCTAGAATCAACAGATGAGGCTATGGCGTAAATTTATGTATTTATTTATTTGCATCCCACTTTCATTCTTCTTTACAAATAACCCAAGGTCACTTTGCAACCTGATGCACCAGTGGATATTGCTAGAATCAACCGATGAAGTTATGGTGTAAATTTATTTATTTATTTATTTGCATCCCGCTTTCATTATTTCTTTACAAACAAACCTCAAGGCAGTGAAGGTTTATTTGTAAACCTTCCACCTATTTCGCCCCGCAACGACCACAACGTGAGGTGAGTTGGGCTAAGAGAGAGTGACTAGCTCAAAGTCATCCAGCTGGTTTTCATGCCTAAGACAGAACTAGAACTCACCGTCTCCTGATGATTGGCCCAAAGTCAAGATGGATTTTTTTAAAAAGAAGGTGAATGTAGTTTTCATGAGAAAAAAATGCATTCCAGGGGGTGATTAAAACAAATCACCAATCACCAGGAGACAGTGAGTTCTAGTCCCGCCTTAGGCATGAAAGATGGTGATTTTGGGCCAATCACCAGGAGATGGTGAGTTCTAGTCCCATTTTAGAGAAGAAAACCTGCTTTGTGACTTTGGGCCAATCACCATGAGACAGTGAGTTCTAGTCCCGCCTTAGGCATGAAAGATGGCTTGGTGACTTAGGGCCAATCACCAGGAGATGGTGAGTTCTAGTCCCGCCTTAGGCATGAAAGATGGTGATTTTGGGCCAATCACCAGGAGATGGTGAGTTCTAGTCCCGCCTTAGGCATGAAAGATGGTTGGGTGACTTTGGGCCAATCACCAGGAGACAGTGTGTTCTAGTCCCAAGATGGCTTGGTGATTTTGGGCCAATCATCAGGAGATGGTGAGTTCTAGTCCCGCCTTAGGCATGAAAGATGACTTGGTGACTTTGGGCCAATCACCAGGAGACAGTGAATTCTAGTCCCGCCTTAGGCATGAAAGATGGCTTGGTGACTTAGGACCAATCACCAGGAGACAGTGAATTCTAGTCCCGCCTTAGGCATTAAAGATGGTGATTTTGGGCCAATCATCAGGAGATGGTGAGTTCTAGTCCCGCCTTAGGCATGAAAGATGACTTGGTGACTTTGGGCCAATCACCAGGAGACAGTGTGTTCTAGTCCTGTCTTAGACAAGAAAGCCTGCTTTGGGACTTTGAGTCCTTCTCTCATCCCACCCCACCCCACCGGGTTGTTGTTGTGGGGGAAATAGGAGGAGGAAGGAGTTATTTCCTAAAAATAATAAATGCATTTAAAATAAATAAATTAAAGCTGCCAGTGTTGAGAAGCACTGAACTAGCTGTATTGAGCTAGGTTCGAATACACCTTGAAAGTCTGTAGAGAATCCATGCATCTTGCAGGCCTAATTTCTCCTTCATACTTAAGATGCGGGAGAAAATTCCTGGCTCAAAGCATATTTTGGCAGATGTCGTTGTTGAAACAAAAACTGCAGCAATCCATTCAACACATGTGGCAAGAGGAAAGAGCGTAAAAAGGACCAAACACCGCTTAACCAATTTCTCACTTAGCAACCTAGATGGTGGGCTCCATTGTGGTTATAAGCCGAGGACCACTTGTAGAAGGGTGTCACAGAGAGGAGGGGGGTCAAGCTATTTTCCAAAGCACCTGAAGGGGCCAGACAAGGAATAATGGGTGGAAACCGAACAAGGAGAGATTCAACCTGGAAATAAGGAGAAATTTTCCGACAATGAGAACAATAAAAAAAAATGGAACAGAAGTTGCCTTCAGAAGTTGTGGGAGCTTCATCATTTGGGTCTTTCAAGAAGTGATTGGATTACCATTTGTCAGAAATGGTGTAGGGTCTCTTGCTTGGGCAGGGGGTTGGACTAGATGACCTTTTTTGGTCGCCACGATGTAGAAAAGACGTGGAGACTCTGGAAAGAGTGCAGAGAAGAGCAACCAAGATGATTAGGGAACTGGAGACTAAAACATATGAAGAACGGTTGCAGAAGCTGGGTATGTCTAGTTTGATGAAGAGAAGGACCAGGGGAGACATGATAGCAGTGTTCCGATATCTCAGAGGGTGCCACAAAGAAAAGGGAGTCAAACTATTCTCCAAGGCACCTGGCGGCAGGACAAGAAGCAATGGGTGGAAACTAATCAAGGAGAGAAGCAACTTAGAACTAAGGAGAAATTTCCTGACAGTGAGAACAATTAACCTCTGGAACAGCTTGCCTCCAGAAGTTGTGAATGCCCCAACCCTGGAAGTCTTTAAAAAGATGTTAGATAGCCATTTGTCTGAAATGGTATAAGGTTCCTGCCCATGCAGGGGGTTGGACTAGAAGACCTACAAGGTCCCTTCCAACTCTGCTATTGTATTGTATTGTATTACCTACAAGATCCCTTCCAACTCCGTTAATCTGTTTATGACTCTTTTCTCATAAGGAAGGGGAACCTGAATTCATACAACCAATTTATTCAGTCCAAAATTATCCAGCTAACAAAGAAATGTCAACAATAGGAAAATACAGGAAAATAATGATCATAATTGTGCGATGATTTGGAACCTTTAATCCAATGCTCCTTGATCTATTGGGCCGCACTACTTGGTCTGTTGTGTGGATGTTTGGGTGGTTTAGGAGCGGGGATTTTTTGGTGGGTGGGGTGTGTGTTTGGGGATTGTTATGGGTGTTGGGCCTGGTCTCTGGGTGTTATGTGAATTTCGTTGTGTGTATAAATTGTGTATATGCATACAATGACAATAAAGTAAAGTATTTGTTAATATTTTTGGTGGCCCGTATTTAATTAATCAGATAAGCTTTGCCTATGTGCTACTTAGCCACTATCAACCATAAAAGGAATTGATAGAATAGATGGGGTCCCATGGAGGGGAGGGGGGGCTGGACTAGATGGGGGCTGGACTAGATGACCTACAAGTTCCATTCCAACTCTGTTGATCTTCGGCCGATTCGCTCCCACAGAGAGGGACTTCTTCGGGTGCCGTCCACCAGGCAATGCCAGCGGGCGACGCCCAGGGGAAGGGCCTTCTCTGTGGTGGGCCCAACCCTCTGGAACGACTTACCCCCCGAACCTAGAACGACCACGGACCTCCGTTCCTTCCGCCAGAAACTTAAAACTTATTTTTTCCAACAGGCCGGCCTGGCCTAGTTCACACTACCAAGCCTATAGTCTGCAGTTAAATTGTTTTAATTGGTTTTTAGGGACACAGTTTTAACTTATTTAATTTTTTTCGCACAGGGATACTAATTTAATCTGGGTTTTAAATTTTGTATATTGTTATGTTTATATATGTTTTTTAAATTTCCTGTGCACCGCCCCGAGTCCCTTCTGGGAAAGGGAGCGGTATATAAATTGAATAAAAGTCAAAGTCAAATCTGTAAACAGTTTCTCCATGCTATTCTTGGCCTTCCAGCCACTCCCTGCAGTACCACCTCCCAACAGCAGAGGCCACTGTGGTTCCGCAGACCGCTTGTGCTCTGTCCAGTCTATTTCTCAGCCCACTGGTCCTTCCCAGGTGAGTTGCCAGGGGGCGGGGCAACCTGCAGCAGGTGGGACACACCTTGGGCCTTGGGGGAGCAGGCTCTACCCAGCATCCCCCAGATTCCTTGTGCCATCGAGGCTGCCAAACCTCTGGCTGTGTTGAAGGGAGATGCTCTCAAGGTGGGGCAAGCCAGCCTCACCTGGCCGCCATGGGTAGTCCAAGCCACCCCCCAGGATCAGAGACCGTTCGAGCCCTTTGAAGGGGTGGGACCTCCCCTGTGCCATCCAGGCCTGGCAGACTGCTCCAGCTGATGGGTGAAGCTTTCCAGGTGGCCAGCCGTCATAGCCGGGGAAGTCCCAAAGGGCTCCTAACTGGGATTTGAAAGGGGGAGTCCGACAGATCGCTCTCTGTAAGTCGGGGTTTATATCTTTTTCTATCAATCAACCAATAGATGGCATCTTCCCCCACACAGCACGGCTCTCCAAAACATTTAAAAATTCGGCCCCACATTGTTGGAAGTGCAAATAAAAAAAAACATTTTTATCATATGTGGTGGACATGCAATGTGGTCAAAGGATACTGGAAAAAGATGCACTCATGGTTGGAACAGATGGTGGGAGATCAAATTTTGTTTAAACCAGAATTTTTTCTCCTAGGCAAAATACCGGAGGGGTATAAGAAAGATGTCCTTCACCTAATTATACATGGACTAACTGTATAACTTACTGTATAACTGTATAACTTACGCACAGTATTGGAAAAAAGAAAATACACCATCAGAGTTAGATATAGTTTAGAAAAAAATTGGCCTGTGCGGAAGCCGATAGGCTCACCCTTGAACTAAAAAATAAAGGGGAATATTTTGAAGCCTGGAACAGATTTTATTATTGGTATAAGACAAGGTGACAAGACTGGAACAAACTGTAAATAATGTGATTGGATAGAAGGATGGATAATGTATTAAGTAGGCTAACAGTTACTGGAAGATACTGTATATAACAGTGATGGCGAACCTATGGCACGGGTGCCACAGGTGGCACGCGGAACCATTTCTTAGGGCACGCAAGGCGTTGACCTGTCAGCACTAGCAGGCATGTGTGCGCTGGCCAGCTGATTTAGGCCTTTTGAGGCCGTTTTTCACCCTCTGGAGGCTTCAGGGAAGCTCCTAAAGCCTCTGGAGGTGGGCAGGGGAGGCTGTTTTCATCCTCCCCAGGCTCCTAGAAAGCCTCTGGAGCCTGGGAAGGGCAAAAAAAGCACCCCAAAAGCAGGGGGTCACGCACATAGCATTATGGGTGTGGCACGCCCACGCACGACCCTCCTGCGCTCCCCTTGCTTTTGGCACGCGAGCCAAAAAAGGTTAGCCATCTCTGGTATATAATGTGATTGTATGGTCACGTCGACTTCGCGGTGCTGCACTGTTTTAAATGTAAAAACAATAAAAATATATATTATATAATAAACCAATACATTTGAATTTGCGGAGAACGAACGGAGCAAAAATTCATATATATCACAGAGGGTATCGTTAAAAAAAATTTGTGGTCATCATTTCAATGAGGAGTACAAAGAAATCGTGAAGGAGAAAAAGTATCAAGGGGAAAGAGAAAAACAAAGGTATAATTATATCCTTAGATGAATCCTAAATGGATCCCTTAATCTAGATATTGCTCCATCTTCTCATTTTTAGAATACTAAGACCTTCTAAAGCAGGTGTGTCCAACCTACAGCCCATGGGGTACATTTGGCCCCGAACAGCTAGTAGTATGGCCCCATATGATCGTAGTAAATGAATAAATAAAGGAAGTTTGCTATTTGTTTACATCAACTATATTTTATATGCGGCCCAATGCAGCCCAGGCAAGCCAAAAGGCTGGATAACCATCCTAATTGGTGAAGAACACACAAATAGGAATATTCTTAACACCAGAATAAGTTTCTTTCCCACTTAGTTCTATTATCTAAGCTCTAAACTCCTATTATGAATAACAGAATGTCTCAGTGGCTTTGACTGATCCACAAACAAGCCGCTGTCACTTTGGTGTAGCTGAGTTTGGATCCCAGCTTACGTGGTTAACATATGATTCGGCCTGTTAAAGCAGGGGTCTCCAACCTTTGCAACTTTAAGTCTGAAGGACTTCAGCTCCCAGACTTCTCCAGCCAGCTTTGCTAGCTAGAGAATTCTGGGAGCTGAAGTCCTTCAGACTTAGAGTTGCAAAGGTTGGAGACCCCTGTGTTAAAGAATTGAGCAGAACGAAAGTAAGGCGGACCGTGAGATTAAAATTGTGAGGGACAATAGCCTCCCAGTGTCACCAGATAGGGGAGAAGAACGACATAAAAATGTAATAAATAAAATAAAATAAATAAATGCAAAAGGGAATCTTGAATCGTTGCCAGCCTTTCCTCTAGCACCCAACACCAAGATGATTCCACTTCAGAACGGGTACATCTATTCATTGTTAATAGGTGATGCCTTGAAAACTGACTTTCTGAAATCTGAAAACTGCCTTCAAATTGAGTAGAAAAACCTGTTCATACATCCAGATAACAGCTAGGCAGTTGGTCAAAAACTCAGCCATTTCTGCTGCCTCCTTAGATATGAACTCCTGTGATCATTTTTCTCCTCCTTAACCAGTCACAGCCACTTTCAACATTCACCTCAATCCAATCCAACGCAACGCAACGCAACGCAACGCAACAAAATACAATACAATACAATACAATACAATACAATACAATACAATACAATACAATACAATACAATACAATACAATACAATAGCAGAGTTGGAAGGGACCTTGGAGGTCTTCTAATCCAACCCCCTGCCTATGCAGGAAACCCTATACCATTTCAGACCATTGGTCTGAATACCATTGGCCTAATTTCCGAGACTATTTTATTGACTGTTTTTAAATTAATTTAAAGTTTTAATAAGTGGGTCTTAAATTGATTTTAGCACAGGGTATTGTTTAATTTAATAGGATTTTATAGTGATTATTTACGACGTATTTATTCTTTTTATATATGGTTGTATCCGTGTTCTTAATCTCCTGTGCACCGCCCCGAGTCCCTTATGGGAGAGGGCTGCGGTATATAAGTTAAAAAAAGTTAAAAAGTTATAAAGACAAATGGCTATCCAACATCTTCTTAAAGACTTCCAGTGTTGGGACATTCACAACTTCTGGAGGCAAGCTGTTCCACTGGTGAATTTTTCCAATTGTCAGGAATTTTTTTAGTTCTAGGTTGCTTCTCTCCTTGATTAGTTTCCACCCATTGCTTCTTGTTCTGCCCTCAGGTGCCTTGGAGAATAGTTTGACTCCCTCTTCTTTGTGGCATCCCCTGAGATATTGGAAGACTGCTATCATGTCTCCCCTGGTCCTTCTTTTCATTAAACGAGACTTACCTCCTATTGTTCAGTTACTATTTTCAACTCTTATTATTGTTGATGATGATTTATTTAAATTTATTATAGCCTCCATTCCCATAGATTCTGGGCGCTTACAAATACAACCCCCCCCCAAACCTCTGCCACTTTCTTGTTTCTTATCTCCTGGCTTTTATAAGTAGGGTATGTACAGGTAGTCCTCGACCTACGACCACAGTGGAGCCCAACGTTTCTGTTGCTAAGCGAGACCGTGGTTCAATGAATTTGCCCCGTTTTGCAACCTTTCTTCCCGCAATTGTAAAGCGAATCACTACAGTTATGAAGCTAATGCCACGGTCCTTAAGTGAATCTGGCTTCCCCGTCGCAAAAGGGGATCGCTTGACTCTGGGACACCGTCACCGTCATAATTATGAGTCAGTTGCCAAGCTTCTGAATTTTGATCACGTGGCGAGGAGGAAGTGGCAACTTAACAGTTGTAAGTGTGCAAATTGATTACAAGTCTTTTTTTCCCCCCAGTGTTATTGCAACTTGGAAGGGCCACTAAATGAACTGTTGTAAGTCAAGCACTACCTGTATTCATTTACTGACGCACAGCACCTCAGTCACTGAAGTAACCCTGGGCAACGATGTGAATATTCATATATATACAATACAATAGCAGAGTTGGAAGGGGCCTTGGAGGTCTTCTAGTCCAGAAGCAGGAACCTTATACCATTTCAGACAAATGGCTATCCAACATCTTCTTTTTTTTATTATTATTATTATTTTTATTATAATTTTCCACAAGTTATACATATAAACATAAAATTTACTTTTTTTTTTTTTTAACAATAATCCACCCAGTGCTATACAAAACGAAAGGAAGAGTTGGTTCTTTGGATATCTTCAATTGTCTTTAAGATCTCCAAAATCCACGTTCTCTGGGTACAGGTGTCGAGGCATCCAAAGTTCCAAGTGCATAGTCCACAAATGGGTTCCAAATCTTCCAGAAAATGTCTTTTTTATAGACCCCCTCTCTAAATTTAATATCACATGTCATTTTATCATTTAAAGCTAATTTCCACATTTCACAATACCACTCTTCTATTTTGATATTTACCTCTATTTTCCAGTATCTTGCTATTATAATTCTACCTATTATAATCATAATTCTAATCAATTCTTTCTCATATTTTGTTAATTCTAAATCCTTAATTATCAGTAGTAATATAGATTCTGATCTCAAAGTTATTCTTTTCTTCATCATTTCAAACATCATTTCCTCCAATTGTTGCCAAAACTTTTTAATTTTTCCACATTTATACCACATGTGTTCATAGGTTCCCACTTCCTTATTACATCTCCAACATTTATTACTGATTTTCCAACATCTTCTTAAAGACTTCCAGTGTTGGGGCATTCACAACTTCTGGAGGCAACTTCTGTTCCACTGATGAATTGTTCTAACTGTCAGGAAATTTCTCCTCAGTTCTAAGTTGCTTCTCTCCTTGATTAGTTTCCACCCATTGCTTCTTGTTCTACCCTCAGGTGCCTTGGAGAATAGTTTGACTCCCTCTTCTTTGTGGCAGCTTCTGAGATATCAGAACACTGCTATCATGTCTCCCCTAATCCTTCTTTTTATTAAACTAGACCTACCCAGTTCCTGCAACCGTTCTTCATAGGTTTTAGTCTCCAAGCCCATAATCCTCTTTGTTGTTCTTCTCTGCACTATTTCTAGAGCCTCCACATCTTTTCTACATCGTGGTGACCAAAACTGAATGCCGTATTCCAAGTGTGGCCTTCTCAAGGCCTTATAAAGTGGTATTAACCCTTCACGTGATCTAGATTCTTACAATAATACAATAATACAATAA
Organism: Rhabdophis nuchalis; assembly: GCA_039707465.1. Lineage (NCBI taxonomy): Eukaryota > Metazoa > Chordata > Lepidosauria > Squamata > Natricidae > Rhabdophis > Rhabdophis nuchalis. The sequence continues at coordinate 9,110,818 of CM077648.1, read as the reverse complement.
CAGAGTTGGAAGGGACCTTGTAGGTCTTGTAGTCCAACCCCCTGCGTGGGCAGGAACTTTATACCATTTCAGACAAATGGCTATCTAACATCTTCTTAAAGACTTCCAGTGTTGGGGCATTCACAACTTCTGGAGGCAAGCTGTATCTCCCTCTGTTTATGCAGCCTAGAACCGTGTTGGCTTTTTTGGCAGCTACTTGCACACTGCTGGCTCCTATTTATATGGTTGTCCACTAGGACTCCAAGATCCCTCTCACAGTTGCTACTATTGAGCAAGGTACCACCTATACTGTACCTGTGCATATAAGTGAACATAATCTAGAAAAAGAAGGCCTTTTATTGCACGCAGCCGTATTAATGATTAAAAGATTGCTTGAAAGTTTCATGGTTAATGATTGTTCTGCTATAACACAGAGATGTTTAAAAGTGTAAGGAATTCTTGTAAATTTCCAGTGATGCCTTTGGATGGCAGGCATAATTCGTCTTATCATGTTTTGCTTCCTTGCCCTTGTGGTTAGAGAGCAGTACTGCAGGCTACTTCAGCTGACTGCTAGCTGCAGTTCAGAGGTTCAAATCTCACTGGCCTGAATCACTTTTTTCGGTGCCTTTGTTACTTTGAACAGACTCTAAGTGAGCTGTTGTAAGTGGTGAGACTACCTGTGTACAGAAAACTCAAGCTCTGTAGTCATTTGGACCCATGCAAATAATCGGCAGAAATACAGGGACTTTGCTATATTTTGGTGCCTGTGAAGTTTGTTGCCTCTATCTATATATTTTAGATTATAGTTGAGTGATTGAACATCTCTCATATTCATTTAGGGATGGTTCAAAGTTACAACGGCATTGGAAAAAGAGCATTAACAATCTGTATTCACACTTATGTCTATTGACCACCTCTGTAGTCATGTAATTGCAATTTGAGCACTTGACCATTGGGTCACATTTATGATTGGATGCAGCACCCTGTGGTCACATGATTGTGATATGTGACCATTTTTTTGCTAGACCACCGAGTCTTTTAACAACCTCATGATTTGCTTACAACCACCAAAGAAATCATTGTAAAATCGGGTCTGGTCATGTGGTGACTTGACCCCAGCAATTTATGACCAAAATTCCTATCCTAATTTTCATACATTTAGGGCTATCTGTAGGCCGTAGGAATATGTGCTATTCTTTAAAACCTCTTTAAAAGGTTCTTTTGTCTTTAAAAACTCAACCGTCCTGAAGAAAGACATTCCCCGGTTCAATATCTCTCAACCTTGGTCAACTTACAGATGTGCGGACTTCAACTCTCAGAATTCTTCAGCCAGCATGGCTAGCTGGGGAATTCTGGGAGTTGAAGTCTGCACATCTTAAAGTTCCCCCAAGGTTGAAAAACATCGTTTTAGCTTTTCTTCAAGATGCTAGTTGTCAGTGAATAGACCTGTTGTTTAGTCCAGGGGTCTCCAACCTTGGCAACTTTAAGACTTGTGGATTTCAGCTCCCAGAAGCAAAGCCGGCTGAGGAATTCTGGGAATTGAGGTCCGCAAGTCTTAAAGTTGCCAAGGTTGGAGACCCTGGTTTAGTCTGTATACTTCTATTAGTATCCCAGCAGAGATGAAAAATCCAATTATAATTAAGTCAAGTTAAGTTTTTGTGTCAGATCTTAGATCCTGGGAAATAGGATTGGGGTTAGGGTTCCCCTGGCTAGTCCTTGTCTATTTCCTCATATAGATAATCCTCGATTTATGACCACAATTGAGTCCAGCATTTATGTTGCTAAGTGAGACATTTGTTAATGCCAATAGCACTTATATATGGCTTCATAGTGCTTTGCAGCCCTCTAAGGCAGGAGTCCCCAACCTTTTTTGCACCAGGGACAGGTTTCATTTTAAAGAAAATTCCGCGGACCGGCTGGCGTAGAGGGGGAGTGGGAGGGAGGGGGAACAGGTGGCGCATGCGCAAGCGGGGGGAGGGGGGAGTCGGCTCACTTGTCCCTCTAAGGCTCCCAATGGCATCAGTGGCCGCACCTGCGCTCTCCCGCCCCAGTGCGCGCTCTGCCCAGGGGGCTGCCCTGTCCTCCCTCCTCCTCCTCTCCGGCCCTGCGGCCCGGTTCCTATCAAGCCACGGACCGGCACCGGTCCACGGACCGGGGGTTGGGGACCCCTGCTCTAAGGTTAAGCAGTTTTACAGAGTCAGCATATTGCCCCCAACAATCTAAGTATTTTGTAATGTCTTTTTATTGACATGATTTGTCAAAACATTTATGAACCTGATTTACGATGTTGCAGTAAAATAATTGTTATTTTTTTGCAGGCTTTAAAAGAATGAGTAAGAATATTAATGAGCTAAGGTACCTGCTTTATACTATTACAGACATTTCAATTGAGATACTGTAATAATACAATATTTTCTCTAAATAAGTGTTATTAGCATTTCTCTGAACAATACAAAACCTCTGGACATGTTTTAAGTGCAAAAAGGCATTTTCACATTCACTTTACATTTAGGAAATGTGTTAACAATATAGTAGGGCTGTGCCCATTTTGGAAATTATTCAGAAGGATTCATTCAGAATTGGAATTTGCATGAACAGAGCACCTCTTGCGGTGGCTCAGTGGCTAAGACACTGAGCTTGTCGATCAGAAAGGTCGGCAGGTCGGCGTTTGAATCCCCAGTGCCCCGTAACGGAGTGAGCTCCCGCTATTTGTCCCAGCTTCTGCCAACCTAGCAGTTCGAAAGCACATAAAAATGCAAGTAGAAAAATAGGAACCACCTTTGGTGGGAAGGTAACAGCGTTCCGTGCACTTTCGGTGTTGAGTCATGCCGGCCACATGACCATGGAGACATCTTTGAATAGCATTGGCTCTTCGGCTTTGAAACGGAGATGAGCACCGCCCCCTAGAGTCGGGGAATGAGTAGTACATATTTGCAAGGGGAAGCTTTACTTTACCTAGCTGATGATTAAAGCAGATGCGTTCAGACTCCCATGTGTTTTATAAAAAAGATGTAGTTGCTTTAATAAGTCAAACCATTAGTTGTCAGTGAATAGACCTGTTGTTTAGTCCAGGGGTCTCCAACCTTGGCAACTTTAAGACTTGTGGATTTCAGCTCCCAGAAGCGTCTTTAACACAAAACAGTCTTTTTCCCAGTCTTATGCAGAAGTTTGGGGGAGTTTGGGTAAAAGGACACAGTTGCTTTAATAAGGAGCAAAGAGGTGCTGTGCCAGTATGATTCCAAAGTAGCTCTGTAAAATCAATTCTGGAGAATGCATGGTGCTAGACTCCAGTACTAATTCCATTGACAATGTACCACTTAATTGTACAGGAAAGCATTACAGAAAAAATCACAAGAAACCCTGAAGCTTCAGGAAGAAGCAACCAAGTTCTCTTCGGAATCCACTGCACGTCGAGAAGGAATGTCTTCTCCTACCAGTACCACAGGTACGTTTAATTAGCACGTATGCACATTATACTTGGCCTTTTTCCTGCAGGTGAACACAAAATATTTTCAGATCGCTGTGGTTAAGATCTAGCTCACCTAAAGCATGTCAGGGTTCCAAATAGCATCTAAAAGTACATCAGAGTCCAAGGCAAAATATTGCTCAAAGTTCCAGTTTATTAAGGGAGCCATGTTGGCACATCTGGGGAAACCCGAATCTGAAAACTTCCCAGTTTTCCCCACCCAGTTGAACATTCAAGATCTTGCCCCCACACCCACAAGTCCCATCCCATGGTCCAATCTCCCACTGCCATGCTGGCAGCTTCCACCCATCCAGTTCCGGTCAGGCGCAGAGGTGCAAAGACAAAGGATGACCTTGGCTTTCTAGAAAGAATTTGGTTATGGCTACATAGCATCTTTCAGCATCTCTGTCTCTTTTCTTCTTCACCCAATATCTTGAAGCATGTGATATAAAGTATAATCTTTATTGTCACTGTACTTAAATACAACGAAATTGGTTTTAACCTCACTGGTGCAAAATTATATCACATACAAAAACAAACAAAACATATAGACTTATAACATCCTCATCAGTTATGTCGTTCGGTTACAAGATTTTTGTGGTTCAATATTTCAATTACATATATAATCACTAAATATCAATCCAATATAAATAAATACATCCCGATCCCTATGCATCATATATTCAGTTACAGTTAATATTCCTTCATTTTAAACAGGGGTTATTCCCTTACATCCTTAATTGTCCAGTTGATACCAATTCAACTTTACGTAATCACCTATCTCATTCTATTAATTTTACAATACAAATACGCAGGAGGTTTCCATCCGTTTATAATTATACATCATTACTTTCTGTTCTACATACTATCACAAATCATCCATCAGAGACACATGTTTTCATTATTATATATTCAACCACCAACATCAGTCCTTCATTTTTGAACAAAGTATTCAAAATATTGAATTCGTGTATATACTCATCTTTCCTCACATCATTGTTAATCTATTTAACACCAAAAAAACAACAACAACCTAGCATGTGCATGGAGTGATTGTGGTTGTATTTAAAAGTCTGACAGCCCAAGGATAGAAATTATCTTTAAACTTGTTTGTTCGTCTGGCTATACTTTAATGTCTTCTGCCCTATGGTAGAAGTGCAAAGAGACACTGACCAGGGTGTGAATCATCTCTAAGTATCTCCCTTACTCTGCTAAAGCAGCGAGATCTGGTGATGTCATCCAGTGGTGTCAGAGGGCAACCAATGGTTTCTTGTGCCGAATTGATCCCTCTCTGTAGTGCCTTCCTGTCCGCAGCTGTTAAACCAGCATACCAGAGGCAGCAGTTAAAGCAGAGGCAGGCTCGTAGGCCATGATTAGAACCAGGTGATTGCTGTGTGGCCCCTCCCAAGAGAGCGTATAGCTGAGACGTGGGATGGGGACATTTGCAGGAAGCAATGGATTAAGCTACAGTCTTTCAGAAAACGTCAGCCTTCTAGTCGTGTTTGGATTTCTCTGGGCTCTTAGCCAAAGTCTTATCTCGTAAGTAAGCAGTGGCAAGCAGCCACGTCTGTGTGTGTGCGGGGTGATTCAGCCTGTGGGACAGAACATATATATATATTAGATTGATAATATGAGATCTTATATAAATTGTAAGTGGGACTATGGAAAGGATGCACAACAGTCTTGTAACCAATCAACACACTGTATGTAACTGAATATGGTTTTATGTTTTGTTCGTGCCTGTCTGTCTAAATTTTTTTTTTAATTGTTGTCACATTCTTGGTCCATATGTGTGTTTTAGGGGCTCACAAGATGGCCAACTCCAAATCATCAATAAATCCCAGCAAGCACAGCAGTAAGCCCCTGGACAGCACCTTGTACAGTATTCCTGGTTCACACAGTAGCCCTCCTAAGAGCATTCCTTCCAAATATGAACTGGAGACCGCAAGCCCGAAAAAATCAGTTAGTTTTTCTGGAAAAGAGCAGGTGGAGAGCATCATGGAAGAATATGCACAGCAAGTGAGAGATTTGCAAAAGAAGCTAAGCGAAGTAAGTATCAAGTTGCTCCTGAATTTTATTTTATTTTTAAACTAGCCGTTCCTGGCCATGTGTTACTGTGGCCCAGTCTGGTTAAATGGCCAACCAATCTGTGCGTAGATCTACACCTGCACACACAAACACATACACACAACCACCGTATAACCCCCAACCTACGTGCCTACTGTATTTCTCCCTCTCCCTCTCTATCCCTCTACCTACCTACCTGCTCTGCCCCACAGATGGGCACACACAAGCTTGGCTGCTTGCCACTATCTCCTTGGTTGTGAGCCCTAACTCACATAACAAAGATAGACATAGAATTGCAGACTCGAATGACCAGAATTTCCAATGAGGAGTTGTTTCCTGCAAATGACCCCTCCCAAAGTCTTCCCTATAAGCTCTCTGGGAAGGGGCCACTCAGCAACCAGCAGGTGCTCATCAGGGCTTATGAGCTTGCCTCTTACGTAACTGTTGCCTCCTTTTCTCAGCCCTGCGTAATCTAGCATCAGGGACAAACTGCCCCTGATCCTCCCCATTACTCCATGACCCAGGCGCCTCCTTGGGGCCAACCAGACTCTCTGCTTCCTCAAGGTCTCCCTCCTCCGCCAGGGCAGACTCATAGGACTCTTCTAGTGAAGAGTAGATCTACACCTGCACACACAAACAGCTCATCCGGAGCCGGCTGGGCCACAACACCTACCTACCTAATCTATTTCTCCCTCTCCCTCTCTATCTCTCTACCTACCTACCTACTGTATTTTCCCCTCCCTCTCTCTATCCCTATAGCTGGCTATTTACCTACCTACCTACTGTATTTCTCCTTGAATCTCATGGACAGAGTATTTTATGTCATAAAGGATGACATAATACCTGTGGCCCACTGCTCTCTCTGTATCCATCTACCTACCTTTTAAACAATTTTTTACATTTCCATTGCATGTTCCTTGCACAGGTGTGACATCTACACAATCTATATAGCTCATTGGTGCCGTACCTGAAATGAACATTGTGTGAAAATTTGGAAGCGATCGTTGCAGTACTTTCGGAGAGTAGCGGTTTTGAACAAACTCTTGTTACGTTTTTATTTATATAGATTTTATTTGTTGATTAAATTTACAGGCTGGCCCACCTAGCTCTTTGGGGTAACTCTGTACAAATTATCCAAATAGGTAATTCAACTTACAACCATTTGCTTAGTGACTGAAGTTACAATGGCACTGAAAAGCCTTATGACCTCTTTTCACACTTACGACCATCGCAGCGTCCTCAGGGTCCCATGATCAAAATCCAGACGCTTGGCAACTGGCATGTATTTAGGATGGTTGCAGTGTTGTGCGGTCATGCGATCTCCGTTTGCCACCTCTTGTGATGAGCAAAGCTATTGGGGAAGCCAAATTCACTTAACAACCATATTACTAACTAAAAAAAATTCAGGGACTCACTTAACTGCAGCAAGGAAGGTCGTAAAATGGGGCAAAATTCACTTAGCCACAGTCTTGCTTTTTAGGGGTAGAAATTTTGGGCTCAATTGTGGTCACAGGTCGAGGACTACTGTCCTGTAAATCAGGGGTCTCCAACCTTTGCAACTTTAAGTCTGAAGGACTTCAGCTCCCAGAATTTGCTGGCTGGAGAATTTTGGGAGCTGAAGTCCTTCAGACTTAAAGTTGCAAAGGTTGGAGACCCCTGCTGTAAATGAATATTCTCAGGCAACTGGAGAGAACAGATGTTACTGTCCAGGCTGGGACTTTAGTATGTTATAAAAAAAAAGGGGGGGGGGGAACCAGGAAAAATAGAAAAGTAACTGCAGTTTAACATCTGTGCCACAGACGTAACTGTGAGAGAAATCTTGGAGTCCTATGTGGCTGCTTGCCACTATCTCCTTGGCTGCGAGCCCTAACTCACGTTACAAATACAGACAGAGAATCGCAGACTCGATTGACCAGAGAGCTCCAATGATGAGTTGTAACTGTTGTTTCCTGCAAATGACCCCTCCCCCAAGTCTTCCTTATAAGCTCCCTTGGGAGGGGCCACTCAGCAACCAGCTGGTGCTCATCGGAGCTTATGAGCTTGCCTCTTACATAACTGTTGCCTCCTTTTCTCAGGCCTGCGTAATCTAGCATCAGGGACAAACTGCCCCTGATCCTCCCTACTGCTCCATCATCATCATCATCATCATCATCATTTAATACTTATAAACCGCTCCCTCTCCCCATGGGGACTCGGGGCGGTGCACAGGTAGAATAAAAACAGTAAAAAACATACAAACATCAATAAAATATACAAACAATTTAAAAGCCAAATTAAACTCACCCTGTGCTAAAATCCCATTTAACTAACTAAACTAAAATTTACCCAGTAAAACCCCAAGACTATCCCAGGCCGGCCAGACGGAAAAAGTAAGTTTTTAATTTAAGACGGAAGGAGCGGAGGTCCGTGGTTGTCCTAATATCGGGGGGAAGGTCGTTCCAGAGGGCCGGGCCCGCCACAGAGAGAGCCCTTCCCCTGGGTGTCGCCCGCTGACACAGTCTAGTGGACGGCACCCGGAGAAGTCCCTCTCTGAGGGAGCGAATCGGCCGTGAGGATGTATGAGGCAGGATCCGATCCCGCAGATAGCTAGGTCCCGAGCCATGGAGCGCTTTAAAGATGATAATTAACACCTTGAAGCGCACCCGGAAGACGACAGGTAGCCAGTGCAGCTCGCACAGGAGCGGTGTTACATGGGTAGACCTTGCGGCCCCCATAATTGCTCGCGCGGCTGCATTCTGGACTAGCTGAAGTCTCCGGGTGCACCTCAAGGGAAGCCCCATGTAGAGAGAGTTACAATAGTCCAGTCGGGATGTCACGAGCGCATGAGTGACTGTGCGAAGGGCGTCCCGATCCAATAGGGGGCGCAATTGGCGAACCAGGCGAACCTGGTAAAACGCCCTCCTGGCCACGGCCGTCACTTGATCTTCCATGGACAGCCGGGCATCAAGGAGGACACCCAAATTGCGCGCCCCATCCACAGGGGCAAGATGTTCGCCCCCTATGGCCAGCGATGGAGTGAGCTGGTTGAATCGGGCGGCCGGAAACCACAGCCACTCGGTCTTGGTCGGGTTGAGCCTGAGTCCGTTACTTCCCATCCAGATCCGTACGGCTTCCAGGCACTGGCACATCACCGCTACGGCATCGTTGGGGTGGTTTGGGGTAGATATATACAACTGAGTATCATCAGCGTATAGATGGTACTCTACCCCAAAACCACGGATGATCTCACCCAGCGGCTTCATGTATGTGTTGAACAGGAGGGGCGAGAGGACCGACCCCTGAGGCACCCCACATACGAGGGGTCTCGCAGTCGACCTCTGCCCCCCTGCCAACACAAATTGCGATCGGCCAGAGAGGTAGGAGGAGAACCACCGTAAAACGGTGCCTCCCACCCCCAACCCCCCCAGCCGATGCAATAGGATACCATGGTCGATGGTATCGAAAGCCGCCGAGAGGTCTAATAGGACAGGGATGGAGGAACATCCCCCATCTCTGGCCCTCCAGAGATCATCAACCAACGCGACCAATGCCGTCTCGGTGCTATGCCCGGGCCGAAAGCCGGACTGGCGCGGATCTAGATAATCAACTTCCTCCAGGTGACGGGGAAACTGTTGTGCCACCACACTCTCAACAACCTTCGCCAAAAAGGGAAGGTTGGAGACTGGACGGTAGTTGTTCAAAACAGCTGGATCCAAAGAGGGCTTCTTAAGGAGGGGCCTCACCATCGCTTCTTTTAGGGAAGCAGGCAAGGAACCCTCACTTAAGGATGCGTTGACAACCTCTTGGAGCCAGCCTCGTGTCACCTCCCAGGATGCCAGTACAAGCCAGGAGGGACACGGGTCCAATAAACATGTGGTGGCTCGCAGTCGCCCACGTAACCTGTCCATATCCTCGGAAGTAACGGAGTCAAACTCCTCCCAAACAAGATCTGTCTCGTGGCATCCCACTGGGCCATGAATGGGGGCTAGCTCGTTCTGTATCTGAGCGATTTTCTCCTGCAGAAAAGTCACAAATTCCTCTGCTCTACCCTGTAACGGGGCTTCCCGCACCCTCTGTTGAAGGAGGGAGCGGGTCACCCTAAACAGGGCGGCAGGGCGGTTTTCTGCGGATGCTATGAGAGTAGCACAATGATGACGTTTGGCTACTCTCAGCGCCACAATGTAAGTCCGTAAATGGGCTCTTACCTGTGTCCGGTCAGATTCAGAACGGGTAGACCTCCATCTTCCCTCTAGGCATCTCTTGTGGCGTTTCATCACCCGTAGCTCCTCGGTAAACCAAGGAGCCAGGGTGTTTCGCCGCCGCAAGAGAGGCCGCAAGGGCGCGACCCGATCCAAGGCTCCCGTGGTCGCAATATTCCATGCGGCCACGAGGTCCTCCATCGGGGCGCGGGTCAGGGGTACAGGAACTGGCCCAAGCGCCGTTTGGAACCCCTCCGGGTCCATCAGGCGCCTGGGGCGGAACCAGATTGGTGACTCAGGTTCCGCCTCCCCGCGGAGGGGAGCAGCGGTCGGAAAGTCGAGCCGGAGAAGTGAGTGGTCTGTCCATGACAAGGGTGTGATGACTATATCCCCTATACCCAGATCACTCTTCCATTGGCCTGAGACAAAGATGAGATCCGGTGTATGTCCACCCTCGTGAGTGGGGCCTTGAATTAGTTGGGTCAGGTCCATGGCCGTCATGGAAGCCATGAACTCCCGAGCCACCTCGGATGATTCGCCCACCGATGGCAGATTAAAGTCCCCCATGACTAAAAGTCTGGGGGTCTCAACTGCCACCGTAGCGATCACCTCGAGGAGCTCGGGCAGGGCTGCTGCTACATAGCGGGGAGCCAGGTATACAACCAGCAAGCCCAACTGCCTCCCTAGGCCCCACTTCACACAGAGGGACTCACAACCGGTAGTCTGTGGCACAATGGTCTCTCTCGGTTCAAGACCTTCCTTTACAATGACCGCTACCCCACCGCCCCTACCTAGGGCCCGGGGCTGATGAAACGCGCGGTAACCTGGTGGGCACATTTCAACGAGGGGGAGTCCACCCTCGTGGCCCAACCAGGTCTCCGCAATTCCCACCAGGTCCGGCTCCCCCTCTGACACAAGGTCATGAACGAGGGGGGCTTTGTTGGCAACGGACCTGGCGTTGCAGAACATCAGCCGCAGGCCCTGGCTCTGTACTCCCTGGCCACCTAGCCTGCGGGGGTTGAGGCACTTGACCGCTTGAAGCCAACGGCTTCGCGCCCCCAACCGGGAGGATAACATTTGTCTCCCCTCGGATCTGCCTCTCCATGACCCAGGCGCCTCCTGGTGGCCAACCAGACTCTCTGCTTCCTCAAGGTCTCCCTCCTCCTCCAGGACTCTTCACTAAAAGAGTCCATCAGCAGCTCATCCGGAGCCAGCTGGGCCACAACAAACCATAATGAAAATACCTTGCCGGGACCTGATTGGTGATACTGGGGTGGACAATGAGAGATAGTTAAGGGAGGGAAAAGTAGAATGTAGGTATTGTGGCCCTCCAGTGGCCAGCAGAGCTGGCAACAGATTCAGACAATGAGGAGGTTGGGGAGGAACATGGGCCAGTCCTGGACCATGTCTGCGAAGGCTGAGGGCTGAGGCAGAGAGGAGGCCAGGGCCAGCCAACAGTTATCAGCTGCCTTAGGAGTCAGACATCAGTGAGGCAGACGAACAACTGGAGCCTGTTCCCAATGTGCACATGCGCAGAGTTGCCAGATGAAAGGAACAGCTAAAGAACAGGGGTCAACTTGGGAGTAAGGCCACAGACGGACAATGAATGGCCCCTCCCAGAGGAAATAAAAGAGGAGCGAAAGGGGAGTGGAGTTTGCAGGAGACCATTCGTTCGCTTAATTGGTTCGTGACTCTCCAAGCCTCCTGGCCACGTTTTGCAGAAATCGGCCTGTCAGCTTTCCAAGCCAGATAAGGTCTGTGACTGTAAATCCTCCCTTGAAAGTCTTTGCTGGATGTGAATGAGCAGAATTCACTGTAAATTAATAAAAGGGTTTTTTTGTCGGGACAAGGAGCTTGTTTCATGCTCTTGGGAAGCCTCGGTCCGAACAATAGGGATTTGGGTGCTCGATTCTCAGTTTTGGCTTTGCAATATTGCAATACACAGGATCTCTAATACATTATACCTTTCTCAATAAATGGAGCCAAGGATCATTTCTATTTTAGAGAGTTAAGCTGCCGCAGTGCCGCTGTAACTTCAGTCACTAAACAAATGGTCGTAAGTCAAGGACTAGTCTATAGCAGGAAAGCTCCGAGAGAATTTGTTTCCTAAGGAACACTTTCTGCGTTCCAGAAAATTTTTCCCCTTCTTCTCTCTCTGCGGTTTCCTCTGTCCCATTCTCCCAACATTTATTGAATTATCTCATTTCATCTCCTGTAGAATACAGAACAACACGAGCAACAGAAATTCGCTTTGCGGCAATCAATTATTGAGCTGCAGAACAGTCTGGAAAATGCGATGCGAGAGAAAGAATCCCTAAGTGAATTAAGGTGAGTCCCCTCGTAGCCTGAACCGAACGGAGTCACCGTTCCCAAGTAAATCTTTCTGGGCGATTATTTGATTGGCGTGGGAAATGATTTCAGAGGCAGATGAGTCTTTCTTTCTAACTCACTGTCAACTGTCCAGCTGGCGAATCCAGAAAAAGAAAATCCTGGGACATTATTTTACTAAGAATACAAACTTTACTGAACAAGCCGCATTAGTCACTACGTGATTTCTATTTTTGGGAACTGATCCGTTTAGGAGAAGGCAGGAGTTTTCTATCGGCTAGATCAGTGGTAGTCAACCTGGTCCCTAAAGCCCACTAATGGGCGTTCCAGCATTCATGGTGGGCGGTAGGGGTGCTAGGTGCTGGAACCTAGAGGAGAGCAGGGAAAAAAAGAGAAGGGGGAAATTCCATATCACATATAAATAGGACCATGCACAAGCATTCACATTCAGAATAACAGAGTTGGAAGGGACCTTGGAGGTCTTCTAGTCCAACCCCTGCTCAAGCAGGAGACCTTATATGAGTGGTAGTCAACCTGGTCCCTACTGTCCACTAGTGCTCAAGACCCATCTTTTCCAGCAGGCCGGCCTGGCCTAATCTACCTCCAGCCTTTTAGTCTGAATATATAAATTGTTTAATTGGCTTTTTAAGGAGTTTAGTTTTTAGGAGTTTAGGTTTTTTAGCGCAGGGATAAATTGTTTAATCTGATTTTTATATATTTATGATGTATTTATGTTTGTATGTTTTTTAATTCCCCTGTGCACCACCCCAAGTCCCTCCGGGGAGAGGGAGCAGTCTATAAATTTAATTATTATTATTATTATTATTATTATTATTATTATTATTATTATTATTATTATTATTATTATTATTATTATTATTATTATTATTGTGGGATTTCCAGCTTTCATGGTGGGTGGGAGGGGTTTTGTCCGATACTGAAGCACTTTCCTTTTTCTTTTAATTTAATTGACCTCCCTACTTTATAAATCACCATTACTGTGGAACCGGTGGGCGGTTAGAAAATTTTACTACTAACAGAGATGCAAAAGTGGGCAGTAGGTATAAAAAGGTTGACTACCCCTGGACTAGATTGTCTTGAGTTTTCTCAATGGTTTCCTCCAGGCAGGCAGTGGGCCGGTTTGTTGATTCAGCTTTGCTACACTTTTACAAGATGTGAAATGCTTTTGCCTGAACGCCCAGGCAGTTCATTAAGAGTCTCTCCCCCCCCCCCCCACCTCCTGCAGCCACCCGGAGAAAGGGGGGAAAATGGCAGAAGGTGTGGGTTTATTATTCTTTTGTGTTTGTTTGCTTTTCTGGTGTTATGGGAATAAAAATATGATAAAAATATGGGAGGTGGAGGGGCACGAAGGTAAATCTTCTGACAGCTGACCCAGAAACGAACTGCTGAATGTCACTTGACTTCTGCAATTAAAAACCTCCTTCTGAGCAGCTTCCAAAGGCTTTGTAATTTAAAGCACGGGTCTCCAACGTTTGCAACATAAAGACTTGTGGACTTCAATTCCCAGAATTTCCCAGCCAGCCATGCTGCTAAGTTTGGAGACTCCTGATTTAAAGCGTGTTTTTCTTCTTTGCCAAGCGATCTCCCGGTTGAAAAGTGAGCCCTGATTTTTTCCTTCTAACGCCTGCCTCTTTCTTTCTTTCTTTCTTTCTTTCTTTCTTTCTTTCTTTCTTTCTTTCTTTCTTTCTTTCTTTCTTTCTTTCTCTTTCTTTCTCTTTCTCTTTCTTTCTCCCTTTCCTTCCTCCCTCCCTCTTTCTTTCTTTTTTTCTTTCTTTCTTTCTTTCTCTTTCTCTTTTGCTTTTGCTTTCGCTTTCTTTCTCCCTTCCCTTCTTCCTTCCCTCCCTCTCTCTTTCTTTCTTTCTTTCTTTCAAGTGAACAGGCAGGGAGAAAAGGCTTTAAAAAGTAAATTAAAAAAAGACCACTGAGGATCGCGCGCCTCACAGCTGAGCTACAACTGGGTAGGTCTAGTTTAATTAAAAGAAGGACTAGGGAAGACATGATAGCAGTGTTCCAATATCTCAGAGGGTGCCACAAAGAAGAGGGAGTCAAGCTATTCTCCAAAGCACCTGAGGGCAGGGCAAGAAGCAATGGGTGGAAACTAATCAAGGGGAGAAGCAACTTAGAACTATGGAGGGATTTTCTGACAGTGAGGACAATTAATCAGTGGAACAGCTTGCCTCCAGAAGTTGTGAATGCTCTAACACTGGAAGTCTTTAAGAAGATGTTGGATAGCCATTTGTCTGAAGTGGTGTAGGGTTTCCTGCCTAGGCAGGGGGATGGACTAGCTGACCTCCAAGGTCCCTTCCAACTCTGCTATTGTATTATTGTATTATGATTGTGGGAAGATTTTGCTTTTTTGCTACCGGTTCCCGGTGCGAACCGGTAGCATTTCACCCCTGCTCCAGATACTGAGACTGATACAAATACTGTAAAATTCCCATTCACTCCCCACTCCACTAACCTGCTTTCCAGCTCCGTTCTCCTGTGCAGGGCAACAGAAGAAGACCCAGCCGATTGGCTGGGAGTCTGATCAGCTGGGACTCGGAAGGCAAAGAATAGATGGGGGGCGTGGCCAGCCAGAGGTGGTATTTGCCGGTTCTCCGAACTACTCAAAATTTCTGCTACCGGTTCCGGTACCGGTCAGAACCGGCTGAATACCACCCCAGGTTTTAACCTCCAGCCACTTCTAATCGTCTTTGTTGCTTTGTTGATTCTTCCCTTGCCTGATCAACAGACGAAAGGAAAGTTACTCGCAGGAAGGCCACACTAGCAGGCTGAGGGCCACGGTGGATGAGTTGCAGACAGCCAGCCTGCTCCAGGAGGAGATGCTGAAGGAATCCAGTAGCCAGATTGACTATCTGAAAAAATTGGTCCAGGGCCACGACGATGTGTTCGAACAGCTCCGCAGTCTTCTCCTGCACTACGAAGGTGAGCCGGACCAGAAGACGTACGGATATGAAACGGTAGCCACCATCCGCGCCTCCTACCTGCCCACTGCCTTCGCCAGGATTTTCCAGGACTTCGAAACGGAGGTGTTGCGTTTGAAAACCAAGTTTGTCCCAGTACGTGATATATTTTTTTTCCCTCTTCCGTTGCTTATCTTCAGCCCAAATTTGAAAAATGTACAGGTCGTCCTCGAGTTACGACCACACCTCAGCCCAACACTGATGTTGTTAGGCGAGACAGTTGTTAAGTTGTGTTTGCCGCCCTTTTTTATGACTGTGGCTGCTGGGAAACTCAGCTTATGACCACGATCGAGCCCAACGTTTCTGCTGCTTCCCTGTTTCCCTGAAAATAAGACCTCCCCGGATAATAAGCCCCATCGGACTTTTGAGCGCATGCGCTAAAATAAGCCCTCCCTCCCCAAATCAAAATAAGCCCTTCCTGAAAATATTGCAACACAGCAGCAGCCATGAGGTGACCATGTTCGCCGCCTCCTGCACCCCAAAAATAATAAGACTTCCCCAAAAATAAGGCCAAGCGCTATTTTCGGGGGTCAAAATAAAATAAAACCCTGCTTATTTTCAGGGAAATATGGTAAGCAAGACAGTAGTTAAATGAAATTTTTGCCCCGTTTACCGCTTAGAACATAAGAACATAAGAACAGCCTTGCTGGAACAGGCCACAGCCCATCCAGTCCAGCATTCTGTCTCACACAGGGGCTCCCCATTTGCTTCAGGGTCTTCCCAAGCAGATGTCTTCACCTGCTTATGATTCCCTGCAAATGGCATTGAGAGATATCCTGCCTATCTCTCCAACCCGGAGGGTGTCCTTAGGCATCCATCATGATAGCCATGGATACCCTTGTTCTCCATGAACTCCTCTAATCTCTAGTCAGAGAAAACAGGAGTAAGGGACTGTCTTATACTATCTTATGGAATTGTAGATGGAATTCCTCAAAAACATGTTATCATCCCTGACAGTAGGATGAAGTAAATATTGTCTGAGGCAGAATGGAAATTATTGTCTTCATTTTAAATTGTTCCTTCGTGTTAAATGTTTAGATCATTTTCGTGTCACTCATCGAGAAAATTATTGATAACCGACGTTGGTATTTATTGATAGGGGCAAAATGTCCGGACCAAACATAATTTCTAATGTTGGATTTCACCCCCTTACTAGAGGGAGCCCCCTCGTGGAGTACTGTGAAGCCATTACCATGGCAACTCCATTGCACTGTACAGTAGAAGCCATTTTAGGGCAGTCCAGTAGAAGCCATTTAAAGGCACAACAGGCTGTATCTTAACAGAACCCACACTCCAAGTGTATTTTTCTCTAGAGTGTAAGTCATCTGCGTACCAAGTTTAGTTGAAATTGCTCAAGGCGTTATGCTGGAACGCACACAGACAGACAGACAGACAGACAGATGATAGATAGATAGATATGATAGATATGGATGAATGGGCAGACAGACAAGTAGATAGATAGAGATGATAGATGATAGATAGATAGATAGATAGATAGATAGATAGATAGATAGATAGATAGATAGATAGATAGATAGATAGGACAGATAAGATAGATAAGAGATTAGATAGAGATGATAGATAGATAGATAGATAGATAGATAGATAGATAGATAGATAGATAGATAGATAGATAGATAGATAGATAGATAGATAGAACAGATAAGATATATAAGGTAGATAGATAAGAGATTAGATAGATAGATAAATAGATAGATAGATAGATAGATAGATAGATAGATAGATAGATAAGAGATTAGATAGATAGATAGATAGATAGATAGATAGATAGATAGATAGATAGATAGATAGATAGATAGATAGATAGATATAGGGAGATAGAAGATTGAAGTATAAAAATGGATACTCAACAAACTTGAGGCTATTCCCCTTATCCATCTCAGCACCACGTTTCATAAAATGGCCACCCTGCTCTGACAACGGAGGGAAATGCTTTGTTGTTTACACTGTAGAGTTGCTTGCATTCGAATACTGTTTCACTAACCACAACTTGTGACGTTTTATCAGCTGGAAGAGCAAATAGATATGCTGGAAAGAGAATCGCAGTCGAAAACCGAAATTTTGCTTCAGCAACATCAGGACAGGTACGCCGTTCCCAGGTTCCTTCGTTTTCAATGTATGTCAGGTGGTTTGCGTGTCACTCGTCAAGAAACGTTCCCACGGCAGAGTGATAGATAGTCCTTGATTTACAATCACAACGGGGCACAGAAGTTCCATTGCAAAGAAAATGTGAAGAGGCAGGGGTGGGTTCCAGCAGTCCTGACGGCCATGCCACACGTCTGCCATGTGCTTGATGTGCTTGGCAGAGCGTCGCGCAAGCGCTGGACGCACCATGTGTATGCACGGAAGACTTTAAAGACAGGTAAGGAGCGCAGATGGGCGGGCGGGCCCTCCGGAGTACCATACCAGAACCGTACCCGGTGCTTCGGGCAGGTTCTGATATGCCCACACTGGGGCGTACCACCTGCAACCCACCACTGATAAAAGGGGGGGGAAATCCAGGGTCTCCAGGGGCTGGGGGTGCACTGTAATATTTTTTTCCTCTTTCTTTCTTTCTTTCTTTCTTTCTTTCTTTCTTTCTTTCTTTCTTTTTTTATATTTAGACTAGCCGTTCCCGACCACGCATTGCTGTGGCCCAGTCTGGTTAAATAGCCAACCAATCTGTGTGTAGATCTACACCTGCACATACAAACATGTACACACAACCACTGTATAACCCCCAACCTACCTACCTCTCCTTCTCTCCCTCTACCTACCTACCTACCTACTGTATTTCTCCCCCCTCTCTCTATCCCTCTACCTACCTACCTACCTACTGTATTTCTCCCTCTCTCTCGCTATCCCTCTACCTACCTACCTACCTACCTACCTACTGTATTTCTCCCCCCTCTCTCTATCCCTCTACCTACCTACCTACCTACTGTATTTCTCCCTCTCTCTCGCTATCCCTCTACCTACCTACCTACCAACCTACCTACCTACCTACCTACTGTATTTCTCCCTCTCTCTATATATCCCTCTACCTACCTATCTACCTATCTACCTACCTACCTACCTATGGACAGAGTATTTTATGTCATAAAGGATGACATAATACCTGTGGCCCACTGCTCTCTCTGTATCCTTTTTTTACAATTTTTTACATTTCCGTTGCGTGTACCTGGCACAAGTGTGACATCTACACAATATATATATATATTTATATATATATAAAGAGGGGCGATGCCTCCGCAGAGACAGTCACAGACAGAAGCCTGCCTGATGATGACAAGTGAGATCTTGTCGAAACGTTGCAATAACATCTCCATGCTATATACACGGGAAAACCCCTGAAGCCAGCAATGCCAGCATACCTACACCTGTGAAAATCTATGAAAACATATATATATATATAATTGGTGCCGTATTTGAAAGGAACATTGTGTGAAAATTTGGAAGCAATCGGTGCAGTACTTTCGGAGATTAGCGGTTTTGAACAAACTCATAGTTACATTTTTATTTATATAGATGTCTATGTTTGTGTTATTTGTATTTAAAAACTATTGTTCTTTGAAAAAGTCACATTTTTAATGCCGTTGTGACTTTGAGCGGCCACTAAACAAACTGCTCTAAGTCGAGGACTACCTCTATATTTTCATGGCAAAACCTTTTGCTATTTCCCGTGTTTTATCCTAGATTTCTAACTCGATCCTGCTAAAGCTTGATGAGAGGTAATCGACACATTAGATGGCAGACGCCTGATCGCTATTTATGGTGTTTTTTTGTTTGGTTTTGTTTTAACAACAGTGTTGAGAGGCTGATCGGCGAACATGAGCAGGATCTGGAAGTACTGAGGGAGGCAGCCAAGGCTTCCCACAGCCACGCCAACAATATTCAAAGCCAGATGGAAATCATTCAGTACGTAACTCTCTTCTGAAGGGTGTCACAGCAAAAGTTCGCAAGTAGTGTTTCATGAAAAAGGGGCCACGTTAAAGACCTGTGGACTTCAACTCCCAGAATTCCCCAGGCAGCACACCTAAAGCATATAATAATAATAATAATAATTTATTAAATTTCTAAACCGCCCCGTCTCCCCGAAGGGACTCGGGGCGGTGTACAGGAAAATTAAAAACATCTAAAAACATAACGATACATACATAATTAAAATCAAATTAAATAACCCTGTACTAAAATTTATAAAACATTAAAAACTGTATCCCATTAAGACCAAATAAAACAATTTAAATTACAGACTGGGGCCCCAAAGGTGCTTTTTCCAAAAAAGGCAACTGGACTTTCTTGTTGGTTTGTGGGGGGTTTTTTTCCATTTGAAAACGTTTTGCTTCTCATCGAAGAAGCTCTTCCTTTTATGGCCCGCAGATTCAGACAGTGAGGAGGTTGGGGAGGCACATGGGCCAGAGCTAGAGTCTGGGGAAGGCTCGGATGAGGGCTCTGTGTCGGAGGCAGAGAGGGGGCCAGGGCCCTCTGACAGTTATCAGCTGCCTTCGGAGTCAGACATTACGGTGTGGACAAAGTCGAAAAGGAAAAACGGTTTTCCCTATCGCACAACACTAGAACTAGGGGGCACTCCATGAAACTTTGGGAAGCTAGACCTCAAACAAATAAGAGGAAGTACTTTTTCACCCAGAGGATCACTGGTCTATGGAACTCCCTGCCAGAAGAAGTGGTGACAGCTGTCAGCCTCGACACCTTTAAGAAAGGATGAGATGAGTTCATGGAGAACAAGGGTATCCATGGCTGTCATTATGGATGCCTAAGGACACCCTCCGGGTTGGAGAGATAGGCAGGATATCTCTCAATGCCATTTGCAGGGAATCGTAAGCAGGTGAAGACATCTGCTTGGGAAGACCCTGAAGCAAATGGGGAGCCACTGTGTGAGACCGAATGCTGGACTGGATGGGCTGTGGCCTGTTCCAGCAAGGCTGTTCTTATGTTCTTAGGTTCTTATCAGTGGGGCAGACGAACAGCTGGAGCGTGTTCCCAGTGTGCGCATGCACAGAGCTGCCAGAGGAAAGGAACAGCTAAAGAACAGGGGTTGACTTGGGGGTAAGGCCAGAGGTGGACAATGAATGTCCCCTCCCAGAGGAAATAAAAGAGGAGCGAATGGGGAGTGGAGTTTGCAGGAGACAATGAGTTTGCTTAATTGGTTCGTGACTCTCCGAAGCTCCTGGCCAAGTTCTGCAGATCTCGGCCTGGCAGCTCTCCAAGCCAGATAAGGTCTGTGACTGTAAATCCTCCCTTGAAAGATTTTGCTGGATGTGAATGAGCAGAATTCACAGTCCATTAATAAAAGGGTTTTTTTGTCGGGACCAGGAGTTGGCTCGGTCAGAACACCTTCACACATTTTTTTCCAAATGCAGAAAGCCAAAAAAGTTGCCTTTTTTGGGAAAAGCACCTTCAGGACAACTGTGACCTGGATGATTGACAATCCCCATAGACATCAGCTGAGAATGTAAGACACCCAACCTGTCCATCGGAACTCTTGATTCAGGAATTCCAGCCAAAGAATTAAAGAGAAACTCTTAAGCAGAGCATGATGACCTTCCTTCTGGCTCTTTGCCAATTGCTCCTGGCCCTCGGAGGCAGAGAAGACACAATGCACAATGGCCTGTGCGAATTGACAAACCTGTTCCCCCCGCCTCCCCAAACGTTTATCTGGCTCTTCAAATTGCACAGATAGTGTTTATTTGCCATACCTGCAAAACTGCAGGAGTGCTGTGGTCGGCCAGAGGGGGAGGCTCTCACCTCACAATCAGCAGGCTGTGAGTTCGATCCTAGGTAGAGGCCAGATATTATTCTCTCTCTGGGCACACTGAGAATATATCTGCCGAACAAAAACTCCGCATTGGCGACAGGAAGGGATCCGGCCAGTAAAACACTCTGCTAGTTCCATTCAGTTGGCCAGACTCCACCCGACAAGGAATTATGGTCAGGGGTGGTTGAAAAATGTTAGCAACTGGTTCTCTGCCCGGTTGCTGAGTGGGCGTGATGGGCATGGTCTACTCAGCCTCCTGCACTATGGTGTTCTTCGAGCCTCCAGGATAGCGAAAACAGCCTCCCTGGGCTCTGGAGGCCAGAGTTCCTGGAGGCCCATTTTTCACTCTCACAGAACCTGTGCATGGGCCCTGCACTTACCTGGCATGATGAATGGGCCATATGGAGACTCCTGAGAGGGACAGGGTGGGGTGGGTGGGGCCAGCCAGTCCTTGGAACTACCTGTTCGGCAAATCAGATGTAAAATTAACATCCAGTTCGCCTGAACTGGCTGAATCCCACCCCTGATTATGGTGTCCAAACCAGTCCGTACTGGCTGAATCTCATCCCTGATTATGGTGTCCGAACCAGTCCGAACCAGCTGAATCCCACCCCTGATTATGGTGTCCAAACCAGTCCGTACTGGCTGAATTCCACCCCTGATTATGGTGTCCAAACTGGTCCGTACTGGCTGAATCTCATCCCTGATTATGGTGTCCGAACTGGTCCGAACCAGCCGAATCCCACCCCTGATTATAGTGTCCGAACTGGTCCGAACCAGCTGAATTCCACCCCTGATTATAGTGTCCAAACTAGTCCATACTGGCTGAATCCCACCCCTGATTATAGTGTCCGAACCGGTCTGTATTGGCTGAATATCACCCCTGATTATGGTGTCCGAACCAGTCCGAACCAGCTGAATCCCACCCCTGTTTATGGTGCCCGAACTGGTCCGTACAGGCTGAATATCACCCCTGATTATGGTGTCTGAACCAGTCCGAACCAGCTGAATCCCACCCCTGATTATGGTGTCCGAACCGGTCTGTATTGGCTGAATATCACCCCTGATTATAGTGTCCAAACTGGTCCGAACCAGCTGAATCCCACCACTGATTATGGTGTGCGATCTGGTCTGAACTGGCTGAATCCCACCCCTGATTATGGTGTCCGAACCGATCCGAACCAGCTGAATCTCACCCCTAATCAGTGGTCCGAACTGGCTGAATCTCACCCCTGATTATGGTGTGCGATCTGGTCTGAACTGGCTGAATCCCACCCCTGATTATAGGGTCCAAACTGATCCGAACCGGCTGAATATCCCTCCTAATTATGGGGTTGTTAAAACAAGTTGATGATAACTGCAAAACTGCATTTTGGGCAGTGATTTGTCACGTCTCATTGTCTGCTTAGATGCCAAGCATTATTCTCACCTTCATAACTATGCTGTCTGCTCCTGAATATTTTAGATTCTCAATTGGGTTTAAGACCCTCTCTGTGTGAGCGGACCTCCCACCGACCAGTCCGCTCACACAGCGAGGGTCTCCTCAGGGTCCCGTCGGCTAGCCAATGCCAGCTGGCGACCCCTAGGGGGAGAGCCTTCTCTGTGGCAGCTCCGGCCCTCTGGAACGACCTTCCCCCCGACCTGCGCACAACCACGGACCTGCGCCTCTTCCGCCGGGCCCTTAAAACTCATCTATTTCGTGTGGCCGGCCTGGCGTAGCTTTTAAATTTGTTTTTATCAATTGGGTTTTATTAGGTACTTTTTACAGCAGGTTTTTGTTTAATCTGTTTTTATTATATTTCTTGTACCCGATGTTTTATGTTTTATAATTGCCTGTTCACCGCCCTGAGTCCCGCAAGGGAGATAGGGCGGTATATAAATTTAAATAAACGTAAACGTAAACGGGTTTAATGTCTTCTCTTTATTCTCAGAGAACAAGCCAAAAATCAGAAATCTTTGTATACGCGCCAAATCAGTCAGCTGGAAGGCACAATTTCTCAACTGCGCTCTGAGCTACGGGAAGCCATGAGGCTGTCCCAGGATAAGGTGAGTGTTGGCGCCCTTTGAAATGTGGGAAAGTATTTACCTCGGCGATTGTAGGCAGTCCTCGACTTACGACAGTTCATTTAGTGACCTTTCAAAGTTACAACAGCCCTGGAAAAAAAAAAAACGATGGCTACTTTTCAGGACTGTGGCAGCTTTCCCATGGTCACCTCTGACTCTGCCTTTATATATAACTAGCCATTCCAGGCCACGCATTGCTGTGGCCCAGTCTGGTTAAATGGCCAACCAATCTGTGTGTAGATCTACACCTGCACACATAAACACTTACACACAACCATGGTATAATCCCCAACCTACCTACCTACCTACTGTATTTCTCCCTCTCTCTATCCCTCTACCTACCTACCTACCTACCTACTGTATTTCTCCCTCTCTCTCTCTCTATCCCTCTACCTACCTACCTACCTACTGTATTTCTCCCTCTCTCTCTCTCTATCCCTCTACCTACCTACCTACCTACCTACCTACCTACCTACCTACTGTATTTCTCCCTCTCCCTCTCTCTATCCCTCTACCTCTACCTACTTACCTACTGTATTTCTCCCTCTCTCTCTCTCTATCCCTCTACCTCTACCTACCTACCTACTGTATTTCTCCCTCTCTCTCTCTCTATCCCTCTACCTACCTACCTACCTACCTACCTAC
The DNA here is from genome assembly GCA_039707465.1 of Rhabdophis nuchalis. Taxonomy (NCBI): domain Eukaryota; kingdom Metazoa; phylum Chordata; class Lepidosauria; order Squamata; family Natricidae; genus Rhabdophis; species Rhabdophis nuchalis. The sequence continues at coordinate 9,087,328 of CM077648.1, read as the reverse complement.
CTACCTACTGTATTTCTCCCTCCCTCTCTCTATCCCTATAGCTGCCTAACTACCTACCTACCGTATTTCTCCTTGAACCTTATGGACAGAGTATTTTATGTCATAAAGGATGACATAATACCTGTGGCCCACTGCTCTCTCTGTATCCATCTACCTACCTTTTCTACAATTTTTTACATTTCCATGGCGTGTACCTGGCACAGGTGTGACATCTACACAATCTATGCATATCATTGGTGCCGTATTTGAAAGGAACGTCGTGTGAAAATTTGGAAGCGATCGGTGCAGGACTTTCGGAGATTAGCGGTTTTGAACAAACTCTTGTTACATTTTTATTTATATATAGATATTCTGCCTAATATTTCCCAGGATATTTCATTTTTTTCTAGGAGAGAGGTGGGTTTTAACTTCTTACACTGCCTTCTAGGATATTTTTTTTTCCTTCCTGGTGGTTTCTCAGCCAGCTCTTAACTAGATTTGGCCAGTCTTAGCTTTTGCAACTCAACCAAGGCCAGCTAAGGGTGTGCTGGGCTACAAAGTGAAGTAAAAAACTGAAAACACTGAGATTCTTAGGCACCCTGTGCCCCCCTCTGAGGGTCGCTTCTGAGTGTGTTTTTGTGTTAATGCTTTAGATAGAAGATCTGGAGAAGCAGCTGCACCTGGTTCACTCTGAGATGACTGAAGCTCAGATTGAAAGGGATCAATACAGCCAAGAATCTGGAAACTTAGATGATGAGGTTCAGCAATTGTTGGTAGGAATCTGGCGCAGGTCACACAGCTTCAATCTTTTTTTTTTAAAAAAAAAATACAACGGCTTTTGTGAATCTCGGGGGGTTCGTAATCGAGCTGAGTCGGTCCAATTGCATGACTTTAGGAGGATCTCAGGCCATTAGATGGCCAAACCCATCTTCATGATAATGCTATGAATTCATACTTTCAACTTCAGCAGCACTGACCCTTGAGACCAGGGGTGGGTTTCAAATTTTTTAGAACCTATTCTGTAGGTGTGGCCTATTTTGTGGGCGTGGCTTGGAAGTCATGTGACAGGTGGGAGTGGCCACCTTTTGAAATGTGGTGAAACTCATTTAACAACGCTCTTGCCTAGCAATCAAAATTTTGGACTCAATTGTGATGATAAATTCTTTCTTTCTTTCTTTCTTTCTTTCTTTCTTTCTTTCTTTCTTTCTTTCTTTCTTTCTTTCTTTCTTTCTTTCTTTCTTTCTTTCTTTCTTTCTTTCTTTCTTTCTTTCTTCCTTCCTTCCTTCCTTCCTTTCTTTCTTTCTTCCTTTCTTTCTTCTTTCCTTCCTTCCTTCCTTCCTTCCTTTTTTCCTTCCTTTCCTTTCCTTCCCGTTGGGTCACTGGCAGCAGTGGGCCAGATTTACTTCCAGGTACGCCGGTGGAACCCCCTCTCACCGGTTCTCTAAATTTCACCAACCGGTTCTCGCGAGTAGGTGCGAACCTGCAGAAACCCACCCCTGCTTGAGACCCTCCCAGCCTACTGACCAGTGGGGTGTAGGCAGCAGTGGCATTCAAAAATGTTAGCAACCAATTCTCTGTCCGGTTGCTGGGTGGACATGGCCATGGTGGGCATGGCCTACTCAGACGTCTGCACCACGGAGGGAGTTTTTTTCACCCTCCCCAGGTTCCAGAGGCTTTTTGCGAGCCTCCAGGAGGGCAAAAACGTCCTCTCCCGTGTTCCGGTGGCCCTCTAGAATCCGGGAATGAGCCCATTTCCAGACTTCCGGAACCTCTAGGAGGCCCATTTTTCCCCCTCCCAGACTCGCCGTGTGGGCCCTGCATGGACTTAATGGACTGCATGGAGACTCCTGGGAGGGGCCAGGGCAGGGTGGGCGGAGCCAGCCAGTCCTTCCAACAACCGATTCGGTGAACCGGATGCAAAATTAGCATCCGCGTCGCCCGAACCGGTCCGAACCGGCTGAATCCCACCTCTGGTTATAGGTAAAGAGTTGCAAATGTATTTCCCCCACTTCCTCGGTCGCATTGCTTGTTGCCTAAGAGATTATGAATCTAGAGTTGCTACCTTCTGCCTTTCTTCCCTGGCATATGCGCATGGAATACATGTTCTTCATTACACTTTTATTTGTATTTATTTATCAAACATATTCTGCCCATCTCCTCCAAGGCACCTCTTAGTGCGATGTAGCTAGTTAAGTACTTTACTTATCTCTATAGAGGCTGTTGTTAAATAAATCTTATTTGTGTTAGTTGTTCAATGATGTGTGTGTGTGTGTGTGTGTGTGTGTGTGTGTATGGAACCTTTCCTCCTACACAGTTAAAAGGCTTAAAAAAACACCATCAGGTCCAATGAGAGAAATATTGACAACTCACATTTATCCACGCTGAACAATACCTGACATACACAACAGCCATCATTTAAGGATCAGCATCTAACAGCGATTCTGGCTCCCTCTTATGGCCGATTGAGGAAACAGCAGCCGATCACATTTTACCGCAGTCGTTAAAGTTACAGACACAGTATTGCAATCATGATTTATATATCGCCAACCCAACATTCGGATTACATTCCGAACAGGTTCAATCAGGGTCATAAGTCGAGGACTCCCTGCCCATCTTTCAGGCTTTATTTAAAGGGTTTTATAATCCCCCCCCCCCCCAATTTCCATTCAGAAAGGGTGAAACCCTGCTTAATGGGTTGCCTTGCCTTGTAGGTGGAGCTCCACAAGAAAGACGTAGAGCTGAATCTGGAGAAGGAGCAGAACAAGAGGCTCTGGGATCGAGACACCGGCAGCAGCATCGCCATCGACAACCTGCGGAGGGAGCTGGACAGCAAGAACATGGAGCTGCAGCGCTTGGACTCCGTGGTCAGGTCCTTGCAGATGGAGTGTGAAGGACAAGTTCAGCGTCAGGTCAGAGAAGGAGGAAGCTCCCATCAGACCTGGAGGAATCCCAGATCTGGACCGTTTTCCAAACTTCTGGAATACTTTATTTGTGCAAACACGATTAGACACACAAAAGGAATTTTTGTCTCCGGTGCAGAAATACTCAATAGATCCATGCAAAGCAACCGGATATTAATCATCCTCACATGACACCAATTAGAGGAGGTAGTAGGCAAGATGGGAAGGATACTAGTAATGCAGGTTTGTCCTAGACTTACAATCACAATTTATGTTGCTAAGGGAGACTTTAAGTGAATTTTCCCCCAGAGGAGGTAGTGTTGTGGCCCGCCAGCGGCCAGCAGACCTGGCAGCAGATTCGGACAGTGAGCAGGTTGGGGAGGAACATGGGACAGTCCTGGAGTCTGGGGAAGGCTCTGATGAGGGCTCTGCGTCGGAGGCAGAGAGGGGGCCAGAGCCATATGCCAGTTATCAGCTGCCTTCACTTAGACATCATTGAGGCAAAGGAACAGCTGGAGCCTGTTCCCATTGCGCGCATGCGCAGAGTTGCCAGGAAAAGGGAACAGATAAGAAACCAGGGTCGACTTGGAAGTAAAGCCACAGGTGGACGGTGAATGGCTCCTCCCATAGGAAATAAAAGAGGAGCGAAAGGGGAGGGGAGTTTGCAGGAGACAATTCGTTCGTTCCTTAGATTCTTTTCAGGAGTGTGAAGATCTGTCCGTGAATCTCAGAGACTCTGTGCCCAGTCTTTCCTTGCACAGCATCTCATTTGGAAAATATTTGCATGGCAGTTTTCCAAAGTAGATAAGGTCTGTGGTCATAAATTCACCTTTGAAAGTTTGCCAGGCCTTGGCTGAATGTGAAGGAGAGGAATTCACCTTCATTGAATAAAAGGGATTTTATTAGGGACCAGGAATCTGCTTCGTGCTTTTTGGGGAAGCCTCAGTCAGAACAGGTAGTAGAGAAGACGAGAAGGATACTAATAATTAGAGGTCATCCTTGACTGACGACCACAACTTATGTTGCTAAATGAGACACGAAGTGAGTTTTGCCCCAGAGGAGGTAGCAGACCACAGGGGAAGGATACTAATAATTAGAGGGAGTCCTTGACTTACGACCACAACTTATGTTGTTACGTGAGACATTTGTTAAGTGAGTTTTGCCCCATATTACCACTTTCCTTGCCTTAGTTGTTAAGTGACTCTGGTTTCCTCATGAACTTTGCTTGTCAGAAGGTCGGGAAAGGGGATCGTGTAACCTTGGGACACAGCGACGGTCGTAAATGCGAACCAGTTGCCAAGCATCTGAATTTTGATCGCGTGACCATGGGGAACGCTTCCAAGGTCATAACTGTGAAAATCGGTCCCTCGTGCCCAAAAGGTTGGGGGCCTTCGAGGTTTTTTATTTTATTATTAAATATTGCTGCTTTTCAAACCAGGATTCTTTTGTCTTATAATACAATACAATAGCAGAGTTGGAAGGGACCTTGGAGGTCATCTAGTCCAACCCCCTGCGTGGGCAGGAACCTTATACCATTTCAGACAAATGGCTATCTAACATCTTCTTAAAGACTTCCAGGGTTGGGGCATTCACAACTTCTGGAGGCAAGCTGTTCCAGAGGTTAATTGTTCTAACTGTCAGGAAATTTCTCCTTCTGGAATGAACATTCTTGCGAACCAAGGAAGGAAATCGGAACTTTTGGGGGGGGTCCTACTTGCAGCGAGACAAGATAAAAACAGAGACGTGTCCCATTATAAAGGGCTGAGGGGCTCAGACCCTGAGCTTGTCAATCAGAAAGGTCGGCAGTTTGACAGTTCGAATCCCTAGCGCCGCGTAACGGAGTGAGCTCCCGTTACTTGTCCCAGCTTCTGCCAACCTAGCAGTTCGAAAGCACATAAAAAATGCAAGTAGAAAAATAGGAGCCAACTTTGGTGGGAAGGGAACAGCGTTCCGTGTGCCTTCGGTGTTGAGTCATGCCGGCCACATGACCATGGAGATGTCTTCGGACAGTGCTGGCTCTTCGGCTTACAAACGAAGATGAGCACCGTCCCCCTAGAGTCAGGAACCACTAGCACATATGTGCGAGGGGAACCTTCAGCTTAAAGGGCCACTTCCACTGGGTGGAACACATCGTGCGGTTGTATTCTCAACGACCTGCAGGGGGCAGCATCACTCTACACTTACAGCAAAAATACTTCTCATTCACTTAGCATTGAGCCCAAAATCAATGTTGCTAGCTGAAACATTTGTTAAGTTTTCTCCTGTTTTATGACCTTCCTTCCAACGGTTGCTGGCAGCAGACTTGGACAGTGAGGAGGTTGGTGAGGAAGATGGCCAGTCCTGGAGTCTGGGGGAGGCTCTGAGGAGGGCTCTGTGTCAGAGGCAGAGAGGGGGCTAGAGCCGTCTAACAGTTATCGGCTGCCTTCGGAGTCAGACATCAGTGGGACAGAAGAACAGGTGGAGCCTGTTCCCAGTATGCGTATGTGCAGAGCTGCCAGGCGAAGGGGACAGCTAAAGAACAGGGGTCGACTTGGGAGTAAGGCCACAGGTGGACAGTGAATGGCCCCTCCCAGAGGAAATAAAAAGAGGAGCGAAAGGGGAGTGGAGTTTGCAGGAGACCATGAGTTCGCCTCATTGGTTCGTGACTCTTTGAGACACCTTGTCAAGTCTTGCAGACCTCGGCCTGTCAGCTCTCCAAGCCAGATAAGGTCTGTGACCATAAATCCTCCCTTGAAAGACTTTGCTAGATATGACAGAGCAGAATTCGCAGTCAATTAATAAAAGGGGTTTTTTGTCGGGACAAGGAGTTGGCTTCATTATTTATTTATTTATTTTATTAAATTTATATCCCGCCCTTCTCCTTGCAAGGACCCAGGGCGGCACACAGGCAATATTAAAAACCATACAAAATACAAAAATATATCATTAAAAAACTATTAAATTATATCCCGTGCTAAAACCCATTATAAAACCCTAAGAATGTAAAATTTATCCACATTTAAAAGTCAGAAAACGGGGGTTATGCTAGGCCGGCTTGTTGGAATAAATAAGTCTTGAGACATTGGCGGAAGAGGCGGAGGTCCGAGGTGGTGCGTAGTTCGGGGGGTAGGTCATTCCAGAGGGCTGGTCCCGCCACAGAGAAGGCCCTTCCCCTAGGCGTCGCCAACAGGCATTGCCTGGTCGACGGTACCCGGAGAAGGCCCTCTCTGTGGGAGCAGATCAGTCGAAGGGATGTATGGGGCAGGATGCTCTCGGGAAGCCTCAGTCAGAACACCAGGTTCGTCTTAAGCTGCTCCTCTTCCTAGTTCCATTCCATTTGGGAATAATGTCCTTCGGTGCATAGAAAGCCATGGGAAAACCAGTATATCTTTCCTTTTTCCAGATGTCCGCCATTAAAGAGAGGAACGACAGCCTAGAGAGGGAATCTTGCATGTTGGCCCAGCTGAATTGCACCAAGGAAAAGCTCCATAAAGCCAGCCAAGAGCTGAGCGAAAGGAAACTGAGCCTGGACTCGGCAGAGAGGGTCATCGCCGACCTCAAATCCTCTCAGCTGGAGAAGGAGCGGGTCATCGAGCGCACCAACAGCGAGATCGAGAAGCTCCGGGGACGAGTGGACAGCAAACGGCAAGAGTTCCAGCAGCTGAAGTGTGACAGCGAGCTCTTGCGCACCGTGCAGTGCGACTGCGAGTCCCTGAAGGTGCAGCTGGTGGAGAAGGAGAAGGTGATCGAGATCCTCCAGAAGCAAATCGAGGGCATGACCGAGGTGGTAAGCCAACATGGTCGGACGGCTGGCGCCATAGAGACGGAAAAGTCTCAGCTCATGAAAGAAGTCGACGAGAAGAAGTCCGAGCTCCAAGAACTGAAGGTGCCTAACTTTTCACTCTAGGGCCTCTTCTTTTTTTCTTTTCTTTTTTTTAAATAGTTTTTTTTAAAATTTTTCCCATTTCCAGTTCTAATATTTTTATTATTATTATTTTTTCCATTTCAAAAACATTCATTGATATACATTCTTTAACATTTATCTATTCATCATTAATCTCTATACACATTCTTACATATATACTATATCAGGGGTCCCCAACCCCCGGTCCGTGGACCAGTGCCGGTCCGTGGCTTGATAGGAACCGGGCCACAGGGCCGGAGAGGAGGAGGAGGGAGGACAGGCCACCCCCCTGGGCAGAGCGCGCACTGGGGGCAGGAGAGCGCAGTTACGGCCGCTCACGCCGTTGGGGGCCCTTGAGGGGCGAGTGAGCCGACACCCCCCCCCACGTGCGCATGCGCCGCCTGTTCCCCCTCCCCCCCCCCCCGCTCCCCCTCTACACCGGCCGGTCCGCAGAATGTTCTTTAAAATGAAACCGGTCCCTGGTGCAAAAAAGGTTGGGGACCCCTGTACTATATGATACAGTTTGGATCAATATATATTAATATATATTTCCCCCTTAAAATAAATTTCTATTAAACAATAATTCACATAAACATTGAACATTGAACAAATTTTCCCATTTCAAAATCATTCATTGATATACATTCTTATAAATGCTATTTAACATTTATCTATTCATCATTAATCTCTATACACATTCTTACATATATACTGTATAATACAGTTTGGATCGCTTTCTTTCCACCCCTTGTCTCCATCTTATTTTGCAACAGCTTTACTCCTATCTTCTCAAGCTCCCTTCTCTGCCTTCTTATTTCCTCCTCTCCTTTCTCTTCTTTTCTCTCTTCTTCCTCTCTCCTTCTCTCCTCTCTCCTTTCTTATCCTCTCTCCTACTCTTCATTCCCCACCCTTACTTTCTCTACTTTACCCTTTCTTCCTTTCCCTCCTCGTCTCTCGCCTTTCCGTTGTTGCCTTTGCTTATTTATTTTCTCTGATGGGTTCTGGGGGTGGCGTTTCAACGATCCAAACTTAGTATATACATTTTTCCCTTAAAATAAATTTCTATTGAACAATAATTCACATAAGCATTGAACAAAGACTGAGGAGTTTAATGCCTCCTCCAATTTTAGTCAAATGCATCCCAAGCTGATAAATCTTATACACATCCTACAGTCGTCTTATAAATCCCTAGTTCTCAATATTTCTTCCACACTTCTAATAAGAGCAAAGTTTATATAGAGAAAAAGATTCAAAAACAATCATTGTAATAATTATTTCTATTAACCAAATCTGAACCGCTACTCCCATTAAAATCTGACACTCTGTTTCCCAGCCATAAGTACCAGAAATCCCAACTATGGCCTCTTCTTAAAGATGCCTTTTTGTTTCGGGATCCCAGGTAGTCCTTGACTTACGGCGGCAATCGAGCCCTGCGTTTCTTGCTGCTCAGCGAGGCCGTTTTTAAATCATTGTCGCCTCATTTTACAACCTTTCTTGACGCTGCGGTGGTTAAGGGAATCTGGCTTCCCCGTTGACGCTGCTTGTCAGAAAGTGACACAACCCCGGCGACACAGCAACGGTCATAAGTATGAACCAATGGCCAAGCATCTGGATTTGGTGATTCACATAATGCAAGGGATGCTACAAAGGTCCTACGTGTGAACACTGGTCATCAGTCACCTTTGTCAGGTCCGTTGTAACTTTGAACACTCACTAAATGAACTGTTGTAAGTCGAGGACTATCTGTAAGCCTTTTACTATTCTCATCCTTCAAAACAGCCACCTAGCAATTACCGTGTTTCCCTGAAAATAAGACAGGGTCCTATTTTCTTTTGACCCCCGAAATAAGCACTTATTATTTTTGAGTTGCAGGAGCTGCTTTAACCTCAGCCCGCAGATCAGCTGATCCAGAGAGGGCCGGAGGTTCTGTCTCTGTTTCTGGCACACACTTGCCAGCCCTACTGTCGCTGGGCCTGCCGCTTTTTCCGCGGCGGCCACTAAGAGAAAGGGTGGGATAGCTAGGCTTTGCAGGAGCGGCCTCCGCGAGGCCGTTCCGCGTGGTTGGCTGGGGCACGTGGGCCATGTTACCCCCCTCTCCCTACCAGGAAATTGCAGGGACCGGCTGCACGTGCATTTAAATATTTTAGGGGAGGGCTTATTGTCGCGGGAGGTCATAATTTTGGGGAAGCAGGGTATTCAGGACAGATACTGAGGTGTGGGAGAAGGAACGGCCGAATCTGGAGCAGTGGTGGGTTGCAGGCGGTACGCCCTGGGACGGGCGCTACCAGTGCCTGCCGCGAGCACCGGGTACTGTTCCGGTACAGTGCTCCGGAGGGCCCATCTGCCCGCCCACCCTCCTTACCTGTATTTGAGCTCTTCGATGCTTCCGTGCATGCGCACGGAGCTTACGGCACCTGCTCGATGCTCCGCCAAGCAGCTGGAGCGTCGTGGAGGCATCGCGGAGCATCGCAGGAGGTAAGGACGCATGCACACGCTGCGCACATTCATGTGGTGGACGCCGGGCCCCATTGCACCGTACGGGTTCCACCGGGATCTGGAGATAGAGTGAAATCGCTCTATCAATGACCTGGAGGTAGAGTGAAATGAGCAATAAGTCTAGAATCCTTATCCTATCCATACTGCAAAATCCCCATTTCCTTCCCATCAGTTGGGACTTGGGAGGCAGAGAATAGATGGGGCGGGGGCAGCCAGAGGTTTCATTTGCCGGTTCTCCAAACTACTCAAAATTTCCGCTACTGGTTCTCCAGAATCAATCAGAACCGGTTGAATACTACCTCAGTTCACAAGACCAATGTTTCTCAACCTCAGCAAGCTTTAAGATGTACAGATTTCAGCTCCCCAAATTCTTGACCCAGCTGGAGGTAGAGTGAAATGAGCAATAAGCCTAGAATCCTTACATAGTCGCAAGCAAACTAAGTCCAACCCCCCTTGAAAGCTGATTCCCACGCATAGGATTTTGTTTAGCACTCAATCAGCTTAATAGGACCTGGTTCTTTCGTGTGTGTTTTCTTCCCCCCAACCTAGGTTTCACAAGACAAGAAGGATAGCCACATTCGTGAATTGGAGGCCAGCCTGAGCGACATGGAATTAGAAAAGGTGAAGCTGATGAACGTGTGCTCGGAAAGGCTGCGGGTCCTGAAAGAGATGAAAATGGAGCGAGAAGAACTTGTGAATGAAATCAAAGCCAGCCGCATTGAAATCAGTGCTCTCGCAGGTATTCCCCAGTCTCGTCTTTGTTTCTTTGAGTCTTTCTTCTCAGATATCCGAGCAGTGGTGGGATTCAATTTTTTTTTACTATCGGTTCTGTGGGCGTGGCTTGGTGGGCATGGCAGGGGAAGGATATTGTAAAATCTCCATTCCCTCCCCATTCCAGGGGAAGGATACTGCAAAATCTCGATTCCCTGCTCACTCTAGGGCAGGGGTCTGCAAAGTCGGCTCTTTTAAGACTGGTGGACTTCAACTCCCAGAATTCCCCAGCCAGCTATGCTGGCTGGGGAACTCTGGGAGTTGAAGTCCACCAGTCTTAAAAGAGCCGACTTTGCAGACCCCTGCTCTAGGGGAAGGATAGTGCAAAATCCCCATTCCATCCCCACTCCAGGGGAAGGATACTGCAAAATTTCAATTCAATTCAATTCAATTTATTCGACATTAACCTCCCCCTCTCCCCGAAGGGACTCGGGGCGGAGCACAGGAAATATAAAAACACAATATATCACAGAATAAATACATAAATACTTAAAACTATATTAAATTAACACCCTGTGCTAAAATCTACCCCATTAAAACTAATCCATAAAACCCAATGTACAAATTTTTCTGCTAAAACTAAGGCTAGGTATGGTAGGTTAGGCCAGGCCGGCCTGTTGGAAAAAGTCGCTTTTTAATTGCTGGCGGAAGGAGCGGAGGTCCGTAATAGATCTAAGTTCGGGGGGTAGGTCGTTTCAGAGGGTTGGGCCCGCCACAGAGAAGGCCCTTCCCCTGGGCGCCTCCTGCTGGCATTGCCTAGTGGACGGCACCCGGAGAAGTCCCTCTCTGTGGAAGCGAATCGGCCGAAGGGATGTGTGGGGTAGGATGCGATCCCGCAGATAACTAGGTCCTGTGCCATGGAGCGCTTTGAAGATGGAAAATCCCCATTCTTTGCTCACTCCAGGGGAAGGATACTGCAAAATCCCCATTTCATCCCCATCAGTTGGGACTTGGGAGGCAGAGAATAGGTGGGGCGGGGCCAGCCAGAGGTTTCATTTGCCGGTTTTCCGAACAACTCAAAATTTCCACTACTGGTTCCCCAGAATCAATCAGAACCGGTTGAATACTACCTCAGTTCACGAGACCAATGTTTCTCAACCTCAGCAAGCTTTAAGATGTACAGATTTCAGCTCCCCAAATTCTCCAAGTCCACCCCAGGGTTGAGAAATATCTCCCTAGGGGTACTTGCAGGAGTGAAATCAACTTACTTTCGCTACCGGTTTGCAAATGTGAGCTCGCACGGGAAGGACCTTCCACGCACGCGCAGATCATTAAAAACAGGACGTGATGATGTCCGGGAGGGTGGGTGGGGTCTCCCGCCACCACCACTACCTGTTCGCTGGAACCGGATAGAACCGGCTGAATCGCACCTCTGGGTGCTTGAGATTGCTGGGTTTACATTTCCCAAACTTGAATGTGAATGTGAACGCGGGAAACGTCCAAATTGTGGAATTCTGATTTAGTGGAGACATCAAATTGGCACGGTGGTTAGAAGGTGGTATTGCAGGCTCACACTGCCCACTGTCTGGACTTCGATCCTGAGCTTGACTTAGCCTTCCACTCTTCTGAGATTGGTAAAATGAGGAGGTTGTTGTAAAAGCACTAAATGGAGTGGTATGGAGCCGCATGTGGCTCTTTCATCCCTCTGCTGCGGCTCTCTGTCACCGGTCGGCTCCACAATTGATGGGACTTTCGGTTAGGACGGGTAGAGGAAAAAGAGACGCTGCAATAGGAGGAGACTCTGGTGGGGGAACCAGACTTCCGGTCAGCAGAGGAAAAAGGATGCCGTGCTAGGAGGAGACTCTATGGTGGAGGGAACCGGACTTCCAGTCGGCTTCAGAATTGAATGGGGGAGGGGGAGGTCCTTCTGGTTAGGACCTTTGTGGCTCTTTGAGTGTTTAGGGTTGCCAACACCTGGTCTAAGTGTTATTGCTATTGCTATAAAATTGTCCTGTTACCCAGGGTGTGGAATTCTGATTTTGTGAAACATCAAATTGCTGAGATCTCTATCTCTCTCCCTCTCCCCCCCTCTCTCTCTCCTCTCGTATGCAGCTCTTTATCGATTCAAATTCCCTTTTGCCACCTATTCTTTCCTTGCTTTGATTGGCATCTTCTAAATAATTGAGTTGGGATTGCAATCTGCAAATCCTTCTCTCATAACCCTGCTGTACCCTTCCTGCACTTCCTGGAGATCCCCAGTTAGGGAGGGGCCAAGCATCAGTTCACACAAGAGGCACACCGTCCCCCTTCAGCCATCTGACCTGTGCAAAAGGCTTTCCTTTTCCAGAATAAGCCCCATTAAGAAAGTTAAATCCTTATTATATATAACAGGGACAGAGATGAAGAAAGAAAGTCGAAAGGTAAAAAGTAAAAGCAAAGCCACGGTTAAACCAGGGACTGGCTGGGATCTCTCATATACACGTACCGGCACACTCAAACCGAAAATTATCCAGTCTCGGTGCGTGAAATAAAACAGAATGCTCCCACTACCTTAGCTTCGCTGTTTCAAATTTTTGCTTCCCCAATTCACTAGATCAGGGGTGTCAAAACTCAATTTCATTGAGGGTTGTGTTTGACCTCAGAGGGGAGGGGGGGTGGCCAGGATGGGGTGGGCATGGCCCTCTGCCAGCAAAAACTGAGCTCACGGGGGGGGGGGATGACCCAGGCCCCGTTTTCAGCCAGGACAGCCCCCTGCAGCCCTCTGTCAGTGAAAACAGAGCTTCAGGGACCCGTTTTTGGCTGGGACAGCCTCCTGCAGCCCTCTGCCAGTGAAAAGAGAGCTTGTGGGGAGCCGTTTTTGGCTGGGACAGCCTCCTGCAGTCGTCTGGCAGCAAAAATGGAACTGAGGGGAAGGGGGATGTCACTGGCAGAGGTACATTGCAACAACATAAGTCTGTGATGGCTAACCTATGGCACGTGTGCCACAGTTGGCACACGCAGCCCTCTCTGCAGGCACATGACCCGTCACCCAGCTCAGCTGCACCATGCATGTGTGCGCGCCTCTTGGTGACCAGCTGGTTTTTGCGGTCTTTGCCACGCAGGCAGGAGACGCGCGCACATGGGCAGGGGGAACGCAGTGCCCTTACACACACACACACACACCCCGCGTGGCCCGTTTTTGGTCCCAGGAGGCCGTTCCAACCAACATCCCAGCGAGTCTCTCTGCTCCTGGACTGAATTTGTGCTGGGTTGCATTTCCCGCGGATAGAGCATTACCCAAGCACAAGGGTGATCTGATTCGGTTTGCTTCTCTTTCGCTGCAGAGGAAGCAGATATCATCAAGAATGACTACCGGGAGAAGAACGAAGACATGGAGACCATTGTGAGCAAACTGAAAATGCAGCTGAAATCGGCTCAGATCGAACTGGAGCAAACCAGGGCCACTCTGAAGACCATGGAAGGCGCGGATGGCCATGGTAATGGTGCGACCTTCGTTGCATAGACTTCTTTTTTCTTTGCCTGTGCAGGAGGTTCTCAGGTCAGGTCCATGGAGATTCTCCGTCATCAAGGTCCTGGTTGCCCAAAAGTTGTGTTTTTTTTTCAAGAGGCAACTGGACTTTCTTTGTTTTTTTTCCTTTGAAGAGGTTTCACTTCTCATCCAAGAAGCTTCTTCAGCTCTGACTGAATGATTGGGAATGTTCTGACCTAGGCTTCCCCAGCAGCACGAAGCTGAGTTCAACCTAGAGATCATCCAGACAGAGACCTATTAAGATTGCTGCTGTCTTTTTAGATATGTGTTAGATTTTTTTTTTTAAGGGATGATTTAATAATTAATTAAGAGACCAGGATGGATCCATTTCGGGCTTTTTAGCCCTCTTCAGCTGGCCATACTTCTACTACTGGGATCTACTACAGTAGAAGATGTATGGCCAGCTAAAGAGGGCTAAAAAGCCCGAAATGGATCCATCCTGGTCTCTTAATTAATTATTAAATAATCCCTTAAAAAAAAAATCTAACACACACACACACATATATATATATATGTAATTGTTTCACAACAACCTGTAATTAGGCCCCAATTAAGGGGCCTGTTTCCTTTCCTGCCTTTCGGCTCATCACCAGAGACCATCTAGACAGCAAGCCAAGAATTACGTTGTGTAATTTTTTTTTTAGATATGTGTGTTAGTTCGAATCCCAGTAAAGGATATGGCCAGCTGACGAGAGCTAATAATCTCGAAACAGATCTAACCTGGTCTCTCTCTAATTTAATTTGGGGAATAATTTTAAATTTGATATTTATTGGTTTTAATTCTATTTATCCAAATTTTAGCACAGATTTAATTAATTTAATTATTTTTTATACTTTGTATATTGTTGGGTTTTTATCTTCTGTGCACCGCCCCGAGTCCCTTTTAGGTGAAATAGGGCGGTATCTAAATTGAATAAATAAATAAATAAATAAATAAATAATTTATTGATCAGCTCATAAAACTAACACACACACATATATATAGCCTACCCAACACTGGGAGTATACTCCTTACACTGATTATTGTCCAGGGACATTTACCCATGCGTAGTAGGCCTGTACAGTTAATCCTCGACTTATCACAGTTCATTTAGTGACGGTTCAAAGTTAGAACAGCACTGACGTAGGACTGTTTCTACACAGTTGTGACCTTGGCAGCCTCCCCATGATCATGTGATCAAAATTCAAACGCTTGGCAACTGGTTTGCATTTATGACCGTTGTTGTGTCTCAAGGTTACATGATCCCCTTTCTTGAACCTTCTGGCCAGCAAAGCCATTAGGATAGCCAGAATTAACACCCGGGTTACTAAGTTATCCACTGCAGCAATTTCACTTAACAACTGAGGCAAGAAAGGTGGTTACCGTATTTTTGGGAGTATAAGGCACTCCAAAGTATAAGACGCACCTAGCTTTTGGGGAGGAAAATAAGGGCAAAATATCTGCCTCTGCCTCCCAGCATTTTGCCTCCTTACAACGAACAGCAAACAGTACAGACAATATACACTGTTTGTAGTGTTACATTTCAGACTATATTTGTACAGATGCTGTTAAAATTGATGTGGCTTTCTGGCAGTATAGCTATTCTCTGCTATTTACAAGAAGATACAATAGCACTGGGCCTCTTCAGATCAAGCATTTATTTTAAAAAGCTTCCTCATTTTGTTAAGCTGTCCAGAAGAAGAATAAAGCAGTTTAAAAAAAAATAAGTCTAATAATTTGAACATTCTATAGGGATTTATAGTTATTGACTTACCTCCTTGCAGCAAACAGCCTGTTTCAGTTTAGCCTGATTGGGAAAAAAAATAATCTGCCTCTGCCTCCCAGCAATTTGCCTCGTGGTGCAAACAAGTTTCACTTTCAATTTCACACGATCATCAGCTGTTTCAGGCTGCAGGGATTGCTAAAGCCTATTGCAGCCTCCACAAGCTCCTGTTTGCTGCAAGGAGGCAAATTGCTGGGAGGCAGAAGCCAAAGGGTTGGGGTTGGTGGGTGGGGCTACATTCGGTATATAAGACGCACTCAAAATTTCAGCCTCTTTTAGGGGGGGAAAGGTGCGTCTTATACTCTGAAAAATATGGTAAGCGGGGCAAAACCTACCTAACCAATGTCTCACTTAAGACATTAAGTGATTGTATCCTACAACTTTATCCCGTACATTCCTCTTCCTTCGTGAAAATTTCTCACGCCAAGAACGGCCAAAGTTCCACTAATGCCTCGGACGTCTTTTCTCTTTGACAGCCATGAAAGTCGCGATGGGGATGCAGAAGCAAATTACAGCCAAACGAGGCCAGATCGATGCCTTGCAGAGCAAGATTAAGTTCTTGGAGGAAGCCATGACGAATGCCACTAAGGTCCAAATTGCTGAATTATTGAACTGCGATAAACATAGCCCAGTCCAATCCTCGGGCCAAGCGTTGAAAGATGGTTATGGGTGCAAATCTGCCTACAATATGATTGCAAGGATGAAACATCCCCAGCGCTAGTTAATTGTCAGGAGCCTTTATTCACAGCCCCTATACCAGGAATGGCTCACCTTTTTGCCATTGTGTGCCAATGGAGCACGAGGGGGTCGTGTGTGCGTGTGCCCCAGTGGTGGGTTTCAAAAAATTTTAGAACCTCTTCTGTAGGTATGGCCTGCTTTGTGGGAGTGGCTTGCCGGCCATGTGACCGGGGTGGGAGCGGCTTGCCAGCCATGTGACTGGGTGGGCGTGGCCAACTTGTAAAATGTGGTAGAACTCACTTAACAACGCTCTTGCTTAGCAACCCAAATGTTGGCTCAGAAATTCTGGCATTTGAAGCACGCAAGTCTTAAAACTGTCAAGTGACAAGACCCTTGCACCCCTAACCCTTTAGAAAAAAACCCCAGGGGTGTTCAGACTTAACAGCTTTAAGACTTGTGGACTTCCACTCCCAGAATTCCTCCTCTCGCTCTTCCTCTGGATGATCGGCGGACGGGCGGGGGGAGGGAGCTGGAACCGGTTCTAAACGACCCTATAGATTTGTGAAACCTCTTCTATAGAAGAGCTTAGAACTGGCAGGAACCCACCCCTGATTTGGGGGGAACATTTCTGGAACGAGCGTTCCTTTCATTGTGGGAGAAATTCTACTACCTTAGAAAGAGTGGGAGATGTATCCAGTGGTGGTTTCCTACCAGTTCGGACTGGTTCAGCCGAAGCGGTAGTTGTTTGGCGGCTTGGGACAGAGGATGAAAAAAGCCCAACGCACAAACCGGAAGTTCTGGAACGGACTTCCGGGTTGCCCGTTGGGCCATTTGTGATTCAAAACCCCAGTTTGGAACTGCTCCTAATGAGGTGCTTGTGTAAAACTACAGAGTCGGGCTGTTTTTAGTAGCAGTAATGGCATAATTCAAGAGTGGGGGGAAAGGAAAATCGGAGCAAACTTTTAAAGAAGCACCTCCTTAATGTAGGTCATCTCTGAAAATAACTTTCAGTCACAAAACGCAAGAGAGTTTCTCCGAATCCCCACAGAAGCAAAAGTCAAGTGCCCATTTCATCCTAACTTACAATACAATAGCAGAGTTGGAAGGGAGCTTGGAGGTCATCTAGTCCAACTCCTTGCTTAGGCAGGAAACCCTATACTGTTTCAGACAAATGGCTATCCAACATCTTCTTGCAGATTTCCAATGTTGGGGCATTCACAACTTCTGGAGGCAACTGCTGTTCCACTGATTAATTGTTCTAACTGTCAGGAAATTTCTCCTGTTTTAAGTTGCTTCTCTCCTTGATTAGTTTCCAGCAATGGGTGGAAACTAATCAAGGAGAGAAGCAACTTAGAACTGAGGAGAAATTTCCTGACAGTTAGAACAATTAATCAGTGGAACAGCAGTTGCCTCCAGAAGTTGTGAATGCCCCAACACTGCAAGTTAATCTAAGTCCTTCAAGATCGGGGTTATTTGTGAGGTAAAAATAAAATCAAAATTGCCACCACGCACATCCCAAAAACAGAGGGATCTTAGCTCACACCTCTGTGGGCACCCTCCTGACATTTTTTTATGGACATTTGTTGTGATACTTTATCATTTTGTTGGGAGAAATGTCCATCTGCGTTCAGTTCCAAGTGGGGAGAAAGACACTGGAAACATGGCGGTTGTTTGGAAAGATGGTTTTAATGGCGGACAGGATCCCATGCCTTGAAGATGTCGGGTGAAGGAGAAAAAAAAGGGAAGAGATGCTGAGAGTCCCTGGATTTATACTCTCTCTGGGCTTTTGAATTTGAGCTTGTATTCTGATTGGTTGCCAGACTCCCATGGGGCCATGCAGGGACAATTCTGTAGGTTGTCTTTTGAGTCCCCAGCTTGGTTGACTCCTGCTGGGTGATGATGTCATGAAAGGGCTGTGGGATTCCTATTATGGCTCTGTCTAAAGAAGGTAGATCTTGATGTTATGATCTGGCTCAGGCCTTAATGGCCCATTGACAAAGGTGGGAGCGGCTGAGTTTCTGTCTGCCTTTTAGGGGGAAATATTCTGCCCGTCTAATATTTCCTACAGTCTCATTTTCCTAAGAGAGGGGAGGGTGCTAACTTCCTACAGTTTGGAACCAAAAGCAGTGTGGTAAACGCTGTTCCTTGTTCAAAATTGTGCAACCTGGTTTTGTGGGTTTTTTTCTTCATTTTGCCTCTACAGGAAAAACATTACTTGAAAGAAGATAGGAACCGATTAAGTCAAGAGCTGAGCTGCATGGCTGCTTTAAACACCAAATTGGCCGGAGAGTTGGAAATCCTGAAGTCCCAGGATAAGCGTTTGAAAGAAAAACTGGTGACGATGGAAGCCGCTCTAGATAAAGTAAGCTTCCTTAACCCAATGTTTCTCAACCTTGGCAACTTGAAGATGTCCGGACTTCAACTCCCAGAATTCCCCAGCCAGCGAATGCTGGCTGGGGAATTCTGGGAGTTGAAGTCCGGACATCTTCAAGTTGCCAAGGTTGAGAAACACTGCCTTAACCCATCAATAGACAATCTTCGACTTAAAACCCTTCATTTAGTGACAGTTTGAAATTACACGGCCCCCGCGAGAAGTTATTTTTTAATAAAAACAGAAGGATAGACTCAAGATCATCTGAAGGGTTAATACCACTTTATAAGGCCTTGGTAAGGCCACACTTGGAATACGGCATCCAGTTTTGGTCGCCACGATGTAAAAAAGATGCAGAGACTCTGGAAAGAAAGCAGAGAAGAGCAACAAAGAGGATTAGGGGACCGGAGGCTAAAACATATTGTAGGAACTGGGTAGGTCTAGTTTAATGAAAAAAAGGACTAGGGCAGAGGTGGATTCCTACCAGTTCGGACCGGTTCGGCTGAACCAATAGTGATACGCCAGCCTGGGTTGCAGAACCGGTAATTTCGGCTGGCTAGCCACCCCCCGGAACTGGTCTGCCTGCTTGGACATTCACCCTGCCTCGCCTTCACCACATCATCCCCTGCCTCCTCCTGCCTCTGTGAATGGCTGCCTGCCCTTCAGGTTTTGGTCTGCTTATTGCTTCTGGAGGTGGGATGAAAGGAGCCCCCAAAACCGATGAAAACAGCCAGTTTTTGCCCCCCAAATGAACCATTTTTGCCTGGTTTTGGTCTGCTTATTGCTTCGGGGAGAAGTGTGGGTGAAAGAACGCCAAAAACTGGGGGGGAAACTCCTGGTTCTAACTGTCATGTGCACGCTAGGGAAGACCATCTGAAGGCATGTGTAATGTTCTGAAATGCAGAAGTTATAGTTACCATATTTTTCAGAGTAGAAGATGCACCAGAATATAAGATGCACCTAGGTTTTGAAGAGGCAATTAAAAAAAAAAAAGTTTTTGCGCTCTGAAAACCTCCCCAAAACAGCCCGTTTTCATGAAAACGGGCCCGTTTTTGCCCCCTCCCAAAAAAGAGGCATCAATAGCCTTTGGGAGGCTTGTAGAGTGCTCCTGGGGAGGAGCAAAACCCAGCAAAAAATGGCACATTTTCCGTCATAAAAAGGGCATGGATAGCCTTATGGAGGCTTATAGAGTGCTTCTGGGGGCTGGGGTGGGACACAGCAAAATTGAGCAAAAACTCAATTTTTCGCTCGTTTCTGCCCTCCCCAGCCCCCAAAAGCTCTCTGGAAGACTCCTAAAAGCTATGCATGGCCATCTTGGTGAAGGGGGCAGAGTTACGGGAGGCAAAAAATGCTGTATTCCATGTATAAGACGCACCCAGATTTTCAGCCTCTTTTTCTGAGGGGAAAAGGTGGGTCTTATACTCCGAAAAATGCAGTAAATGTTTGCCTTTTTTTTTTACAGTTATAATGTACACTGAAGATGGCATTTAATTTTGTCGTTCCTTGGCAATGACAATAAAGTAAACTATAAACTAAAGGGAAGAGGCAGTTGGAATATCTTCATTTGTGCACCAATATTCTCATATTAAAAATATACCGCTATCAACGTTGTGGAATTGGTATAAGATGTTTAAATAATAATACTATAATACAATAGCAGAGTTGGAAGGGACCCTGTAGGTCTTCTAGTCCAACCCCCTGCGTGGGCAGGAACTTTATACCATTTCAGACAAATGGCTATCTAACATCTTCTTAAAGACTTCCAGGGTTGGGGCATTCACAACTTCTGGAGGCAAGCTGTTCCAGAGGTTAATTGTTCTAACTGTCAGGAAATTTCTCCTCAGTTCTAAGTTGCTTCTCTCCTTGATTAGTTTCCACCCATTGCTTCTTGTCCTGCCCCCAGGTGCCTTGGAGAAATGGGATTGAATTTGCCTTCCGTTTGAGAGAACTAGAAACCACCGAAGACATAGCTGGATTTCCCTATAGAGTTCCTTCTTTTCTCAAAAACTGTTCTAGACCAGGGGTCTGCAAAGTTGGCTCTTTTAAGACTGGTGGACTTCAACTCCCAGAGTTCCCCAGCCAGAGACCCCTGGCCCAGGCCCTGACACTGACAGCTTTGCTGGCTGGAGAACTGTGGGAGCTGAAGTCCTTCAGACTTAAAGTTGCAAAGGTTGGAGACCCCTGGCCCAGGCCCTGACACTGACAGCTTTGCTGGCTGGGGAACTCTGGGAGTTGAAGTCCACCAGTCTTAAAAAAGCCAACTTTGCAGACCCCTGGTCTAGACAAATTGGAAACTGACATGTCTTAAATGTGACTGATAATCCTGGACGTAAATCATGTCCCAAATAGTAAATAAGTCTCTCCCGGTTTTATGCAGGCGTCTCTCCAGTTTGCAGAGTGTCAGTGCATCATTCAGCGGCAGGAACAAGAAATTACACGCTACAAGCTTCAGCACACCTTAGACGTGAAAGTACGTAAGTCTTCTACTTCACCGATACTTTCAAAATGTGGCAGAACCTTTACAGGTAGTCCTTGACGTAGAGCAGGTTGTTTAGTGATGTTTTGGAGTTCCGACAGCACCGGAAAAAGTGACTTGAAATTGAAATTGAAATTGAAATTTATTAACCGCACCCTCTCCCCACAGGGACCCGGGGCGGTGCACAGGCAGAGCTAAAAACAATATACAATAAATACAACATACATACTTTAAAATAGAATTAAATAGTATTACCCGTGCTAAAAATATAAGATTAAGAACCCATTAAAATATTTGGAGTCAATAGACAGAGAGAACTATTCAAGGCCGGCCAGTCGAAAGAGATAGGTCTTCAATTTTACACGGAAGGAGCGGAGGTCAGTGGTCGTTCTAATATCAGGGGGAAGGTCGTTCCAGAGGGCCGGGCCCGCCACAGAGAGCGCCCTTCCCCTGGGCGTCGCCCGCTGACAAAGTCTAGTGGACGGCACCCGGAGAAGCCCCTCTCTGTGGGAGCGAATCGGTCGTGAGGATGTATGGGGCAGGATCCGATCTCGCAGATAGCTAGGTCCCGAGCCATGGAGCGCTTTGAAGATGATAACTAACACCTTGAAGCGCACCCGGAAGACGACAGGTAGCCAGTGCAGCTCGCGCAAGAACGGTGTAACGTGGGTAAACCTGGTGGTCCCCATAATTGCTCGCGCGGCTGCATTCTGAACTAACTGAAGCCTCCGGGTGCACCTCAAGGGGAGCCCCATGTAGAGAGAGTTACAATAGTCCAGTCGGGATGTCACGAGGGCATGAGTGACTGTGCGAAGGGCGTCCCGATCCAATAGGGGGCGCAATTGGCGAACCAGGCGAACCTGGTAGAACGCCCTCCTGGCCACGGCTGTCACTTGCTCTTCCATAGACAGCCGGGTATCCAGGAGGACACCCAAATTGCGCGCCCCATCCACAGGGGCAAGATGTTCGCCCCCTATGGCCAGCGTTGGAGAAAGCTGGTTGAATCGGGCAGCCGGAAACCACAGCCACTCGGTCTTGGTCGGGTTGAGCCTAAGTCCGTTACTTCCCATCCAGATCCGCACGGCTTCCAGGCACTGGCACATCACCGCTACGGCATCGTTGGGGTGGTTGGACTTATGACCATTGTTCACACTTTTGCCCTTGCCCCCTCCCCCGCAGCATCCCCATGATCATGTGATCAAGCTTCAGATGCTTGTCAGCTGATTCCTATTTATGACGGTCACTCTCCCTCCAGCTCCTGCCAAACCAGCAATTTAAAAATGGGTGACTGCAAGTACCGTATTTTTGGGAGTATAAGATGCTCCGAAGTATAAGACACACTTAGCTTTTTGGGAGGAAAACAAAGGGGGGGAAATTCTACCTCTGCCTCCCAGCAATTTTCCTCTTTGCAGCCAACAGCAAACAGTACAGAAAGTATACACTCTTTGTGGTGTTACATTTCACATTATACTTGTACAGATGCTGTTAAAATTGATCTGGCTTTTTGGAAGTATACGTTATTCTCTGCTATTTAAAAGAAAATGCAATAGTACTGGGCCTCTTCAGATCAAGCGTTTACTTTAAAAGGCTTCTTCATTTTGTTAAGTTGCCTAGAACAATAAAAAATTTTTTTTTATTTTAATTAGATTTATACCTTGCCCTTCTCCGAAGAGGACCCAGGGCGGCGCACAGGAATTTAAAAACACATACAAAATCAAAATACAAAATTTAAAACATATTAAATACCCATCCTGCGCTAAAATCCAATTAAAAATCCCCAAAATTAAAACTATCTAAAATAGTCACAGCGGAGGTTACGCTAGGCCGGCTTGGTGAAAAAAGTGTGTCTTTAGACACTGGCGGAAGAGGCGGAGGTCTGAGATGGTGCGAAGTTCAGGGGGGAGGTCGTTCCAAAGGGCAGGGCCCGCCACAGAGAAGGCCCTTCCCCGAGGTGTCGCCAGTCGGCATTGCCTGGCCGACGGCACCCTGAGAAGGCCCTCTGTGGGAGCGGATTGGTCGAATGGATGTATGGGGTAGGAGACGGTCTCGCATATAACTAGGTCCCGAGCCATGGAGCGCTTTAAAGATGGTCTTCAAAACCTTGAAGCGCACCCGAAAGACCACAGGAAGCCAGTGCAGCTCGCGCAGGATCGGTGTTATATGGGAGCATCTAGAGGCTCCTGTAATCACCCGCGCGGCTGCATTCTGGACTAGCTGTAGCTTTCGAGTGCACCTCAAGGGAAGCCCCATGTAGAGAGCATTACAGTAGTCGAGTCGGGATGTCACGAGTGCTTGAGTGACTGTGCGAAGGGCAGCCCGGTCCAGTAAGGGGCGCAATTGGCGCATCAGGCGTACCTGATGGAACGCCCCCCTGGCCACGGCCGCCACATGGTCCTCCATGGACAGCCGGGAGTCCAGGAGGACACCCAAATTGCGCGCCCTCTCCACGGGGGCCAGTGTTTCGCCCCCAATGGCCAGAGTTGGAGTAATCTGGCTGAACCGGGGTGCCGGAAGCCACAGCCACTCAGTCTTGGACGGGTTGAGCTTGAGTTTGTTACTACCCATCCAGATCTGTACAGCCTCCAAACACCGGGACAACTCCTCGGCGGCATTGTTGGGGTGGTCTGGGGTGGATATGTACAGCTGAGTATCATCAGCGTACAGATGATATCCCACCCCAAAACCACGGATGATCTCGCCCAGCGGCTTCATATATGTGTTGAACAGGAGGGGCAAGAGGACCGACCCCTGAGGAAACCCGCATAAGAGGGGTCTCGAGGCCAACCTCTGCCCCCCTGCCAACACATATTGCGACCGACCAGAGAAGTAGGACGAGAACCACCGCAAAACGGTGCCTCCCAGCAAAGTCTAATAATTTGAACATTCTATAGGCATTTATAGGTTTTGTTTTACCTCCTTGCAGCAAACAGCCTGATTAGCACGAGAAAAAAAAAATCTGCCTCTGCCTCCCAGCAATTTGCCTCCTGCAGCAACCAGCAAGTTTCATTTTCAATTTCAGCAGGGGCCTCTCGATCATGAGCTGTTTCAGGCTTCAGGGATTGCCATAGCAATCTTTTCAACACCGAGTGCCCAAACTGAAACACACTGGCATGTGCGTGCACCAGAAACCCAAAGACCAGCTGGCCGGTGTGCATGCACGCACCGGCCAGCTGCTCTTTGGGTTTCTGGCACTTGCATGCCTGCATGTCAGCTGGTCTTCATGCGTGCTGGAGCACCGGAAACCCAAAGACCAGCTGGGCAGTGCGCACATGCCTATTTTTTGGGCGGTTTTCAGGCGGTTTTCTGGCACTCCGAAGCCTGCACCGACCAACTGGCCAGAAACCAGAAGAGCAGCTGGTGATGGTGCCAGTCAGTAGTATTTGCAATGCATTTTTGAATGTTCTACTGGCTGAGTTTCATGTTCCATGAATAAAGTAAATAATAAAGTCTAAGTGATGTCGCTATCGCTGTTCATAAACATCTCCTCCCCCAAGGAGATGCAGGGACCAGGACACACCGTGGTTTCCGCCTCACTGAAGCAGCGCTATTCACCCTTGCCTCACTCATCCAGCGCACCGTCATGTCAAACGTTCGCAGGCCACATCTCTCATGTAAGTACTGCGTCTGCTCCGGAACACGAAACATTCAGGGGTGAGATTCAAAAATGTTAGCAACCGGTTCTCTGCCCAGTTGCTGGGTGGGCGTGGCCAACTCGGCCTCCTGCACCACGTCGGGAGGGAGTTTTCGCCCTTCCCAGGCTTCGGAGGCTTATCTCAAGCCTCCAGGAGGGTGAAAACGACCTCCCCCAGGCCCCGGAGGCGCTCCCAAGGCTGGAAACAGGCTCATATTCGGACTTCTGGGAGGCCTGTTTTTCACCCTCCCAAGGCTCTGGAGGTTTCTTTTGAGCCTCCGGGAGGGTGAAAATGGGCTCCGGAGGCCGGAAACAGGTCCATTTCCGGATTTCTGGAACTTCCAGGAGGCCTGTTTTTCACCCTCCCAGACCCTCCATGCAAGCCCTACACTTACCCGGCATCCAAAACAGGCTGTGTGGAGACTCCTGGGGGGGGGGGGGGGCATGGCCAGCCAGTCCTTGCAACTACCAGTTTGGTGAACCAGATGTAAAATTAGCATCCGGTTCACCCGAACCGGTACAAATTGGCTGAATCCCACTTCTGAAAACATTATGGCAGCCATATTAATTCTATTCCTCCTATCCAGCTCTGGAATGTTCTGGAGGGAAGGAACAGGGCTAAAGTTCAACCATCATTCAAATGAGGCTTAGATCTGACAGCATTAGGGAATTGCCGAAATGGTGCTTCTAATAAATGACTGGCTTTCTTTTGAAACTTGGCTCGAGGCTCACGAATCAATTAGGGCGTCTTTCGGAAACCTGACAATAGTGCTTTAGGGAAGAGGGCCTTTGTACTTGTGTGCTTCACCAATCGAGTCTTTTCAAAACCCATTTTTCCATTCAGATGTCATCCAAGCTTAAATACGCCAAGGAGGATCCGCTGCGAGATTTGAAGCAACTCCTTCAAGAGCTACGAAGTACCATTGATGAAATACCGTCTGCGATTCTCCCCAAATCAGAAAGTGACAGCGATCCTGACTTGAGCAGTACGCTGTAAGAATATGCAAAATATGGGTAACTTCTGTGTTTAGGATTCTCATTTTGGAAATGAATGGTCTATAGGCAAAGGGCATATCCTTTGCCGAGGATAATCACAGACATCAATGGACATCTCACCTATGCTGAGTTTGTGTGAATCCATTGAGATTAAATTTTCCAAACTGAACTCGGTCTGTCTTTACTTCCTGGACACACCCATGTTGTTCTATTGGCAACAGTTGAAGGATGACTTGCCATTGTCTTCTCCTGGGATGTTTTTTTTTTTACAATAGCAGAGTTGGAAGGGACCTTGGAGGTCTTCTAGTCCAACCCCCTGCCTAGGCAGGAAACCTTATACCGTTTTGCATTTTGCAATGCCCTGGTATTTTTCCGGATCTCTCAGCCAAGTACAGGTAGTCCCCGACTTACAACAGTTCATTTAGTGACGGTTGGAAGTTACAGCACTGGAAAAAGTGAGCGATAACCATTTTTGGTTATGACTTTTGCAACATCCCTATAGTCATGCGATCAAAATTCAGATGCTTGGCAACTGACTCATATTTATGACGGTTGCAGGGTCGTAAGATCGCTTTTTATGGCCAGCTGACAAGCAAAGTCGAGAGCCGAGGTGGCGCAGTGGCTAGAGCGCAGTACTGCAGGCTACTTCTGCTGACTGCCGACTGCCTGCAATTTGGCAGATCGAGTCTCACCAGGCTCAAGGTTGACTCAGCCTCCCATTCTTCTGAGGCGGGTCAGATGAGGACCCAGATTGTTGGGGGGCAAGAAGCTGACTCTGTAAACCGCTTAGAGAGGGCTGTAAAAGCGCTATGAAGCGGTATATAAGTTCAAGTGCTATTGGTAAAGTCAATGAGGAAACCAGATTCACTTAACCACCGTGTTACTAATTTAACAACTGCAGTGATTCACTTAACAAATATGCCCCCAAAGTCACTTAACAAATGACTCACTTAGCAACAGAAATTCGGGGCTCCGTTGTGGTCGTAAGTCAAGGACTGCCTGTATTAACCAGATCCATGCTTGCATAACTTTTTGAGATAAATCAAGTAAGCTAGATGTTGCATTCTAGCATGATGGATGGATGGATGGGTGGGTGGGTGGGTGGATAATGGGTGGATGGATGATGGATGGATGGATGGATGGAGAGAGAGGGGTACTGTATATTCACAAGCACACACATAAGGTTTAATAACCAAGATCTCCCTTTGAAGGAATTTTGGTATCAGGGTTGAGAAACTCGCAATCTACTTTCCACATGGAACAGAAATCTGGCTAGGTGAAGGCAGGGTGTGATCCAATATAGGAGAAATTCATGTTATCATACGGATGATAAGGGTGGTTTTCATGGATCAGTTTGTTTAAACCAGGGGTCTGCAAAATTGGCTCTTTTAAGACTGGTGGACTTCAACACCCATCCCCATGGCTGGCTGGGGAATTCTGGGAGTTGAAGTCCATCAGTCTTAAAAGAGCCAACTTTGCAGACCCCTGGAAATGACCACGGAGTAGGGCAGGATTATCCAACTTTGGCAACTTTAAAACCTGTGGACTTCAACTCCCAGAATACCCACGATGGCTGGGGAATTCTAGAGGATGAAGCCCACAAACTGCCAAGGTTGGACACCCCTGGAATAGAATAGGGGCTTGAACTTATATTTTCTATTATCCCTTGCCGGAAGCCATAGCACTGAATTCAGACAATGCACCTACACCACGCTGAAGGTCAAGCTAAGCCGAGAAAAGAGGCGAATTCTGCTACCTGTGCATATATTACAGGTGTTCTACTCCTGTTGACAAGGAGTTTTGTGTTTCTATTTTTATAGCTGTGGGAAGTCATTTCACCCTATCATTTGCCTTTTGTCTAGTCTGTGCCCTACTTCCAGATGCTACTGGTCCTTGCTATTCAGTTGTTGTTTTTTAATCTTTATTCGCAATAATTGAGGAAGGATCTTTTTATGAATTTATAACATGCTAATCTTCTCTGTATCGTTCCAATTTTAGCACATCTGCTGCCAAAGCAAGCACAATGTTTTATAATCTAAAATACAAGATTCCAAAAGAAAATAATAGGGAAAATAGGGAAGGGATAAATGTAGAAAAGAGGAGGGAAAACAGAAGGCATTGACTTCCAACTCTCTTTTTGCTTTTACATAATAATAGAAACTAGCCATTTCCGTAACGACAAACCTATCTAATCAGCAAAACCCAAAATCCAAGTTTCATTCCCCCCCCCCCCTCAAGCACCAAGTCCAGAAGTGGTTTCCAAGTGGAAACTAAAGTAATTCTGTTTCGTTCTTTGAACAAAGCAATCAATTTAGCCATTTCTGCTAACTCCCACCGACTTTTGCAGCCATTCGTCCAAGGTGGGAATCAAAGTGTCCTTCCATTTTTGTGCATAAAGTGATTTTGGTGCCGACAACGTATATAACAACAAATGAAAGTTCCAATTTCCCGCCCTCCCCCCAAGTCTTTTTAATTGGAGAAGGGTCTTGCTTGTTATTAATTGTTTCCTTTTGCATCATTGTACATCTGTGGCATCAGCTGGAGCTTAGACCGCTTTTCATCGTAGCTTTAGAGCAGGGGTGTCAAACTCAAGGCCCACGGGCCAAATCTGACCCGCAGGGCCAGCCTGGAAACAGGGAAGGACCAGGCCACCGTACCTCTGCCAGCAAGAAACAGAGCTCAGGGGGGCCCATTTTTGGCTGCGACAGCCTCCTGCAGCCCTCTGCCAGCAGAAATGGAGCTGGGGGCTCCATTTTCGCTGAAAGTGGGCTAGCAAAACAAACTGAAAACAGAACAAAAGGAAAATAACGTTTCTCCTTTTGCATTTGAGCATCCAAGAAGGGACAGGAAAGGAGAAGGGGAAATAGGACGGACAAAGAAATAAAAGAAAGGAAGATGGGAAGAGAGCAAGGAAAGAAAAAGATGGAAAAAGGGGAAGGGAGAAGACTGAAGAGGGAAGGAAGGAGGGAAGGAAGGAAGGAAGGAAGGAAGGAAGGAAGGAAGGAAGGAAGGAAGGAAGGAAGGAAGGAAGGTTATAATGAGAGGGATGGAAGGTCTGAGAGAAGCGCCCACGATTTCCGAAGCTGTTCCACTGGTTAATAACTTTAGAAAAAGAAGATCACCGTCACTTCATGGGCATTGATCACCTGTCCATCTGCCCCCATCTCCTGGGACAATTTGAGATGTGGCTAAGCCTGTTGTTCCACCCACGTGTCTGTCTTTGCCCATCTCTAGGCCATGCGAAGAAGAACACCGTAATTGGCTGGTGGGTTTTGTCCAGGGGTGGGTTCCTGCCAGTTCTAAGCTCTTCTCTAGAAGAGGTTCCACAAATCTACAGAGCCGTTTAGAACCGTTTCCAGCTCCCTGCCCCTGCCCGCCCGCCCATCATCAAGAGGAAGAGCGAGAGGAGGAATTCTGAGAGTTGAAGGCCATAAGTCTTAAAGCTCTCAAGTTTGAACACCCCTGGGGGTCTTTTTTTCTAAAGGGTTAGGGGTGCAAGGGTCTTGTCACTTGACAGTGTTAAGACTTGCGTGCTTCAAATGCCAGAGTTCCTGAGCCAACATTTTGGTTGCTAAGCAAGAGCTTTGTTAAGTGAATTTCACCACATTTTACAAGTTGGCCACTCCCACCCAGTCACATGGCCGGCAAGCCACTCCCACCCAGTCACATGGCCGGCAAGCCACTCCCACCCAGTCACATGGCTGGCAAGCCACTCCCACCCAGTTACAACTGGCGACACCCAGGGGAAGAGCCTTCTCTGTGGCGGGCCCCGCCCTTTGGAACGACCTACCCCCTGAACTCCGGACCATCACCGACCTCCGCCTCTTCCGCCAATGTCTAAAGACATACTTTTTTCATCAAACCGGCCTAGCCTAACCTCCCATGGGGACTTTTAGAAAAGTTTTAAATTGGGTTTTTAATTAATAATTGGTTTTAGCACAGGTTTGGGATTTAATATATATTTTAAATTATTTATCTATATTCTATTTTGTATGTTTTTTAAATCTCCTGTGCGCCGCCCTGGGTCCTCTGCGGAGAAGGGCGGGATATAAATGTAATAAAATAAATAAATAAATAAATACATGGCTGACAAGCCACTCCCACCCAGTCACATGGCCGGCAAGCCACTCCCACAAAGCAGGCCACAGAAGAGATTCTAAAAATTTTTGAAACACACCACTGGTTTTGTCCCACTGTTGGACAATTTTGGTGGAAGGGAAAACGAAGCCAAAGGAGACCACCCATCACTTTCCTTCATTTGTCCAGCTGTAATACTCTAAGAATAGGAGCACAAGTCAGCCTTGTTTCAGAGCAGATTACGGCTTGGCCACTGAGACAGCATAGTATATTTAGAATAGAATACCAGAGTTGGAAGGGACCTTGGAGGTCTTCTAGTCCAAACCCCTGCCTAGGCAGGAAACCCTACACCACTTCAGACAAATGGATATCCACCATCTTCTTAAAAACTTCCAGTGTTGGAGCATTCACAACTTCTGGAGGCAACTTCTGTTCCACTGATTAATTGTTCATTAATTAATAAGCCAGTTTCATTTTCGGCTAGCCTACATATTGAAATTCTCTGGTCGAATGAAGCTGCCACTCAGCTATGTTTCTTTTCCCAATCAGGAATCCCACTTTGCATAAGACCGTTAATGACTACCCAAAAACTGTGTAAATAATATGATGTATTACGTGGTGTCTGCATTTTTACCGCCCCATTCAGAGAATTTCCTAGCAGAGAAAACATGGGCAGAAGATCATATGACCCCTGCAGGTGAGGCTCTGAAATTTTGACCCGGGAGATCAAAATATTCTAATTGAGCCCGATGAGAGGAAATGTGTCTTTTTTTTTTTTGATTATTATTATTTCTAGCACTGCGTAAAGGTGGCTCAGTGGCTAAAATGCTGAGCTTGTCGATCAGAAAGGTCAGCAGTTTGGCAGTTCGAGTACCTAGTGCTGCATAACGGAGCGAGCTCCCATGACTTGTCCCAGCTTCTGCCAACTTAGCAGTTCGAAAGCACGTAAAAAATGCAAGTAGAAAAATAGGAACCACCTTTGGTGGGAAGGAAACAGCCCTCCGTGCGCCTTTGGCGTTCAGTCATGCCGGCCACATGACCACGGAGACGTCTTCGGACAGCGCTGGCTCTTCGGCTTTAAAACAGAGATGAGCATCGCCCCCTAGAGTCGGGAACGACTAGCATGCATGCGCAGGGGAATCTTTACCTTCACCTTTTAGCACTGCATATTTTTCTATCTATTTTTAGGGGGGTATTCAAACATCTTTGAACATTCATGGCCTATCCAGAATGCAGTTATGGAGACAATTTAAAACAACATTAGCCTTCCCTTGTCCCACGTTAAGATTACAGTTACGGATACTGTGGTGTCCTTGGTGCTCACTGAGCATGGTGGTTTTCTTGCAGACGTTTCGTTACCAAACTCAGCTAGCCCTGATGATGTTACCTAGCTGGGTAATGAAATGTCTGCGAGAGAGCCATCGAGTTCAGAGAGCACCTAGGAGCCCACAGTTCAACCTTGAGCTTCGAATGTTCTTTTCTCGCGGTAATAGTTACATCCAGGGGTGGGTTCGGCAGCCACTATTGCCGCTTCGCTCGTGGGCGTTCTGTGCGTGCATGCTTGATGTGTGCGTGCATGGACAGTACAATAAAAATTGTTCTGCTCATGCGCAGAACTGAAAAGCAAGATGGCAATGCCGATGGCGCTGACCGGAGAACCGGTTCGTGGGCATGGCAAGCCTGGGTCTCTGCCGGCTCCAGCGACCCAAGCCACCAAACAACTACCGGTTCGGCTGAACCAGTCCGAACCGGTAGGAAACCCCCACTGGATACATCTCACACTCTTTCTAAGATAGTAGATATTTCTCCCACAATGAAAGGAACGCTCGTTCCAGAAATGTTCCCCCCAAATCAGGGGTGGGTTCCTGCCAGTTCTAAGCTCTTCTCGGGAAGAGGTTCCACAAATCTACAGGGCCGTTTAGAACCGGTTCCAGCTCCCTCCCCCCGCCCGTCCGTCCATCATCCAGAGGAAGAGCGAGAGGAGGAATTCTGGGAGTTGAAATCCACAAGTCTTAAAGTTTGAACACCCCTGGGGGTTTTTTCCTAAAGGGTTAGAGGTTCAAGGGTCTGGTCACTTGACAGCTTTAAGACTTGCCTGCTTCCAATGCCAGAGTTCCTGAGCCAACATTTGGGTTGCTAAGCAAGAGCGTTGTTAAGTGAGTTTCATCACATTTTACAAGTTGACCATGCCCACCCAGTTACATCACTGCTAAGCCCCTTCCACTCGGTCACGTGGCCGGCAAGCCACTCCCACAAAGCAGGCCACACCTACAGAAGAGGTTCTTAAAAAAAATTGAAACCCACCACTGCCCCAAATGTTCCATTTTCGGGAAGCATCGTTCCCCAGGCGAACACAAGAAAAGTTCTCCACCACCGAGTCTGTTGTATTCTAAAATGGAAAAATTCAGAAATCCTTTTTCCAATTACTAGCCGATGGGTTGGAAGAAGCAACATCTTCTTGTGCCGTGCTTCTCGCATCTGGTCCCTGCAGATTAAAGACATAATTAGGGAAAGAAAACTGTCCTAAGCAAGATTCTTGGCTTGGTTTGGTTCCTTTTTTTTTTTTTAAGTTTTATTGGGTTTTATAATTTTTTACAAATAGGGTAAAGGGTAAGGTGTGTAAAAGATATTGTGAGAACTTTCACGTCGAAGTCGTTGACCCCTTCCGAGGCTTCATAACAAAATATAGACAATACATTAAATTTTCATTTGTACTACAAAGTGGAAAGAAGTGCAAATATAACATCATAAAATCTATGCTAGCAATCATGTATAAACATCCAAACAAAAGTTATATTATACTAAAATAAAGTCACTTTTGAGATCTAAGTCTTTTGGCAATTGTATCTTCTTCTCCCTGGCCCCCAGTGGGCGGGGCCCCGGCACCCTCTGCTCCCCCAGTTTCGTCCTCCAGGATTGAGGAATGTTTTTTAAGAAAGGCTTCCGCCTCTGCAACTGTTTTAATTCGTACTATTCCTCCCTCCCAGAACACCAACATTCCCTCTGGCATCACCCACTTGAACCAGACCCCCTGTTTAAATAATCTTTTAGATAAGAAGGACCTATTTTTTTTTTTTACACCCAGGAGACTGGACCAGTCCTGGGAGTCCATAAACATCTTCATTTTCCTCCTTCTTCGGTTTCTTTGTTGTCATTACCGTGCACTGATTTCATCAATAATCAACCTCCTTTGATGGCTTTCACAGAGTTCTGTCTCTCGATACAGGGAGTCTGCAGTCCGAGACTTACCTTCAGACGCCACCAGGGGGCAAGAAGCATATAGCAGGTGAGAAGTGATACTTGGTTTGGTCCTTTGACATGGCAAAGGCATCGCCTTGTCCTTAAGCAGGGGTCCCCAACCTTTTTGGCACCAGGGACCGGTTTCATGTAAAAAAAATTCCGCGGACTGGTGGGAGTCTCCAGCGGGTGAGTCGAGTCACGTGGGCTGCGTGCGCGTTCGGCGGTCACATGGAACCCGAGGCGGGAACCCGCATCTCGTGGGAACGCGACCCGGGGAGGGCGCCTTGCATGCAACTGGGCAGGAAAGCTGCCAGGGGTCCCGGGTGAAGGATCCTCGGCTGGGGCAGGGAAGGACGGGCTGCGTCCTGGGCAGGAGGGCCTGGCAGCCCCTTCCCCCCACGCAGGGCCGGGTGGTGCCCCGAACCCCCCCCTCCAATGCAGGCCATTGCCCACGTCCTGCCCCCGGGGAGTGCCCCAGCCAGCCGCCAGGATAGCGGAGCGTTTGCTACACTTTCCTAAGAGTTGTGCTACTCTCTCCACCGCTCACTCTGGCCCGGTTACTATCAAGCCATAGACCACGGCCCGGGGGTTGGGGACCCCTGTCCTTAAGGGTAGAATTCGAACATGGCTGCTTCGTTGTTGGAAGAAACGTCCATCTGGTTCAGTTCCAAGCTGGGAGAAAGGCCCTGGAGACAAAAGGGAGGCTGGAGGCTGATTGGAAAGAGGCTGCTGTCAGGCTTCCAAATGATGCCCTAATTGATTCATGAGCCTCGAGTCAAATTTCAAAAGAAAACCAGTCATTTATTAGGAGCATTTTGGCAATGCCTTTTTTGTGCAGTCAGATCTTAGCCTTATTTAAATCGTAGCTGAACTTTAGCCCTGTTTCCCAACCCCTCCCCTCAGTCTGCATCACAAATCACGTTCTCCAATGAGGTGCATCCTTCCCAAGTCTGCTGCGGTAATCTGAGATCCGACTCTAGCCGAAAGTATGCGTGGAATGCGCTCCCCCATTTTCCTCCCCATGGCAACTTCAGGAGCTGGCAGTTGAACTTATTGAGGAAGCAGAACCACCAAGCATGTGCGATTCTGGGCAGCTGATCAGATGGAATTGGGAGTAGGGGTGGGTGGGTATTTATACCTTCTCTTGGATATAGATTTTTGCTCTTGAGCTTGCTGTTCCTGGGCAAGACCATGTATTCTATTGGCTATTGCCAGATTCCCATGGGGTCGTGTGTCTGAGCTAAGTTTGGTTGACGTTTGCAATGCAGTCAGCTTTTGTTTCATTCACAGGGATGCCTTAACCTTACATACTGCGGATCTTGAAGGTCAAGAATCGACTTTCCCTTTTACATCCAGCGGTGAGCTTCTTCTTGGATATTAAACGAGGGAACCAGAGGTGATATTCAGCCGTTTCGGACCGGTTTGCCTGAACCAGTAATGGGAATCGTGATTGGGCACTTGGAGGTTAATCTGTGTCCTCCGGGGTCACCTGAGTAGCACTACTCAGTGCCAGGAGCACCACTCAGGTGACCCTGAGGACACAGGTAAGCCTCCAAGTGGCCTCAATGACCCTCTAAAATCGGGATGGCGAACCTATGGCATGGGTACCACAGGTGGACACGGAACCATTTCTTAGGGCACACAAGGCGTTGCCCTGTCAGCACTAGCTCGCATGTGTGTGCTGGCCAGCTGATTTAGGCCTTCTTTTGAGGCCGTTTTTTGCCCTCTGGAGGCTTCAGGGAAGCTCCTGAAGCCTCTGCAGGTGGTGGTGGGAGGCTGTTTTTACCCTCCCCAGGCTCCTAGAAAGCCTCTGGAGCATGGGGAGGGCAAAAAAAGCGCGCCAAAAGCAGGGGGGTCGCGCACATAGCATTATGGGTGTGGCACGTCCATGCACCACCACCACCCTGCACTCCCCCCGCTTTTGGCACGCGAGCCAAAAAAGGTTAGCCATCACTGCTCTAAAAGGATGCAAAGGAGCAGCTGTCTGCAAGGTGTATCAATCCTTCCATTCCCCAGCATCCAGTCAGAGCTGAAGAAGCTTCTGGGATGGGAAGCGAAATGTCTTCAAAAGAAAGAAAAACAAGGCAGTCCAGTTGCCTCCTGAAAAAAGCATATTTGAGAAAGTTCATTTGCCCTTTGGAAAAAAACATCTTTGGGACAACTGGATGAGCTGGATGACTGAGAATGTCCACAGACATTGTCTTATGGAAATACAATGTCAGAATGGGAAATGATGGTTTATGTTTGTAAAAGAAAAAAAAAGGCAGAAACCTCCACCTTAGGGGTTTCTTGAAACACTCCCTTTTAGAATAGAGTAGAGTAGAGTAGAGTAGAGTAGAGTAGAGTAGAGTAGAGTAGAATAACAGTTGGAAGGGACCTTGGAGGTCTTCTAGTCCAATCCCCTGCTTAGACAGGAAACCCTACATCCAGGGGTGGAATTAATACAATACAATAGCAGAGTTGGATGGGAACTTGGAGGTCTTCTAGTCCAACCCTTGCCTAGGCAGGAAACCCTATACCATTCAGCAGTTTCTGACAGGTTCTGGAGAACCGATAGCAGAAATCTTGAGTAGTTCGGAGAGCTAGCAAATGCCACCTCTGGCTGGCCCCGCCCCATCTATTATCTGCCTTCTTAGTCCCAGCTGATCGGGAAGGAATGGAGATTTTACAGCAACCACCCCCTGGAGTTGGATGGGAATGGAGATTTTGCAGTATCCTTCCCCTGAAGTGGGGAAGGAATGGAGATTTTACAGTATCTTTCCCCTGGAGTTGGGTGGGAATTGAATTTTTACAGTATCCTTCCCCTGGAGTGGGGAGGGAATGAAGATTTTACAGTATCCTTCCCCTGGAATGGGGAGGGAATGGAGATTTTGCAGTATCCTTCCCCCAGGAGCGGGGAAGGAATAGGGATTTTACAGTATCCTTTCCCTGCGATGCCCACCAAGCCATGCCCACAGAACCAGTAGTTTAAAAAAAATGAATTTCATCACTGCCTACACCACTTCAGACAAACAGTTATCCAACATCTTCTTAAAAACTTTCAGTGTTGTGGCATTCACAACTTCTGGTGGCAAGTTGTTCCACTGATTAATTGCTCTCACTGTCAGGATATTTTCTCCTCAGTTCTAATTAATTCTCTCTAGGTTGCTTTTAACACCCGTTGTCTTTGCTCCCTGTAGTGTCCCAACTCTCAGCTCGCTATACTTCTTCCAAGAAACCCTCCTTTGAGGACCGATACAAAGATAGGTCTCCTGTGCACTCCTTGCTAACGGCTCCTTTGGATGACCTTAAGGCGGCTCCTGCACCTTGCTTCGAACGACGGTCCAGCCTGAAGAAGAACAGCTCCCCCCCAGAAGGCACAACTACGATCACCAGTCGAAGTAAGTGTGGAAAGTGTTGTGGCCCAGCCGGCTCCGGATGAGCTGCTGATAGATTCTTCGAGTGACGAGTCCTATGAGTCTGCCCTGGAGGAGGAGGGAGACCTTGAGGAAGCAGAGAGCCTGGTTGGCCACCAGGAGGTGCCTGGGTCATGGAGCAGTGGGGAGGACCAGGGGCAGTTTGTCCCTGATGCTAGATTACGCAGGGCTGAGAAAATGAGGCAACAGTTACGGAAGAGGCAAGCTCGTAAGCCCTGATGAGCACCAGGTGGGTGCTGAGTGGCCCCTCCCAAGAGAGCTTATAGGGAAGGCTTTGGGGAGAGGTCATTTGCAGGAAACAACAGTTACAAATCATCGTTGGAAATATCTGGTCGTTCGAGTCGTGTCTTCAAGTCTCTGTGTGTAAACATGCTACAGTATTTGTAACATGAGTCCAGGCTCACAGCCAAGGAGATAGTGGCAAGCAGTCAAGATTGTGTGTGTGTGTGTGTGTGCGGTCTGAGTCCGTCTATGGGCAGAACAGAAAGTAATCTTTATGGACACAATCAGCTCTTCCCGAGTGAGACCGTGCGCGCCCTCGACAAGACTCGTGTCGACAAGTGAGCACAGGCCCCTGACATGGCCCAGTGGTGATTAGGCCATGGCCTGGTGGTATGCCGCGACGCACAGGTTGGGGACCCCTGATCTAGTGAGACCAAGAAGAAGGGACTTTTCTGTGGTGGCTCCCTCCCTGTAGAAACATCTACCCTTTGGAAATAAGATTGGCCTCGGCTGTGACACTCTTTCAAAAGACTCTATGGTTTTGTTCAACAGGCTTGGGGAGCCCAGAGAGATATGGAGCCCATCAAGTGGCTTGGTTTGATTGTTGTGTCGGGCGGATAGGAAATTCTGGGAATTGAAGTCCGCAAGTTCTAAGCTGCCAAATTTTTAAAAAGACTGGTTTATACAGTGATGAAATTCAAAAAATGTTACTACCACTTCTGTGGGCGTGGCTTGGTGGGCATGGCAGGGGAAGGATACTGTAAAATCTCCATTCCCTCCCTACTCCAGGGGAAGCATAATGCAAAATCTCCATTCCCTCCCCTCTCCAGGGGAAGGATACTGCAAAATCTCCATTCCCTCCCCACTCCAGGGGAAGGATACTGCAAAATCTCCATTCCCTCCCCTCTCCAGGGGAAAGTTACTGTAAAATCTCCATTCCCTCCCCACTCCAGAGGAAGGATACTGCAAAATCTCCATTCCCTCCCCACTCTGGGATCAGCCAGAAGTGGCATTTGCTGGTTCTCTGAACTACTCAAAATTTCCACTACTGGTTCTCCAGAACCTGCTGAATTTCACCCCTGGGTTTATACCAGAGGTGGTATTCAGCAGGTTCTGGAGAACCGGTAGAGGAAATTTTGAGTAGTTTAGAGAACTAGTAAATACCTCCTCTGACGGGCCCCGCCCCCATCTATTCTCTGGCTCCTGAGTTCCAGCTGATCGGGAGGAAATGGGGATTTTTACAGGAACCTTCTCCTGCCACGCCCACCAAGCCATGCCCACAGAACCAGTAGTAAAAAAAGTTTGAATCCCACCACTGCTTTATACCATGGTATAATTAATATGCATAAGAATTCATAGAGAGAGGAATGAAAAAGCGATTTTGAATGCTGTCAATATGTGTTTTTTTTCTCCTGTCGATGGAAACATCACACGGTATGGTTTTTTTTCTTTTCGAACAGATGTTTCTTTCAGCACCTCTACTTGTAAGTATATTCGTATTTTCTTCACCCAACTTCCCATTGCGTTGCTGGAGACTGATAAAACTGAAAAATTGACATTTTTCCCCCCTTTCCCAATGAACAGAAATAATGAGAATATAAATATTGTATAGTCCAGGTTGGTACAGCACAACAACTCCGACCAAATCCATGTAGCCGTGTATTTACAACTACAGTCAGGAGTGGGTTGCTGCGGGTTCGCAACATGTTGCAACATGGGATGTGCATGCCAGATGTGTGCTGTGTGTGGCAGGCATGCGCTATGCACACCAGACATGCACAGTTCAGTGTAAATGACCTGCCCCCCGAAATTAGAACAACTACGGACCTCCGCTCCTTCCGTCAAAAATTAAAAACGCACTTTTTCTGCTTGGCCGGCCTAGGTTAGTCATCTGTTTATTGTTTTAATCGGGGGTTTTAAGGGGTTTAGCTTTTTAGTATTTTGGGTTTTTAGCGCAGGGATAAATTGTTTAATCTTGATTTAATCTATATTTATGTATATTTATGTTTGTATATTTTAATTCCCCTGTGCACTGCTCCGAGTCCCTTCGGGGAGAGGAAGCGGTCTATAAATTAAATATTATTATTATTATTATTATTATTATTATTATTATTATTATTATTATTATTATTATTATTATTATTATTATTATCATTATCATTATCATCATCATCATCATCATCATCATTATCATTATCATTATCATTATTATTATATTGTTCTGCGCGCATGTGCAGAACAATTTACAATGAACTGCGTATGCGCAGTCCCTAAAATCCAAAATGGCGGCGCCCAAGCGGTCGCGAGGGAACCGGTTCAGGGGCGCGTCAGGCCTGGGTCGCTGCCAGATCTGCGCTTCAACTCACTTAACAAATGTTTCACTTCCGAACAGAAGTGTTGGGCTGAATTGGGTTCGTAAATTGAGGACCGCCTGTACTCGTAATCCGCATTTTGTCTTGCCGCTAAGTGTCAACCCATTCTTAAATTCCATCCCTCTTCTCCAATGAGAGGGATATTTTATGGTTAATGTGATCATCTTTTTTTATTATTTTTCCCTCCACCAATAAAACATTCCAAGGGATTTGGGCTCGATTATCCCTGAAAGATAAGCGGATATCTTTATTCTGTCCCTAAAGATTAGGGATTAGGATAAAAACTGAAAGGGAAGGGAAGCCGTCCAGGGGATGGACAGCTAAACTCCACTTCTAACATTCATTTCGCTCGAGAAATTTGTCCTCTTGCCTTGTAGCCCCTTTGAAGGATCCGGGGGATGATCAACTTCTGATCTTCAGTGAAACAGATCCCTGACGTTGATGGAGTAAATCTCTTTTCATTTAATGACGGAGTCAGATTTTAGAAATAAGACTATAGCCACTTTTTATTTGGTGCAGTGCAGCTCTTGCATCACAATCAGGAGGCTATGAGTTCAATCCTAGGTAGAGGCAGAGATTTCTCTCTCTGGGCACGCTGAGAATATAGCTGCTGAATGAAACTCCGCTCTGGTGACAGGAACGGCATCGGGCCAGTAAACACTCAGTTCCATTCAGTTGCCCAGACTCTGCCCTGCAAGGGATTATGGGGTCGTTAAAAGAGGATGATGACTATAGTCACAAAGTGATAAATGGGATAAATGGGGAACTCATCAAATTTGCAGACGACACCAAGCTGGCAGGAATAGCCAACACTCCAGAAGATAGGCTTAAGATACAGAAGGATCTTGACAAACTTGAACATTGGGCACTGTCTAATAAAATGAAATTCAATTGTGAAAAAAGTAAGGTCCTACATATAGGCAAGAAAAACCAAATGCACAAGTACAGTATAGGTGGTACCTTGCTCAATAGTAGCAACTGTGAGAGGGATCTTGGAATCTTAGTGGACAACCATTTAAATATGAGCCAGCAGTGTGCAGCAGCTGCCAAAAAAGCCAACCCAGTTCTAGGCTGCATCAACAGAGGGATAGAATCTAGATCACGTGAAGGGTTAATGCCACTGTATAGTGCCTTGGTAAGGCCACACTTGGAATACTGCATACAGTTTTGGTCGCCACGATGTAGAAAAGATGTGGAGACTCTGGAAAGAGTGCAGAGAAGAGCAACCAAAAGGATGAGGGGACTGGAGGCTAAAACATATGAAGAACGGTTGCAGGAGCTGGGTATGTCTAGTTTAATAAAAAGAAGGACCAGGGGAGACATGATAGCAGTGTTCCGATATCTCAGAGGGTGCCACAAAGAAGAGGGAGTCAAACTATTCTCCAAGGCACCTGGGGGCAGGACAAGAAGCAATGGGTGGAAACTAATCAAGGAGAGAAGCAACTTAGAACTAAGGAGAAATTTCCTGACAGTTAGAACAATTAACCTCTGGAACAGCTTGCCTCCAGAAGTTGTGAATGCCCCAACCCTGGAAGTCTTTAAAAAGATGTTGGATAGCCATTTGTCTGAAATGGTATAAGGTTCCTGCCCACGCAGGGGGTTGGACTAGAAGACCTACAAGGTCCCTCCCAACTCTGCTATAAAATAAAATAAAAGTCAAACGGGGGTGGGTAGTAACCTGGCTGGATACGTAACCGTACCGGTTCTACTCTGGGCGCCGCCATCTTTATTTCTGTTCTGCACATGCGCAGAACAATCTTCATTGAAAAAATGTAATTTCCCCCACTTTTTTAATGGTGTGGGCATGCCAGTCCCAGAGAGATCACAGAGACGGGCTGTTTTTCACCAAAACCGGAGGCGTTTTTGCCTTCCCCCTGCCTGCAGGCTTCAGCTGGGGGAAGGGAAAAAATTTATTCATTTCATTTCATTTATTTAGATTTATAAAACCGCGCCTCTCTCCCCAAAGGGACTCGGGGCAGTGCACAGGAAGTTAAAAAACATATACAACACAACCATCAATAAATATTAAAACCAAATTAAATAATGCTCAC
Source organism: Rhabdophis nuchalis (assembly GCA_039707465.1). NCBI lineage: Eukaryota > Metazoa > Chordata > Lepidosauria > Squamata > Natricidae > Rhabdophis > Rhabdophis nuchalis. Next base: position 9,046,537 of record CM077648.1, on the reverse strand, counting down.
CCTGTGCTAAAAATATCTTAAAAACTATTTCCCCCTAAAATCCAAATTAAACAGTTTAAGCTTCAGACTACAGGCTAGATGAAATGGATTAGGCCAGGCCGGCCAGATGGAAAAAGTAGGTCTTCAACTTTTGGCGGAAGGAGCGGAGGTCCATGGTTGTTCTAATTTCGGGGGAAGGTCGTTCCAGAGGGTTGGGCCCGCCACAGAGAAGGCCCTTCCCCTGGACGTCACCAGCCGGCACTGCCTGGTGGACGGCACCCGGAGTAGTCCCTCTCTGTGGGAGTGAATCGGCCGAAGGGATGTATGGGGTAGGATACGATCCCGCAGATAACTAGGCCCCCATTTTTGCGAAAAACGTGTGAAGAATGGGGCGTTTTTCACAAAAACGGAGGCTGGGCGTGGGGGAGACTGTCTAATTGTTTTGTCATGCAATTTGTTCGTTTAATGAAAGGGATTTGGTTCCGGGAAATTTTAACATATCCCGTTGGCTCCTCTCTCATGCAGATCTGATCCTTTGTAGACATCCCATGTTCCACGCGGGTCCAAATCGAAACTATTTCGCATACCCTCGTGTAAACCGAGTTGTTTTGCCTATGTTCTTGGGTTGAAAGAACAAGCAATGCAAATTTGAGGCCAAAGTACACATGATAAGGGGAGCGCTGGCTACACCATGGATACACCTTCTGTCTACACCACTGTTTGTCTCAACCCCGGCCGCTTGAAGACGGGAGGACTTCAACTCCCAGAATTCCCCAGCCAGCCATGCTGCCTGGGGAATTCTGGGAGTTGAAGTCCACCCGTCTTCAAACAGCTGAGGTTGAGAAACACTGCTCTGCATAAAAAGAATCAGAACACAGCTCAAAGGGACCTTGGAGGTCTTCTAGTCCACCCCACACACACACCCGTGCTCAAGCAGGGGACCCTATGCCTGTATGCGAAAACCGGCCCTATGGGCAAACCGGAAGTTTGGAAACGGACTTCCGGTTTGCTCGTAGGGCCAGTTTTAGCCCTCCGGAGCCTTCAGGGAAGCCTCCTGAAGGCCCCTGAAGGCTCCGGAGGACGAAAAACGGCCTTATGGACAAATCAAAGTCACTTCCGGTTCGCTCGTAGGGCCGGTTTTAGCCCTCTGGAGCCCTCAGGGAGGCCTCCCGAAGGCCCCTTGAAGGCTCTGGAGAGCTAAAACCACCCCTACGAGCAAGCCGGAAGTCCGTTCCTGAACTTCCTGTACTGCCACGCCCACCAAGCCGCACCACGCCCACCAAGCCACGCCCGCAGAAGCAGTAGTAAAAAAAAAAATTTTGAATTTCACCACTGCTCTGGATGTGTGTGCTTTTTTTTTTTTTTTATATCTGCGATCGTTTACATGACTGGCTATTTTACCCCTAGCGATTCCGACGGGGGAATCCCGAGACAATGCTTGCAGGAAATTACAGAATAAGATGGAGAATCTACAAAACCTCGTGGAAACCATGCAGTTAAAAAACCAAGGTAGGGGTCTTTCGGTCCTTGCACATTTACGACGTGTTGAGGTCCTTTTGGTATTGTGCCTACAGCCCCTTATTGCTTGAGTCCCCTGTGGCTTCCTGGGGAAAAAATCACGTTTTTAAAAGCTACCTGAATGTTAAAGGGAGGAAGGTAGCTCTTACATCTGGAAGAAGAATGCTCTGGATGAGAGGAGGTCCTGCAGAGGGCGCTCTTCTTTTATTTTTATTTATTTATGTGTATTTCTCCCCCCCCCGCCCTTTCTTATTTTTACAAATAATTCAAGGTGGTGAACATACCTAATACTTCACCTATTTTTCACCTACACCCATTTTTGCAACAACTGTGAAATGAGTAGGGCTAAGAGAAAGAGAATGGCCCAAAGTCACTCAATTGGCTTTCATGCCTAAGGCGGGACTAGAACTCACAGTCTCCTGGTGATTGGCCCAAAGTCACACAGCCAGCTTTCATGCCTAAGGCGGGACTAGAACTCACAGTCTCCTGGTGATTGGCTCAAAGTCACACAGCCAGCTTTCATGCCTAAGGAGGGACTAGAACTCACAGTCTCCGGGAAATTGGCCCAAAGTCACTCAATTGGCACTCATGCCTAAGGCAGGACTAGAACTCACAGTCTCCTGGTGATTGGCCCAAAGTCACACAGCCAGCTTTCATGCCTAAGGCGGGACTAGAACTCACAGTCTCCTGGTGATTGGCTCAAAGTCACACAGCCAGCTTTGATGCCTAAGGCGGGACTAGAACTCACAATCTCCTGGTGATTGGCTCAAAGTCACACAGCCAGCTTTGATGCCTAAGGAGGGACTAGAACTCACAGTCTCCTGGTGATTGGCCCATAGTCACTCAATTGGCATTCATGCCTAAGGCGGGACTAGAACTCACAGTCTCCTGGAAATTGGCCCAAAGTCACTCAATTGGCACTCATGCCTAAGGCAGGACTAGAACTCACAGTCTCCTGGTGATTGGCCCAAAGTCACACAGCCAGCTTTCATGCCTAAGGCGGGACTAGAACTCGCAGTCTCCTGGTGATTGGCTCAAAGTCACACAGCCAGCTTTGATGCCTAAGGCGGGACTAGAACTCACAGTCTCCTGGTGATTGGCCCAAAGTCACACAGCCAGCTTTGATGCCTAAGGCGGGACTAGAACTCACATTCTCCTGGTGATTGGCCCAAAGTCACACAGCCACCTTTCATGCCTAAGGCAGGACTAGAACTCACAGTCTCCTGGTGATTGGCCCAAAATCACACAGCCACCTTTCATGCCTAAGGCGGGACTAGAACTCACAGTCTCCTGGTGATTGGCCCATAGTCACTCAGCTGGCTTTCATGCCTAAGGCAGGACTAGAACTCCCTGTCTCCTGGTTTGTAACCTGGTTCCTTAACCACCCCAGGAGCCCTTTTTACAGAACCTGCGATACGAAAGAGATGCCATTTGCCTTCCAATCCAATGTGGTGTAAACAACCCTATCCCTTTCCTCTTAGCGATGTCCACCATGATCAAATGTCAGGAGAAGAAAATAGAGCAAGCCAAGGAAAAAGAGAAGAAGCTCTCCAAATGAATAGACGGGCACGGTTTTCAATCCCTCAAAAGAGGTATCCAGATCGTATCTCGCCGAGTAGAATGTATTTTAAGCCTCCAGTTCTTGTTAATAATAAAAGTTGACATAGTTTTGTAATCTGTCCTTTGGTTTAGGGAAAAAAAAAAACCAGACCAAGGCTGTTAGCTTCTCCCTGACCAGGAAATGGGTCAAAGGCCCTGAGATACTGGCCCTGTGCCAGTAGGCACTTTTATTATTTTAGGGATTTCCAGTTTGGCTCAAATGCATCGGCTCTGAAAGGCAGGAGAGGATCAGTGGCCAGACTCCAGCAGGTGCAGTGATCCAGTTTAGCTGTGCGGTGAAGAGCAGACACTCTGGGTTGTCATTCCATCTGTTCTGACCAAGGCTTCCCCAAAAAGCACGAGGCAGATTCCTGGTCCCTAATAAAACCCCTTTTATTAAACGAAGGTGAATTCCTCTCCTTCGCCTTCAGCCAAGGCCTGGCAAACAGTCTTTCAAAGGTGAATTTATGACCACAGACCTTATCTATTTTGGAAAACTGCCATGCAAATATTGTCCAAATGGGACAATAAAGCAGTGCAAGGAAAGACTGGGCACAGATTCCCCTTCCTATGTGGTCGTCTACCTCCTCTGGGGCAAAGCTCACTTCGTGTCTCATTTAGCAACATAAGTTGTGGTCGTCAGTCAAGGACGACCTCTAATTATTAGTATCCTTCTCGTCTTCTCTACTACCTGTTCTGACCGAGGCTTCCCCAAAAAACACGAAGCAGATTCCTGGTCCCTAATAAAACCCCTTTTATTCAACGAATGTTAATTCCTCTTCTTCACATTCAGCCAAGGCCTGGCAAACAGTCTTTCAAAGGTGAATTTATGACCACAGACCTTATCTATTTTGGAAAACTGCCATGCAAATATTGTCCAAATGGGACAATAAAGCAGTGCAAGGAAAGACTGGGCACAGATTCCCCTTCCTATGTGGTCTGCTACCTCCTCTGGGGCAAAGCTCACTTCGTGTCTCATTTAGCAACATAAGTTGTGGTCGTCAGTCAAGGACGACCTCTAATTATTAGTATCCTTCTCGTCTTCTCTACTACCTGTTCTGACCGAGGCTTCCCCAAAAAACACGAAGCAGATTCCTGGTCCCTAATAAAACCCCTTTTATTCAACGAATGTTAATTCCTCTTCTTCACATTCAGCCAAGGCCTGGCAAACAGTCTTTCAAAGGTGAATTTATGACCACAGACCTTATCTATTTTGGAAAACTGCCATGCAAATATTTTCCAAATGAGATGCTGTGCAAGGAAAGACTGGGCACAGAGTCTCTGAGATTCACGGACAGATCTTCACACTCCTGAAAAGAATCTAACGAACGAACGAATTGTCTCCTGCAAACTCCACTCCCCTTTCGCTCCTCTTTTATTTCCTATGGGAGGAGCCATTCACCGTCCACCTGTGGCTTTACTTCCAAGTCGACCCTGGTTTCTTATCTGTTCCTTTTTCCTGGAAACTCTGCACAATGGGAACAGGCTCCAGCTGTTCCTCTGCCTCAATGATGTCTAACTGAAGGCAGCTGATAACTGGCATATGGCTCTGGCCCCACCTCTGCCTCCGGCACAGAGCCCTTGTCCGAGCCTTCCCCAGACTCCAGGACTGGCCCAGGTTCCTCCCCAACCTGCTCACTGTCTGGGCCACAACACCATCCCTGCAGAGTTGCAACATCATGAGTTGCCGTTCAGGAAAGCAAGACAGCAGCACAAACTTCCTTGGAGGAGCCCTTTACAATCATTGTGGTGTCAATGAGGCAACGGCGCACAGCTCTTTACTTTGCTGTGGTGCAAAACGCACTCTCTGCGTAGACCCAACAGGTGTGATACAACTCTGCAGTCCTAGGTTAAATTAACAGAGGGATATTTTCAACACCTCGTGAAGGCAGAGTACCGCTTGCAATGCTGAGACCACATTTGGAACACTTGTGTCCAGTTCTGGTCAACACAACACAACAGAGATGTTGGCGCTAGGGTGGGATTCACTGACCTTCCTCACCGGTTCGCAAATGTGAGTGTGCGCTCCCAGAATTGCTCAGCCAGCCGGAGCAGATGGGTCCTGCCTCGACAACTTTAAGACTTGTGGCCTGGGAGTTGAAGTCCACAAGTCTTAAAGCGGCCAGGTTTGGAGGTACTACAGTATGTTGTGGATAGTATAGAATAACAGAGCTGGAAGTGACCTTGGAGGTCTTCTAGTCCAACCTCTGCCTAGGCAGGAAACCTTACATCACTTCAGACAAATGGTTGTCCAATCTCTTCTTAAAGACTTCCAGTGTTGGAGCATTCACAACTTCTGGAGGCAACTTCTGTTTCACTGATGAATTGTTACAAAAATAACATAAAGTTGCAGGGAAGAAGGGCGAGGAATTTTGCAGTATCCTTCCCCTGGAGTGGGGAGGGAATGGGGATTTTGCAGGATCCTTCCCCTGGAGTGGGGAGGGAATGGGGATTTTGCAGGATCCTTCCCCTGGAGTGGGGAGGGAATGGGGATTTTGCAGGATCCTTCCCCTGGAGTGGGGAGGGAATGGAGATTTTGCAGTACCCTTCCCCTGGAATGAGCAGGGAATGGAGATTTTGCGGTATCCTTCCCCTGAAGTGGGGAGGGAATGGAGATTTTGCAGGATCCTTCCCCTGGAGTGGGGAGGGAATGAAGATTTTGCAGGATCCTTCCCCTGGAGTGGGGAGGAAATGGAGATTTTGCAGTACCCTTCCCCTGGAATGAGCAGGGAGTGGAGATTTTGCGGTATCCTTCCCCTGGAGTGGGGAGGGAATGGAGATTTTGCAGGATCCTTCCCCTGGAGTGGGGAGGGAATGGAGATTTTGCAGGATCCTTCCCCTGGAGTGGGGAGGGAATGGAGATTTTACAGTACCCTTCCCCTGGAATGAGCAGGGAGTGGAGATTTTGCGGTATCCTTCCCCTGGAGTGGGGAGGGAATGGAGATTTTGCAGGATCCTTCCCCTGGAGTGGGGAGGGAATGGAGATTTTGCAGGATCCTTCCCCTGGAGTTGGGAGGAAATGGAGATTTTGCAGTACCCTTCCCCTGGAATGAGCAGGGAGTGGAGATTTTGCGGTATCCTTCCCCTGGAGTGGGGAGGGAATGGAGATTTTGCAGGATCCTTCCCCTGAAGTGGGGAGGGAATGGAGATTTTGCAGGATCCTTCCCCTGGAGTGGGGAGGGAATGGAGATTTTGCAGGATCCTTCCCCTGGAGTGGGGAGGGAATGGAGATTTTGCAGGATCCTTCCCCTGGAGAGGGGAGGGAATGGGGATTTTGCAGCATCCTTCCCCTGGAGTGGGGAAGGGATGGAGATATTGCAGTATCCTTTCTCTGGAATGGGGAGAGAATGGAGATTTTGCAGTATCCTTCCCCTGAAGTGGGAAAGGAAGGGAGATTTTGCAGTATCCTTCCCATGGAGTGGGGAGGGAATGGAGATTTTAAATCTTTGAAGTTCAAATGCTGAATTTCAGGCACTGGTCCCAGCCAGCACGGAGAATTAGCAAATGACAGGGTTGAATCTGACATCATGTAAGCTGCAGCTTCCTTACCTCTGATTAGGAATGTTCTTCCTTGCTTCACTCACCAAGTTTACATTTGATGTGGGTGGTTTTACCCCCTTCATTATCAAATACCTCCTTGCTATACATAGGCACGCTCAGTACTTACTCAGACTTTGGACCCTTAGTTAGCTTTCTTGGTGCTTTTATAAAACCTCACCTAAGGCAAACAGTGTCCTTTTTCAGAGCTTCACCTTATAGTTCAGGTCTAGGCCAGGAGAACAATGTTCATCCTAGTTCCCTTGCAATCATTATATGGTCACGCGACATTATAGTTATAAGTTATACATTCAGTTATTCTCCCCCTCTCTCCATTTTTGTGATTGGCTTATCATGCCGAAATAGACTAAGGAAAGCCCAGCCATCTGTTCCAACACCAGTGCAGGAAACTTTGCATCAGTAGTTTAAAAATAAGTTCCAAAAAATGTTTAGCACGGTCTGATATAGTATTCGCACGTCTCGCCTGCAGACATCTGTCTCTGCTGTGTTGCTTGAAATGTCGCATTCGGTTTTGGAAGCCACGATATAAAAAAAAGATGTTGAGACCAGTGGTGGGAATCACTTAGGGCAAGGGTGTCCAAACTTGGGAACTTTAAGACTTGTGAACTTCAACTCCCAGAATTCCCCAGCCAGCCATGCTGGCTGGGGAATTCTGGATGTTGAAGTCCACAAGTCTTAAAGTTCCCAAGTTTGGACACCCCTGACATAGGGCTACCACCGATTTGCAACTGTGAGCCCGCTTGCGTCGTGCGCTCGGCTTCCACGCATGCACTTTGTTTGCACATGTGGTGTGCCCACATGCGCACGGCATCAAAAACAAAGCTACATAGGATGTTTTTGAGCCAGGGCAGATGGGTGTCCCCCCTCCAACAGTTCACCGCTACCGGTTCGGCTGAACCAGTTCCGAACCAGCTGAATACAACCTCCAGTTGAGACTCTGGAAAGAGTGCAGAGAGGAGCAACAAAGAGGATTAGGAGATTGTAGGCTAAAACATATGAGGAACGGTTGCAGGAACTGGGTATGTCTAGTTTAATGAAAAGGAGGACTAGGGAGTGACATGATAGCAGCCTTCCAGTATTTGAGGGGTGTTAGATTGCAAGAAGGATTCCGACTCAGGCGTAGTCATAGCACAATTCTTTATTAACTATCTACAATACAGGTGCATAAGAATGAAGGCAAGGGTTTTCCCGCCTGACAGCAATTTATATAGAGCTGTCAGGCGGGAAAAGCCTCAACGAGGCGGCAAGGCAAATTCCGGCTAGTCGCGTCCTTTCCAATCAGACGCGACCGCCTTGCAACATTTGTTTCACTTAGATAGACTGAATCCGGCCAGCCGCGTCTCAGCCAATCAGACGCGGCTGTCTGCTCCATACAGGAATGCGGCAATTTAGAGTTCACCAGACTTACTGGCACGGTCGTAAGTCTGAGGATTTAACAAGGGGCTACCACAAAGAAGAGGGAGTCAAGCTATTCCCCAAAGCACCTGAGGGTAGGACAAGAAGCAATGGATGGAAACTAATCCAGGAGAGAATCAACCTAGAACTAAGAAGAAACTTCCTAACAGTGAAAACAATTAACCAGTGGGACAGCTGCCCTCCAGAAATGGTTGGTGCCCCGTTAATGGAAGTTTGTAAGAAGACATTGGACAACTGTCTGAATGAAATGATGTAATGTTTCCTCCTTGAACAAGAGGGCCGGACTAGAAGACCTCCAAGGTCCCTTCCCAACTCTGTTATTCTGCTTAAAATATTCAATATTCCCCTTTGCAATTTTGGAACCTTCTTATCCTGAGCATTAGTTCATCAACTTGGTAAGATGAAAGCAGGATTAATAACAATTTAAAACGGCAAACGTTTCAAAGCGAGCTAAGGCCTGCCCCAACCGAAAATCTCAGGGCCTCACTGTTCGCCTGAGGCCTATTTTACTCCAGGCCTCTCGCAAAATCATTGGGGGCAGATTCGAAGTGAGCTCAAATGAAATGGGTGCCGCTTGAGAAGGTACCCCATTGCTCCAGCCCTCTGTGGAAACCCGTCGCCCGCTTCCCGTCGTGAAACTGAACTAAGCAGGGCTATTTAAATTTCCGATGACTCATCCCGAAAATAGGCCATCCAGATTGGAAAGGCTCCCGTCAGCATGGATCTGATTATAAAATATCTCCCTAAGCGATTTAAGTATACTTTATATGTGGCAGGCAGATGTTGACCAACAAGGGCTGTGTTATTTTAGTAACGAAAGAGGCAAATGAAAAAAGACGATTTGACATTCTGCCTTTCAGATGTCTGTACATCTGAAGTCCTAAATCAGAGGTGGGGTTCAGCGGGTTCTGACCAATTCTGGAGAACCGGTAGCGGAAATTTTGACTAAATCGGAGACTCAGTAAATACCACCTGTGGCTGGCCACGCCCCATCTGCCCCACCTCCCTCCCTCTTCATTCTCCTTTCTTCTTCTTTCCCCTCTTTCCTTCTTTTTCCTCTCTTCCCATATTCTTTCTTTTTCTTTGTCTTTACTGCCCACCCAGCCGGTCATTAGGGCAGAGAACCAGTTATTAAATTGTTTGAATCCCACCACTGTATGAACCGTAATTGTTTAGCTGATTTAGGCAGACCTGTGTGTGTATCTTTGGTTTCAACAGCTCAAGGCCTGGCTCCTAGGGAAATGATTCTTGCACTGTACTGACAGGTTGGGAACTTACTCTCAACTTTTATGATGCAGAATTTAGTAGGGAGCAACAGGACGGAAGCTCAACCTTTGTCTCAGAATGGTGCGCATGCAAGTAACTCAACCAGGGGTGGGTTCCTGCCAGTTCTGACCTCTTCTATAGAAGAGGTTCCACAAATCTACAGGGCCGTTTAGAACCGGTTGCAGCTCCCTCCCTCCCCCTGCCTGTCCGCCCATCATCAAGAGGAAGAGCGAGAGGAGGAATTCTGGGAGTTGAAGTCCTCAAGTCTTAAAGCTGTCAAGTTTGAACACCCCTGGGGGTTTTTCCCTAAAGGGTTCGGGGTGCCAGGGTCTTATAACATGACATCTTAAAGACTTGCGTGCTTCAAATGCCAGAGTTCCTGAGCCAACATTTTGGTTGCTAAGCAAGAGCATCGTTAAGTGAGTTTCACCACATTTTACAAGTTGGCCACGCCCACCCAGTCACACGACTGCCAAGCCACTCCCACAAAGCAGGCCACACCTACAGAAGAGGTTCTAAAAAAATTTGAAACCCGCCACTCAACACAATCCTTCCCTTATAGCCCATAGCCTGTAAGGATCTGACCCTTAAGTGAAAGAAAGACACGTCATAGAGTCCAGATTTCTTTTGCAGTTGTGAAGGATCACATAAGGCAGTGATGGCGAAACTTTTCGGCACAGAGTGCCCAAATGGAACACACCCACGCACGCCAGAGCGCTTCAAACCCAAAGTCCAGCTGGCCAATAAGCTTGTGGGCACCAGAAACCCAAAGACCAGGTGGCCAGCGCACAAGCAAAGGCCAGTTGGCCGGCATGCTTGCGGGCTCCGGAAATCAGAAGAACAGCTGGCGACAGTGAGTGTGCCCATGGAGAGGGCTCTGCATGCCACCTCTGGCACATGTGCCATACGTTCGCCACCATGGACATAAGGCAATTTTATCTAAAGTACAGCAAAATAATAATAATAACCTCCACACAAATCCTTTTCTTTTGATGTTGACTATAATAAGAACATAAGAACAGCCTTGCTGGAACAGGCCACAGCCCATCCAGTCCAGCATTCTGTCTTACACAGTGGCTCCCCATTTGCTTCAGGGTCTTCCCAAGCAGATGTCTTCACCTGTTTATGATTCCCTGCAAATGGCATTGAGAGACATCCTGCCTATCTCTCCAACCTGGAGGGTGTCCTTAGGCATCCATAATGATAGCCATTGATACCCTTGTTCTCCATGAACTCCTCTAATCCTTCCTTCCTTCCTTCCTTCCTTCCTTCCTTCCTTCCTTCCTTCCTTCCTTCCTTCCTTCCTTCCTTCCTTCCTTCCTTCCTTTTCTTAACATAAGAATATAAGAATAGCCTTGCTGGAATAGGCCACAGCCCATCCAGTCCAGCATTCTGTCTTACACAGTGGCTCCCCATTTGCTTCAGGGTCTTCCCAAGCAGATGTTTTCACCTGTTTATGATTCCCTGCAAATGGCATTGAGAGATATCCTGCCTATCTCTCCAACCTGGAGGGTGTCCTTGGGCATCCATAATGATAGCCATGGATACCCTTGTTCTCCATGAACTCCTCTCATCCTTTCTTAAAGGCTGACAGCTGTCACCACTTCTTCTGGCAGGGAGTTCCATAGACCAGTGATCCTCTGGGTGAAAAAGTACTTCTGGGTGAAAAAGTGCTTATAATGCCTTCTTATTCCCTGGAGTTAATCTCACACTCTTTCCTAAACTGAGAATACAGTGCATGGAGCATTTCTAGCTGCATATAAAATGTATTCAGAAGTGGTGCAGAGCAAGGGGCATATGCTTGCTGAGGTGGGTCAATGGAAGCTCTAAATCAGGGGTGTCAAACTCATTCTTAAATCTGGCCCATGGAGCCAGGCTGGAAATAGCAAAGGACTGGAGACTCGTCTACACCATTTCTGACAGAGGGCGGTCCAGTCTCTTCTTGAAAGCCTCCAGTGATGAAGCTCCCACAGCTTCTGAAGGCAACTTCTGTTCCATGGGTTGATTGCTCTCACTGTCAGAAAGTTCCTCCTTATTTCTAGGTTGAATCTCTCCTTGGTCAGTTTCCATCCATTATTCCTTGTCTGGCCTTCAGGTGCTTTGCAAAATAGCTTGACCTCCCTCCTGTCTGTGGAGGCCCCTCAAATATTGGAAGACTGCTATCCTGTCTCCCCTGGTCCTTCTCTTCGCTAGACCAGCCATGCCCAGTTCCTGCAACCATCCATCTATATTTTAGCCTCCAGGCCCCCTAATCATCCTGGTTGCTCTTCTCTGCACTTTTTCTAGAGTGCTCAAATATATATTGAGCACTCTCGATATATTTTTTAATAGTGGGATAAGAGTGCTCAAAAAGCATGAATACTATTGTTAGCACGCAATGCCGTTTCCAGCTGCCGGATTCTAGTTCAACCAATGATTAATATAATGCAGAGCACGCCATCCTGGTCAACAGTGAGGTCAAGGATCCCTCGTTTAGTTTGAACAAGATCTACTCGGCACCACGGGGTCATTCTTCAACCAAGAAGGCCTCCCTTATAACGGGAAAGCCGCAGCAGGAGTGGCTGCTGCCTTTCGTCAAGGCGATTTCTCTATTGGAAGCAGTGGTGGGTTTCTGCAGGCTCGCACCTACTCGCGAGAGCCGGTTGGTGAAATTTAGAGAACCGGTGAGAGGGGGTTCCACCGGCGTACCTGGAAGTAAATCTGGCCCGACGCTGTCAGTGACCCAACGGGAAGGAAAGAAAAGGAAGGAAAAAAGGAAGGAAGAAAGGAAAAAAGAAAGAAAGAGAGAGAAAGAGAGAGAAAGAAAGAAAGAAAGAAAGAAAGAAAGAAAGAAAGAAAGAAAGAAAGAAAGAAAGAATTAATTTATCATCACAATTGAGTCCAAAATTTTGGTTGCTAAGCAAGAGCGTTGTTAAATGAGTTTCACCACATTTTAAAAGGTGGCCACTCCCACCCTGTCACATGACTGCCAAGCCACGCCCACAAAATAGGCCACACCTACAGAGTAGGTTCTAAAAAATTTGAAAGCCACCCGATTGGAAGCCAAATCTACTCTTTGTAGAGTGAACTTTGTAGAGTACATTACAGCAGGGGTGTCAAACTCAAGGCCTACGGGCTGCCTCCAGTCTACAGTAATGCTTAGAAGCCGGAATGGCAAACCTATGGCACGTTTGCCACAGGTGGCACACGGAGCCATTTGTCAGGGCGTTGCCCTGTCAGCTGGCCAGCGTGCATGTGAGCGCTGGCCAGCTGGCTTCGGCTTTCTTTTGAGGCCGTTTTTCATCCTATGGGTGAAACCGACCCTATGGGCAAACCGGAAGTTCTGGAATGGACTTGCTCGTAGGTTTGCTCATAGGAGTTTCCCTGAAGCTTCCAGAGGGCATCCGGGGGGACGGACGGACAGGGGAGGCTGTTTTTGCCATCCCCAGGCTGCTAGAAAACCTCTGGAGCCTGGGGAGGGCGAAAAAACCACAGCAAAAGGGGTTTAGTTTAGTTTAGTTTAGTTTAATTTAAATTTATATCCTGCCCTTCTCCAGAAGGACCCAGGGCGGCGCACAGGAATTAAAAACATACAAATATAACAATATAAAAATTTAAAAAGTTATTAAACTCCCACCCTGTGCTAAAATCAATTAAAATCCCCAATTTAAAACTGTCTAAAAGCAGTCACAGCGGAAGGTTACGCTAGGCCGGCTTGATGGAAAAGGTGTGTCTTTAGACATTGGCGGAAGAGGCAGAGGTCAGAAATAGTTCGTAGTTCAGGGGGTAGGTCGTTCCAAAGGGTGGGGCCCACCACAGAGAAGGCCCTTCCCCTGGGTGTCGCCAACCGGCATTGCCCGGCCGACGGCACCCTGAGAAGGCCCTCTCTGTGGGAGCGGATCGGATGAAGGGATGTATGGGGTAGGAGACGGTCTCGCATATAACTAGGTCCCGAGCCATGGTTGCTGGTTGTGCGCACAGCATTATGGGTGTGGCACGCTGGCACACGACACCACCACCCCCGTGCTCCCCCTGCTTTTGACATGACAGCCAAAAAAGGTTCGTCATCACTGGCTTAGAGGGTCTCCCCGATAAATGCAGCTCAATCAAGACCACCCCTTTTTTAGGACACCCAAAATATAAAGGACAGCTATCTTCTCCTTGGAAACCACTATTGGACTTTGTGCTTGAGGTGGGAGGGGGGAAATGAAACTTTGGCGTTGGGTTTTGCAGATTAAATAGCTTTGTTGTTATAGAAATGCCAGTGTCCATTGTCAGGTAAATGTAAAAAGTTGAGGTTTTATGTTATTAACTCATCCTACTGCACCAATGCTTTTCTTTTCCTTTCCTTTTTTCCTACATTTTTCTCTCTTCTCTTTTCCCTCCTTTACTTACCCATTATCTTCATTTTGTTTGTATTTTTGCATTACCGTATTTTTCGGAGTATAAGACGCACCTTTTCCCCCTCAAAAAGAGGCTGAAAATCTGGGTGCGTCTTATACACTGAATACAGCATTTTTTGCCTCCCTTCACCAAAATGGCCGTGCAGAGCCTTTAGGGGACTTCCAGAGAGCTCCTGGGGGCTGGGGAGGGCAGAAATGAGCGAAAAATGGGCTGTTGTTGGCCTCCTAAAGTCTATTCATGCCCTTTAAAAAAAAACAAAAAACCAGGCCATTTTTGTGAGGTCTGCAGAGTGCAAAAACTTTTTTTTTTTAATTTGCCTCTTCAAAATCTTGGTGCGTCTTATACTCCGAAAAGAAGGTATATATTTTCATATGAAAATGTTTGAATCCCATAAAGGGTTTTATTTTTACAGGTTAAATATATATATATATATAAAGGCACAGCCATTGCAAAAAGTCCATCTTTATTTCTTTCGGATGCAGTCATCATAAACTAAGAATGTTTTTAAAAAGAGTTACAGAGCAGTTGAAGGATCCTTTTCTTGCGTCCCCCCATTCACACATCTGTCTCTTCACACCACACAATGTCAACTTGAGAGTTGGAAAGGTTTCATTTTGAAGCATTGGCCACTACGGCACCTAGCCTGTTTGCTATTAGGGAGTCCTTGAGTTTGATTTCGTTGGAAGAATGCGTTTCTATCGGAAAGCCTAGCCTAATGCAGGAAAGACTGGCTATGAGGCAGCCCTAGTAAAATACACAGCAAGGTGGAGCACTAAGACAGCGCTAAGTAAAGACAGAGAAATATACTTTTGAACTACTTGTGGCTAAAGGGAGGAGTTTCTGGCTGTGTGGAGGGGGGAAAGAGAAAGGTAAAAGAAATAATACATTCTAGATTTGTGCGCTTAAGACTGTGATTGTATTTTATTTCAAAATGACTGGCTTAGTTCAATGTAATAACTGTTTTGCACCTGTCTTCCGCAGTACTCTTTTCAAATTTGGATACTGTCCCCCTTGCAGACAAATTAATAGATTACATAGACACATAACATATCTTGAATCTGTAATTTGTGATCTCCAGGCAGAAATTAAGTGTCCAATTCGGCCACTCCACCCTGTGGAGATGCCACACTACCAGCCTCCCCTACCGCAAAGATCCCACAGAAGAAGAGCAGCCTGGACAACTGTGGGATCTGGCAGGGTGAGAGCTGTGACCCACAAACACAAAACTTTCGCTGTGTCCCAGCATAACAGATATAGCGCCCTTGCTGATCTTAATGGGGACACTAAAGTGACAGGTCAAGGTAATAATGACGACTCAAATAAGCAGCGGATTGTGGTCCGAAGTGAAGAACCTACTTCAGAAATGCAAAAGTGTGAACCAGGGATCATGCATCAGTCACACAACAAGAGCAAGGTACCCAAAAAGAGAAGTCACCTCCTGATTGGTGACTCAATCGTAAGAGATGTAAACTTAGGTAAGGATATGGAGGTTTTGAAAGATGTCAGATGTTTACCGGGTGCTACAGCCAGCAGAGACAAGAGGCGTATTCTTAAGATAGTCACGAATGCAAGTAAGGACTGTGAAGTTGATGCTATTATACATCTTGGCACAAATGATCTGTCCCAAAAAGATGTAGCTTCTGTGCAGAATGATTTCCAGAGTTTGGGGTACGAACTTAGTAGTACAGGTTGTAGGCTTATCTTCTCAGAGGTTATACCAGTATACAAGGAACAAAAAGGAAAGGGCCAGCGCATAGCAGAGTTTAATGTGTGGCTAAAGGAGTGGTGTAAAAAGGAAGGCTTTGGTCTTATTAGTCATGATGCCTGCAGCTGGTCCAATGATAAACTGTACAAAAGAGATGGTTTGCACCCATCCAAGAAAGGGACTGAGTTACTTGGCACTAAATTCACAGATTTCCTGGCTAAACATTTAAACTGGCTAAACATTTAAACTGAATAGTGGGGACAGAGAATCAATAGATAAAGAATATTTCTGTCCCCAGCAAACTAAAATTCATAGGGTTATCAGTGCGTGTAACATAGATAATTGTGCAGGTAATATTATCAACACTGCTGTCAAGCAAAACCAAACAATTAACAGTGGGTGCCATACCATGTACATGAACCATACAAGTGGCAAAGAAATAGGGGCAAAGAGAACCATAGTCAGGCATAACACAGGTTTCGTAGACAGAAAACACAGGGTCAATCAAAATGGACTCAAATGTCTATACACCAATGCACAGAGTATGAGGAATAAACAGGGTGAATTAGAAATTCAAGTAAATGAGGGCAGATACGATATTGTTGCCATTACAGAAACTTGGTGGGATGAAACCCACAAATGGAACATACAGCTAGAAGGATTTAAATTATTTAAAAGAAATAGACCAAATAAAAGAGGAGGTGGAGTTGCACTATATATAAGAAATAATTACATCTCTACAGAAATAGAGCACAACAATGATGAGAACTATCTTGAATGTATTTGGGTCAATATTAAAGGTTGGGGGGGGAATGATATTGTCATAGGTCTATACTACAGGCCACCCAACCAAGCAGAGGAAGTGGATGTACTTTTTGCTAACCAGCTAACTAAGGTATGTAGGAAGCACACTGCAATAGTAATGGGAGATTTTAACTACCCTGACATCAATTGGGAAACAAACTCTGCACCAAGTGGAAGATCCAACAGGTTCCTAACAAACCTAGCAGACAACTTTGTTTCCCAAAAGGTAGAGAAGGGAACAAGGGGATCAGCAATATTGGACTTAATTCTCACTAACAGAGAGGAAATGATAGAAGGTGTAGAAGCTACAGGAACTTTGGGGGCAAGCGATCATGAAATACTGGAATTCAACATTATGCAAACAAAAGTAGTTGAACAAAGTCAAACTAGAGTCTTAGACTTCAAGAGAGCTAATTTCAACAAACTCAGAGAGAGCTTGGGAAGGATTCCATGGATGAGAATCCTCAAGGGGAAAACAACTCAAGAAGCTTGGGAAATTTTGAAAAATGAGATTATAAAAGCCCAGTCCAGCGCAATACCAATGAAGAAGAAAAATAACAGTTCCCAAAAGAAACCAGCATGGCTGCATAAAGAACTCTCTGACAAATTGAAAGACAAAAAGGATAAATATAAAAAGTGGAAAAAGGGGGACATAACCAAGGCAAAATATCAGCAAATAGCCCGAGCCTGTAAAGATGAAGTGAGGAAAGCTAAGGCTCACAATGAAGAAAGGCTTGCCAAAAAAGTAAAAAATAACAAAAAAAGCTTCTTCCAACATGTTAAAAATAAGAAAAAAGTTAAGGAAACAATTGGTCCACTGCTGGGAGAAAATGGCAAGAAGATGATAAGCAACAGGGAGAAAGCAGAACTATTTAACTCTTTCTTTGCATCTGTCTTTACACAAAGGGATAAAACAGTCCAATCAATCAAAAACAGCACCACAAATATCAGATTAGGAACACAAGTTGAAATAGAGAAGAAAATGGTAAGTGAGCACCTGTCTGCCCTGGACGAGTTCAAATCACCAGGACCGGATGGATTACACCCCAGGGTTCTGAAGGAACTGGCAGACGAGATCTCAGAACCACTGAACTATATCTTTCAGAGATCCTGGAGCACCGGGGAACTGCCAGAAGACTGGAAAAGAGCAGATGTGGTTCCCATCTTCAAAAAAGGAAAAAAAACAGATCCAGGAAACTATAGACCCATCAGCCTGACCTCAATACCAGGAAAGATTCTGGAAAAGATAATTAAACAACAAATAAGTGAACACCTAGAAGCAAACAAAGTAATAGCCAAAAGCCAACATGGGTTTGTCAAAAACAGATCATGCCAGACGAATCTAATTGCATTCTTTGACAAAGTAACAAAATCAGTGGACCAGAGGAATGCTGTTGATATAATTTACCTGGACTTCAGTAAGGCATTTGATAAAGTAGACCATAACCTACTATTAGATAAAGTAGAAAATTGTGGGTTAGACAGCACCACCACCAAATGGATTCGTAACTGGCTGACCAACCGCACTCAACGTGTAGTCCTCAATGGAACTGCATCTACATGGAAGGAAGTATGCAGTGGAGTCCCCCAAGGCTCTGTTTTAGGCCCAGTACTCTTTAACATCTTCATCAACGATTTGGATGAGGGGATAAATGGGGAACTCATCAAATTCGCAGACGACACCAAGCTGGCAGGAATAGCCAACACTCCAGAAGATAGGCTTAAGATACAGAAGGATCTAGACAAACTTGAACATTGGGCACTGTCTAATAAAATGAAATTCAATTGTGAAAAAAGTAAGGTCCTACATATAGGCAAGAAAAACCAAATGCACAAGTACAGTATAGGTGGTACCTTGCTCAATAGTAGCAACTGTGAGAGGGATCTCGGAATCCTAGTGGACAACCATTTAAATATGAGCCAGCAGTGTGCAGCAGCTGCCAAAAAAGCCAACACAGTTCTAGGCTGCATCAACAGAGGGATAGAATCTAGATCGCGTGAAGTGTTAATGCCACTGTATAGTGCCTTGGTAAGGCCACACTTGGAATACTGCATACAGTTTTGGTCGCCACGATGTAGAAAAGACGTGGAGACTCTGGAAAGAGTGCAAAGAAGAGCAACCAAGATGATTAGAGGACTGGAGACTAAGACATATGAAGAACGGCTGCAGGAACTGGGTATGTCTAGTTTGATGAAGAGAAGGACCAGGGGAGACATGATAGCAGTGTTCCGATATCTCAGAGGGTGCCACAAAGAAGAGGGAGTCAAACTTTTCTCCAAGACACCTGGGGGCAGGACAAGGAGCAATGGGTGGAAACTAACCAAGGAGAGAAGCAACTTAGAACTAAGGAGAAATTTCCTAACAGTAAGAACAATTAACCTCTGGAACAGCTTGCCTCCAGCAGTTGTGAATGCCCCAACCCTGGAAGTCTTTAAAAAGATGTTAGACAGCCATTTGTCTGAAATGGTATAAGATTCCTGCCCATGCAGGGGGTTGGACTAGAAGACCTACAAGGTCCCTTCCAACTCTGCTATTGTATTGTATTGTGATCATTACTCCTGGTGCTCAGTGATACCCCCAGCACTTATGAGCCACCTGATCTTCGTGTTCAGTTACTAGCCTTCGGTTGGCGCACTCTTCCCATCGCACCACCTTGCCACTCTCCACCAAGATGAACTTCCACTCGACGCTGGTATCAAACGGGAGAACCACGGAGTCTGACCAGAAGCCATCTTTGTCGCACCTGAGGGGTATATAATGGTGCCACTGGCCCAGACACTCGTGGTCACCCGTGACGGCGATCTGCTGGGCCTCCAAACGAGTGACGTAGTGGACACGAAAGACCACGTGGACAGTCTGGGGCATGGGGGGCACGGCCGCAATTCTCTTCCCTTGCTCCGCCTCCTTGTTGCCAACGTCGTCCAGGCGAGGTTTCCTGGCGGCCTCGACGTCTTCAGGATCCAGCGTTTCTGGACGTGGGTCTTGGTTGAGTTTCTCCTCAGGGTTATCGCCAGAGTTGTCTGACGTTCTCTCCTCGCGGGCTTCCGCTTCATGGATTTGGGGCGGTTCGGAGGTTGTCTTCGGGTGATTGGGTGCTTCGCTCCTTAGATATTCTGTGTGGTTCACGAACGGGATGATGGGGTCTTTGAGCACTGCTTCTATTTCAGGAGGCTGTATGAAACCGTCAGGGGTAGAATGGTCTCCCGAGGGTGTGACATGGTTCTCCAGGGGCTCCTGTGGGCTGGATACACATCCTGCGTGTTTTGTTTCCGAAAGGACACCATCAGCGGTTCTCTGAAATGGGTCTAAACAGAAAGGGCATTGTTAGCTGTGAAAACTGAGTCCTATACTCCTCGTATATGTAATTTTGCACATCACCACCCACACCACGACCAGTGGTGAAATTCAAATGTTTTTACTAGAGGTTCTGTGGGTGTGGCTTGTTGGACGTGGCAGGGGGAAGGATACTGCAAAATCTCCATTCCCTGCCCACTCCAGGGGAAGGATACTGCAAAATCTCCATTCCCTCCCCACTCCAGGGGAAGGATACTGCAAAATCTCCATTCCCTCCCCACTCCAGGGGAAGGATACTGCAAAATCTCCATTCCCTTCCCACTCCAGGGGAAGGTTTCTGCAAAATCTCCATTCCCTCCCCATTCCAGGGGAAGGATACTGCAAAATCTCCATCCCACCCCCCTCCAGGGGAACGATACTGCAAAATCTCCATTCCCTTCCCACTCCAGGGGAAGGATACTGCAAAATCTCCATTTTCTTCCCACTCCAGGAGAAGGATACTGCAAAATCTCAATTCCCTTCCCACTCCAGGGGAAGGTTTCTGCAAAATCTCCATTCCCACCCCTCTCCAGGGGAAGGATACTGCAAAATCTCCATTTTCTTCCCACTCCAGGAGAAGGATACTTCAAAATCTCCATTCCCTGCCCACTCCAGGGGAAGGATACTGCAAAATCTCCATTCCCTGCCCACTCCAGGGGAAGGATACTGCAAAATCTCCATTCCCTGCCCACTCCAGGGGAAGGATACTGCAAAATCTCCATTCCCTCTCCACTCCAGGGGAAGGTTTCTGCAAAATCTCCATTCCCTTCCCACTCCAGGGGAAGGATACTGCAAAATCTCCATTTTCTTCCCACTCCAGGAGAAGGATACTGCAAAATCTCAATTCCCTTCCCACTCCAGGGGAAGGTTTCTGCAAAATCTCCATTCCCACCCCTCTCCAGGGGAAGGATACTGCAAAATCTCCATTCCCTCCCCACTCCAGGGGAAGGATACTGCAAAATCTCCATTCCCTGCCCACTCCAGGGGAAGGATACTGCAAAATCTCCATTCCCTCTCCACTCCAGGGGAAGGTTTCTGCAAAATCTCCATTCCCTGCCCACTCCAGGAGAAGGATACTGCAAAATCTCCATTCCCTTCCCACTCCAGGGGAAGGATACTGCAAAATCTCCATTCCCACCCCTCTCCAGGGGAAGGATACTGCAAAATCTCCATTCCCTCTCCACTCCAGGGGAAGGTTTCTGCAAAATCTCCATTCCCTTCCCACTCCAGGGGAAGGATACTGCAAAATCTCCATTTTCTTCCCACTCCAGGAGAAGGATACTGCAAAATCTAAATTCCCTTCCCACTCCAGGGGAAGGTTTCTGCAAAATCTCCATTCCCACCCCTCTCCAGGGGAAGGATACTGCAAAATCTCCATTCCCTCCCCACTCCAGGAGAAGGATACTGCAAAATCTCCATTCCCTGCCCACTCCAGGGGAAGGATACTGCAAAATCTCCATTCCCTCCCCACTCCAGGGGAAGGATACTGCAAAATCTCCATTCCCTCTCCACTCCAGGGGAAGGTTTCTGCAAAATCTCCATTCCCTGCCCACTCCAGGAGAAGGATACTGCAAAATCTCCATTCCCTTCCCACTCCAGGGGAAGGATACTGCAAAATCTCCATTCCCACCCCTCTCCAGGGGAAGGATACTGCAAAATCTCAATTCCCTTCCCACTCCAGGGGAAGGTTTCTGCAAAATCTCCATTCCCACCCCTCTCCAGGGGAAGGATACTGCAAAATCTCCATTTTCTTCCCACTCCAGGAGAAGGATACTGCAAAATCTCAATTCCCTTCCCACTCCAGGGGAAGGATATTGCAAAATCTCCATTCCCTCCCAATCAACTGGGACTTGGGAGGCAGAGAATAGATGGGGCGGGGCCAGCCAGAGGTGGCATTTTCCGGTTCTCCGAACTACTCAAAATTTCCACTACTGGTTCTCCAGAATCTTTCAGAACCTGCTGGATTTCACCCCCAACATTTCACCCCCAACATTTCCCTCTAAAGCGAGGGAAATGTCGTTGCTGATGATTTAATCCCACACAAACTAGTTTAGTTTAGTTTAGTTTTATTTGATTTGTAAACCGCCCTTCTCCCTTTCGGGACTCAGGGCGGTGTACAGCCACAGTAAAATCGGTGATACAAAATCTGAAAGAATATATTAGAAGATATTAAATAAATTTGGCCTACATATTTAAAATCCCATGCTAAAATTACTTTAAAATCCCTTTAAAACTACGACAGGCCGGCAGCACGGAATAAGTGAATGAAAGTGCTTGGGAACTGTTTCCAGGTCAGATACTTCTTGACTGCACATTAATGAGCAAGCAATAGCAATTCACTGCTATTTTCTGGATCTGATTTAAAAGTGCAAGATGAACACCAGACTAGCATACAGGAGAAAAGCTGCAAAAATAGTCTAGCAAATGCCATCAGCCTTCGCAAAGAGCTGTTAAGAGTTCCACACCTTCCTTTCCGGGCTATTCCTGCTGGTGTTGTATGCCAGGCAGTACTGCAAGCCAGCTGGCAAAGAGAATCTATTGTGAAATTAAGGCTTCACCATAGCTGAAATGCCAAGAAATCCTTGTCCGTTGTTTAATTCAGACCTCACCCACCCCCTTTTTTCCCCTCCCTTTTCGCCGAGTTGGTCCCAAATGACAAGCTCACCCATGGCCAACAAACAAAAATAAATAAATAAAAATTGCAAGAATTCAATCACAAGCAATTACTATATTCGCTGAAGAGGTTTTGTTTTTTTAATTTAATTTATACCCCGCCCTTCTCCTTGTTAGGACCCAGGGCGGCGCACAGGCATTATTAAAACCACAATAAAAACAATATACATCGTTAAAAACATATTATATTATTTAAACCCGTGCTAAAAACCCATTTAAAACCCTGCCTAATTATAATTTATCCATAAAAAGTCAGAAACGGGGGGCTATGCTAGGCCGGCCTGTTGGAATAGATACGTCTTAAGACGTTGGCGGAAGAGGCGGAGGTCCGAGATAGTGCGTAGGTCGGGGGGCAGGTCGTTCCAGAGGGTCAGGCCCACCACAGAGAAGGCCCTTCCCCTGGGTTTCGCCAACCGGCATTGCCCGGCCGACGGCACCCGAAGAAGACCCTCTCTGTGGGAGCGGATCGGACGAAGGGATGTCTGGGGCAGGAGGCGGTCTCGTATATAACTAGGCCCCTATCTATAGACAGAGTTATTTTCAACAGTTCTTTTCCAGTTCTGGACTTTTTCCCCTTGGCTCAATTTATTTTTAACCTTGCAAGAGGCCTGTTCTTTTTCCCCCTCTTGCAAAACTGATTGATTTGAAGTCTATTAAATTTCAAGAGCAAAAGCTCTCTTCTCTGGGCTCTGCCATGAATAAGCATAACGGTTAGCAGGGCACTGGCACAAGGGAGCTAAAAATAGCCCAAGGCCGGTTTTGCATGGCCTGTCCATATATTAGGCAAGCCCAAGCCCAAATGCCAAGGATTCCTGTGGGGCCTGTAAAACTGGGCACCCCAATCCAAGCAAAGGTCGCACAATCTAAGACGATACTTTGCATAGCTGCCCTTCTAGAGCTGATAAGAATCCTGCCCAGGCGTCACTGAATTGGCTGGCCAAAAGCATTCTAGCTGCCCGATTCATGCCATCCCATCTTCTTTGATTACCAAGAGCAAGCAACATCTCTTGCTCTAAAACAGGGCTCTCTAATCCTAGCAGCCTTTTAAGACCTGTGGACTTCAACTCCCAGAATTCCCTGGCCGGGGAATTCTGGGAGTTGAAGTCCTCAGGTCTTAAAAGTTTCCAAGCTTGGACAGCCCTGCTGTAAAAGCTAGTGAAATGAAATAGAGTAGAATAACAAGAGTTGGAAGGGACCTTGTAGGTCATCTAGTCCAACCCCACCATTGGCCAAGCAGGAGACTCTACACACCATTTCTTGAGATGGCAGCCCTCTATTCTATCAATTCCTTTTATGGTTGATAGTGGCTAAGTAGGGTGTCAGCAAAGCTTATCCGCTTCATTAAATACGGGCCACCAAAATTGTTAACAAATAACAAGGAGCATTGAATTTAAGCTTCCAAATCATTGCACAATTGTGATCATTATTTTATTTTCCTATTGTTGACATCTCTTTGTTAGCTGGATAATTTTGGACTGAATAAATTGGTTGTATGAATTCCGGTTCACCTTCCTTATGAGAAAAGAGTCATTAAACAGAGCTGGAAGGGATCTTGTAGGTCATCTAGTCCAACCCCCTGGCCAAGCAAGAGACCCTACACCAGGGGTCTCCAACCTTTGCAACTTTAAGTCTGAAGGACTTCAGCTCCCAGAATTCTCCAGCCAGCAAAGCTGGTTTCTAGCTGCATATAAAATGTATTCAGAAGTGGTGCAGAGCAAGGGGCATATGCTTGTTGAGGTGGGTCAATGGAAGCTCTAAATCAGGGGTGTCAAACTCATTCTTAAATCTGGCCCATGGAGCCAGGCTGGAAATAGCAAAGGACTGGAGACTCGTCCACACCATTTCTGACAGATGGCGGTCCAGTCTCTTCTTGAAAGCCTCCAGTGATGAAGCTCCCACAGCTTCTGAAGGCAACTTCTGTTCCATGGGTTGATTGTTCTGTCAGAAAATTTATTTCCAGGTTGAATCTGTCTCCTTGGTCAGTTTCCATCCATGATTCCTTTTCTGGCCTTCAGCTGCTTTGGAAAATAGCTTGACCCCCTCCTCTCTGTGGCAGCCCTCAAATATTGGAACTCTGCTATCATGTCTCCCCTGGTCCTTCTCTTCACTAGACCAGCCATGGCCAGTTCTTGCAACTGTTCATATCGTATGTTTTAGCCTCCAGTCCCCTCATCATCCTGGTTACTCTTCTCTACACTCTTTCTAGAGTCTCCACATCTTTTTTATAGTGTGGTGACCAAAACTGGAGGCAGTATCCCAGGGGTTGGCCTTACTAAGGCTTTACAGAGTGGTCTACAGTTTCGTTTACATCTACCTTATGCCCATGCACTTTTAAAGATACGGACGTTAATTCAAACGCTCTTTAAAAAAACGTGCAACAAACATCTGCCTGCAACTTCTCTCCTTCTTTCTCACGCCAATTTTCTACAAATTGCCAGCCGCAGCTTAACCCCGGGCAACGTTGCGAACGTTCCCACAAGCGCCGCCCGCAATGTTATCCTTATCAAAGAACTGGGGCGGGGGCTCCCAAAAAAGGCACTTGAGAAGGAAGAGGAGCAGTTGTGAAGGAGTAGAGGAGGGTGCAAGGAGAAACACAGTAGGAGCCTGCAAGCTTGCACATGTTGGGTACGTGAAGAAATGGGGCAGTGCAAGGGCTGGATGAGCCAACATGTTGGTGGATAGAGTCCCACAGTGATGATTAAGGCCACCCCACCTCCCTCTTTCATATACTCCATCAGTCAACTATTATGAAATATGTTGAGGAACTAACTTTACAGAAGTTATTTTGCCCTCTGGGACTGCATTGATTTTGTTACCAACAAAGATTTAAGCAGCGCAGCCCATTTCCCCCCATCCTACTCCTCCCCACCTCCCTCCATTTAAACATGGATGCTTAAAAGGTTTAATAGCAATAGCACTTCTTAGACTTATATACCACCTATAAAGCATTTTAAGCTCATTCTGGCTGCATTCACACAAGGCACTGGGGACTGAATTCACCCCTTCCATTTTATTTTTTATTTTTATTTTTTGGGCTTCATCACACTGGAAGTTTTAAAGAAGATGTTGGATAACCATTTGTCTGAAGTGGTGTAGGGTTGGACTAGAAGACCTCCAAGGTGCCTTCCAGTGGTGGGTTTCAATTTTTTTAGAACCTACTCTGTAGGTGTGGCCTATTTTGTGGGTGTGGCTTGACAGTCATGTGACAGGGTGGGAGTGGCCACCTTTTAAAATGTGGTGAGACTCATTTAACAACGCTCTTTCCTTCCTTCCTTCCTTCCTTCCTTCCTTCCTTCCTTCCTTCCTTCCTTTCCTTTCCTTTCCTTCCTGTTGGGTCACTGGCAGTGGCGGGCGAGATTTACTTCTCACAGGTTCTCTAAATTTCACCAACCGGCTCTCGCGAGTAGGTGCGAGCCTGCAGAAACCCACCACTGGTGCCTTCCAACTTCTATTCCATTCCATTCCATTCTATTCTAACCATTTATCTGAAGTAATGTACAGTCTCCAGCTTGCACAGGGGGTTAGACTAGAAGACCCCCAAGATCCCTTCCAACTTCTATTCTATTCTATTCTATTCTATTCTAACCATTTGTCTGAAGTGGTGTAGGGTCTCCTGCCTGAGCAGGGGGCTGGACTAGAAGACCTCCAAGGTCCCTTCCAACTTCTATTCTATTCTATTCTAACCATTTGTCTGAAGTGGTGTAGGGTCTCCTGCGTGAGCAAGGGGCTGGACTAGAAGACCTCCAAAGTCCCTTCCAACTTCTATTCTATTCTATTCTATTCTATTCTATTCTATTCTAACCATTTGTCTGAAGTGGTGTAGGGTCTCCTGCCTGAGCAAGGGGTTGGACTAGAAGACCTCCAAAGTCCCTTCCAACTTCTATTTCTATATTTGGCCCCACGTACTATACGGGCTGGGATTGCGTCTCACACACTCACCCCCCCCCCACCTCCTCCCCATCCCAAGGTTAGCCCCAATATTTCTAGCAGGGCTTTTCGCCTTGACCCGGGTTGGGAGTGTCGTGTGGAAGCGGCCTTCGTGCCTCTAAAGCAGAGGTTCCCAAACTTGGCCACTTTAAGACTTGTGGACTTCAACTCCCAGAATTCTCCAGCCAGCTCTGCTGGCTGGAGAATTCTGGGAGTTGAAGTCCACAAGTCTTAAAGTGGCCAAGTTTGGGAACTTCTGCTCTAAAGCAAGAGAGAGGCGGAGGTTCCCACCAGCACACAATTGGGCGGGGGTTGGGGGTGTGTTGCGGCGAGGGTTAAAGGGCCAAATTGTGGTCCAAGGCTGGCCAGAGCGAAAAGGCAGCAAGAATAAAGGCCGGCAGGGAGGCCGGAGCCCGCCCGAAAGACGCCCTCAGGGCCCGTCGCCCTCTCCAGGGCGCCTCAGACGCCTGAAAACCGCCGGCGGGTCTGCTGAGCAGCCGTTCCCAGGAGTTGCGGCCGCTCCCTCGGCTGGAAGGTTTTCAGGAATAGGCCGGAGAAGGTGTATAGAAGGTCTCCCGCCTCGAGCAGGGGGTTGGACTAGACGACCTCCAGGGGTCCCTTCCAGCTCCAGAAGAAGCGGGGTGGCAGAAAGGGAAAGGACTGAAGCGGCAAGGGAGGGAAGGAGGGAGGGGGAAAGGAAGGAAGGAAAGAAGGAACGGAGAAAAGGAAAAAAGAAGGAAAGAAAAGGAGGGAGGGAGGAAAACGGAAGGGAGGAAAGGAATGAGAGATGGAGGGAGGAAGGGAGGAAAGGGAGGAAGGAAAAAGAAGGAAGAGAAGGAGGAAGGGAGGGAGGGAGGAAGAAAGGAAGGAAAAAGGGAAAAGGAAATGGGGGGAAGAAAGAAGGGAGGAAGGAATGAGGGAGGGAAGGAGAGAGGAGGGGAAAGGAAAGAAGGAAGGAAGGAAAAAAGGGAGGGAGGGAGGGAGAAAAAAGGAAGGAGGGGGAAAGAAGGAAGGAAGGAATGAGGGAAGGAAGGAGAGAGGAGAGGAAAAGGAAAGAATGAAGGAATGAGGGAGAGAAAAAGGAAGGGAGGGAGGAAAGAAGTATGGAAGGAAAAAGGGAGGGAGGGAGGAAAAAAGAATGAGGGAGGGAGGAATGAAGGAAGAAAAAAGGGAGGGAGGGAGGGAGGAAAGAAGGAAGGGAAAAAGGAAGGAAGGAATGAGGGAGGGAGGGAGAGAGGAGGAAAAGAAGGAGGGAGGAAAGTAGGAAGGGAAAAAGGAAAGAAGGAATGAGGGAGGGAGGGAAGGAGAGAGGAGGAAAAGGAAAGAATGACAGAGAAAAAGGGAGGAAGGAAAGAAGGAAGAAAAAAGGGAGGGAGGGAGGGAGGAAAGAAGGAAGGGAAAAAGGAAGGAATGAGGGAGGGAGGGAGACAGGAGGAAAAGGAAAGAAGGAAGGAATGACAGAGAGAAAAAGGGAGGGAGGAAGGAAAGAAGGAAGGAAAAAGGGAGGGAAGGAGGGAGGAAAAAAGAAAGAAGGAGGGAGAGAGGGAGGAAAGAAGGAAGGAGGGGAAAAAGGAAGGTACCTTGGGCTCCGCGCGTGTCCCCCTTGGGCTCCTCAGCCTTTTTCCGCTGCCCTTCACCACCACCGCCGCCGCCGCCGCCGCCGCCGCCCCCGAACCACAGCCAGCTCATGAAGGCGGCCGCCACCGCCGCCAGCAACGCCTGCCATAGCCCGGCCACGAGCCCGCCGTCCTCGCCCTCCGTCCCCAGCCACGCCATGGCCACGCCGGCACCACCACCACCACCACCGGCAGCAGGAGCAGCAAGCGGCGCTGGGGGCGCGGCGCGGAGCCCGAGCGAAGCGGAGCCGCGCCCTCCCGCCCAGCCGCCTTATATGGGCAGCGGGAGCCAGGCCGGCACCTGCCCAGGCCGGGGAGGAGCCTGGCGGGGGACACGAGGGGAGAGGCCGAGTTGCGGCCGGCTGCAAAGGGGAAGGCGAGGCCGGGGAACAGCCCGCCAGCCTCCAAAGTTTGCGCTCCCGTCGGAGCGCAAACTTCTCGCCTTCCCCTTTGCAGCCCTGGCGGATCTTTTACACTGTTGCAAGCCATCCCGCCCGCCGAAGAGTAACGAGGTTGCAAGGGACCCTGGAGGTCATCTAGTCCAACCCCCTGCTAAAGGCAGCAGAGCTGTACGAAGGGGAGACCGGGAGGGGAAGAGGGGGGGGGGGGGAAGCCGCGCAGGCTAAATGCCTCCTCTCGTCCTCCCCAACTTTCTTTTTTCTTTTTAAAATGTTTTTATTGAACAGGGGGCTTATTTTCAGTTTTTTTTAAAAAACACAATTATCACCTTTGCAACATTTCCACATCGGTATATCTCTCCATTATACTATTTTTGTCCATACTTGTGTGCATATATTTCTTTTATACAGGATAGTCTAATAATATATCAATTTATCTACAATACCTACTAATTTATATACATCTTTTACCTATGCGTTCATATATTTCTTTTATACACGATAGTCTATTAATATATCAATTTATCTACAATACCTTTCTAATTTATATAAAATACCGTACATCTTATGCCTATCTATGTGTGCATATATTTCTTTTATACATGATAGTCTATTAATATATTAATTTATCTACTATACTTACTAATTTATCTACAATACCCACTAATATATCTATATACAATAAATCTTATATCTATTTATGTGTACATATATTTCTTTTATACATGATAGCCTAATATTAATTTACCTACAATACCTACTAATTTATATACAATATATCTTTTATCTATGTGTACATATATTTCTTTTAAAAATGATATCCTATTACTATATCAATTTATCCACAATACGTTTATAATTTATATAAAATATATCTTATATCTATGTGTGCATATATTTCTTTTACACATGCTAGTCTATTAATATATTAATTTATCTACAATGCCTAATTTATATACAATACATTTTGTATCTATGAGTGCATGTATGTCTTTTATGCATGATAGTTATTAATATATTGATTTATCTACAATACCTACTAATTTATATATCATATATCTTATATCTATCATATATTTCTTTTGAAACTTCCCGATCAGGAAAAAAAAGAAAAAAGAATCCGTGCCCTAGAGGCAGAAAAGGGCAATTGGAAAGCCGCGAAAAAGAAACTTTTGTCTTATTTAGAGACGAAATTGCTGGCTCTTTAACGGTCAGGCGCGACCTTGGAGGGAGAGGTGGTCCTTGAAGGCAGAGGGGAGTTAAGTCGCTTAAAGGGACTCGCGGAGAGAAAGAAAGCACAGCGGCTTCCTCCAGGGAAGGAGGCTTAGGTTAAACCAAGGGTTGAAGAAGAATAGAAGATTTTTAAAAAAATAGAATAGAGCTGGAAGGGACCTTGGAGATCTTCTAGTCCATCCCCCTGCTCAAGCAGAAGAACCTATACCAAGGTTGACTCAGCCTTCCCTCCTCCCGAGGTGGGTAAAATGAGGACCCAGATAGTTGGGGGCAAGAGGCTGACTCTGTAAACCGCTTAGAGAGGGCTGCAAAAGCATTATAAAGCTTTTATAAGTCTAAGCGCTATTGCCATGGCTACTTCAAATAAGTGATTGTCCCATGTCTTCTTAAAAATGGGGCTGCCCCAAAGAAGAGGGAGCCAAGCTATTCTCCAATGGGTGGAAACTAATCAAGAGGAGAAGCACACTTTGAATTAAGGAGAAATTTCCTGACAGTGGGAACAATGAATCAGTGGAACAGAAGTTGCCTTCAGAAGTTGTGAAGGCCCCAACACTGGAAGTCTTTAAGAAGATCTTGGATAGCCATTTGTCTGAAACGGTATAAGGTTTCCTGCCTAGGCAGAGGGTTGGACTAGAACAGGGGTCCCCAACCTTTTTTGCCCCAGGGACCGGTTTCATTTTAAAGAAAATTCTGCGGACCGGCTGAGTGGCTCAGCAGTCATGTGACTGGGTGGGCGTGGCCAACTTGGAAAATGTGAAACTCACTTAACAATGATCTTGGTTAGCAACCAAACTTTTGGCCTCAACTGTGGTCATAAGTTCTTTCTTTCTTTCTTTCTTTCTTTCTTTCTTTCTTTCTCTTTTTCTTTCTTTCTCTCTCTTTCTCTTTCTTTGTCTCTGTCTCTCTTTCTTTCCCTCTTTCTCTCTCTCTCTCTATTTCTTTCTTTCTCTCTTTCTCTCTCTTTCCCTTTCTCTCTTTATTTCTTTCTCTTTCTTTCTTTTTCTCTTTCCCTCTTTCTCTTTCTTTCTCTCTCTTTCTCTCTGTATCTTTTTCTGTCTTTCTTTCCTTTCTGTCTCTTTCTCTCTGTCTGTCTTTCTCTCTCTCCCACTTTCTTTTTCTTTCTTTCTCTTTTTCTTTCTCTCTCTCTGTCTCTCTCCTTCATCCGCCCATCTCTGTCACTCTGTGTGTGTGCGTGCGTGTGCCTGTCTTGCATTCACTCAATCACTCATTCTGTGTCTCTGTCTATCTTTCTCTCCCTCCCTCCCTCTCTCTGTCTCTCTATGTGTGTCTGTCGTCATCGTCGTCATCCCCCCCCCCCCAGCCTCCTCAGCCCGCCTGCCGCGCTTGGTCGCTCGTTCGCTCGTTCAGGCTCCGTGGCTGGGTAGGGGCCGGGCTGGAGAGGAGGAGGAGGGAGGAGGGGGCAGCCCATTGGGCAGAGAGCGCGGGAGAACGCAGGAGGATGGTGGGGGCTCTTCCTCCACCTTCGTCAACCGAGGGACTCTTGGGCGCCGCCGGAGGCCGCCAGTTCCCTCCCCCACCCGCGGAGCCTCTGCAGCCCCTGGAAGAAAACGAGTGGCTGGCATGCCAGCAGGGGAGGGAACCGGTGGCCGGTCCGGCGGCGCCCAGGAGTCCCTCCGTCGGCGAGGGTGGAGGAAGAGCCACACTCCAACGGCGCGAACAGCCGCACCTGCGTTCTCCCGCGCGCTCTGCTCAGGGGGCTGCCCCCTCCTCCCTCCTCCTCCTCTCCAGCCCTGCGGCCCGGCTCCCACCCAGCCACGGACCGGCATGGTCTGCGGCCCGGGGGTTGGGGACCCCTGGACTAGAAGACCTCCAAGGTTCCTTCCAACTCTGTTCTTGTTGTTCCACCACTGATGAAGCACCCACCACTTCGGAAGGCAAAGCTCTTCCCCTGGTTAATCGTCCTCCCTGTTAGGAAGTTTCTCCTTAATTCCAGGTTGCTTCTCTCCTTGATTAGTTTCCACCCATGGTTTCTTGTCCTGCCTTCCAGTGCTTTGTAGAATAATTTGACCTCCTCCTCTTTGTGGCAGCCCCTCAAATACTGGAATACTGCTGTCACGTTGCCCCTAATTCTTCTTTTCCTTAGACTAGCCAGACCCAAATCCTGCAACCGTTCTTCATGTGTTTTAGTCTCCAGGCCTTGGATCATCTTAGTTGCTCTTCTCTGGAACTTTTTCCAAAGTCTCAACCGGTTGGGTTACTTGCAAACTTTAAGCTGGGTCTCGCAGCTCGGGATCCCGGACAACTGGTCCTCCAGTCAATGGCAGGACAGTCGTCCCAAAAGAGTTTTTTTCAAGAGGCAACTGGACTTTCTTGTTTTTCTTTGAAGATGTTTCGCTTCTCATCCAAGAAGCTTCTTCAGCTCTGACTGGATGGTGGGGAATGGAAGGGTTTATATACTGATCCTTCCAGACAGTTGGCCATTTGCATTCTTTGTATAAATCCTTCCAGTCCCCATCATCCGGTCAGAGTTGAAGAAGCTTCTTGGATGAGAAGCAAAATGTCTTCAAAGGAAAAAAAACAACGCAGAAAGTCCAATTGCCTTTTGAAAAAAAGCACCTTTGAGATAACCGTGACCTCGATGACCGAGAATCTCCCTAGACTGGACAGTTGCAGCAGCCTGGATGTCTTTGCTGCCCCCTCGTGGCTACCTGGAACATTGCAGGTAAGATCTGAATGTTCTAAATCTTTGCTGGCTGGAGAATTCTGGAACCTGAAGTCCTTCAGACTTAAAGTTGCAAAGGTTGGAGACCCCTGCTTTACAGACTGAAGGTCGTCTACGAGGTTGTTTCCTCCCAGCTTGTATTTGGTGTTCTGATTTTTATTGCCAATGTGTAGGACAGAGCACTTATTAGTCAAGATCTGGAGTTGCCAATTGTGCAACCATTCAGACATATATGCTCAAGGTCACTTTGTAGTGTAGTAGCGTTGTCAGTGGTATTCAATACAATACAATAGCAGAGTTGGAAGGGACCTTGGGAGGTCTTCTAGTCCAACCCCGTTTAGACAGGGAACCCTACAGACAAATGGATATCCAACATCTTCTTAAAAACGTCCAGGGTTGGATCATTCACAACTTCTGGAGGCAATTTCTGTTCCACTGAGTAATTGTTCTAACTGTCAGGAAATTTCTCCTTAAGTTCTAGGTTGAATCTCTCCTTGGTTAATTTCCACCCATTGCTTCTTGTTCTGCCCTCAGGTGCTTTGGAGAATAGTTTGACTCCCTCTTCTTTGTAGCAACCCCTGAGATATTGAAAGACTGCTATCATGTCTCCCCCTAGTCCTTCTTTTCATTAAACTAGACATAACCAGTTCCTGCAACTGTTCTTCATAGGTTTTAGCCTCCAGTCCCCTAATCATCTTTGTTGCTCTTCTCTGCACTCTTTCTAGAGCCTCCACATCTTTTCTACATCGGGGCGACCAAAACTGGATGCCATATTCCAAGTGTGGCCTTACCAAGGCATTTTAAAGTGGTATTAACACTTCCCGTGATTTTGATTCTCTCCCTCTGTTGATGCAGCCTAGAACTGTGTTGGCTTTTTTGGCAGCTGCTGCCCACGGCTGGCTCCTATTTCAATGGCTGTCCGCTAGGACTCCAAGATCCCTCTCACAGTTACTGCTATTGAGCAAGGTACCACCTATACGGTACCTGTGCATTTTGTTGCTAAATGTAGAACCTTACTCTCTTCACCACTGAATTTCATTTTATTAGATTTTTACATCATTAGTGAAGAGGATGCAGTTGCTTTTAATATGATCATATGTAGGTTATTAATGTAAAGCAGAAAGAGTGTGGGTCCCAGGACGCTGCCTTGGGGGACACCACTGATGTGCTGATTTCGATAGAGCTCTCCCTATTTTGACTACTTGCTGCCTGTTTGACAGGGATGTGTAGGTATCCAGAAATGTCGTAAGAACTTAGTTTTAACCGTAGTCTGTGGGGACAACAGGAGGAGGAAGGTGTGCTGGATGGGTTTGCCATCTTATTTGTAAAAATAATAAAGGTGGGATACAAAAAAAATGAGGGCTAATTGCTCCTCTTTTCCCACAAACTACAAAAATACAACAGCCCCCTTTAGGGAACGTGTGAGAATCAAACACAGACAATAAAACAACGAAACTTTTTTATTAAACATTGCCAGCGTGAAAACAAGCTGCATGGATTTTCCCCATGGTGCTAACATTGCAAAGCTGACTTTTATACTTAAAATTGATCTCCTCCTAAAACATACTCCTCTGGAAAACTCTTTCCGTCCCCATTTAACGCAGAAGGCCGACCATTTCACGGCTGAGCTTGTTCTTACGTGGCTTTCCTTCCGTTTCCTTGGCTTGTTTCTCTCTGCATCGGTCTCTGACGGGCTCAACAGCTGCTGAGGAAGGCGAGTGGGAACATACAAGAGCTCTCTAGGCGTGGGTTGGCATTTGGACTCGGTTTCCCAAAGGTTAAAACGATTCCCTCACTGGAGCAGAGTGAAGACTTAAATGTTTGCGGACGACTGCGATCTAAATTCTTGGAGGACCTTCATCGAAAGCTTCCTGGAGAGGAGCTCGCTGTCTTCGGCTATCTTGTCAGAATGACCTGCAGCCAACATCTCCAGAAGAAACTGGAAGCATAGAGAAGCATTAGCAGCGCTTAAAATCGCATCGTTTCCTCAGCCAAACAGACACAGCGCCAGTGGTGGGTTTCTGCAGGCTCGCACCTACTCGCGAGAGCCGGTTGGTGACATTTAGAGAACCGGTGAGAGGGGGTTCCACCGGCGTACCTGGAAGTAAATCTGGCCCGCCGCTGCCAGTGACCCAACGGGAAGGAAAGGAAAGGAAGGAAGGAAGGAAGGAAGGAAGGAAGGAAGGAAAGAAAGAAAGAAAGAAAGAAAGAAAGAAAGAAAGGAAAGAAAGAAAGAAAGAAAGAAAGAAAGAAAGAAAGAAAGAAAGAAAGAAAAGAAAGAAAGAAAGAAAGAAAGAAAGAAAGAATTTATCATCACAATTGAGTCCTAAATTTTGGTTGCTAAGCAAGAGCGTTGTTAAATGAGTTTCACCACATTTTAAAAGGTGGCCACTTCCATCCTGTCACATGACTGCCAAGCCACGCCCACAAAATAGGCCACACCTACAGAGTAGGTTCTAAAAAATTTGAAACCCACCACTGCACAGCGCTATGTTTCATGAGCATCATGTGTCCTTATTATTACCTCGTAGGAGATGTTCACAGCCCCCACTCATAGCCCAGTGTGACATCAGATATTACACATTGAGATAAAAAAGGTTGGAGGGCAGAGAGCTGGGTTAGTAACTGGAAGATGAACAGGTCAATGCGAACAAGTTATGCTGAGGATGTGTTGAATATCACAGCCCGGAAATATTATTATCAACTCCTTTGTCCCTAATCTGCATTGAAAGTGATGAGGAGAGTTGTGACCAGTGGTGGGTTTCTGCAGGCTCGCACCTACTCGCGAGAGCCGGTTGGTGAAATTGAGAGAACCGGTGAGAGGGGGTTTCACCGGCGTACCTGGAAGTAAATCTGGCCCACCGCTGCCAGTGACCCAATGGGAAGGAAAGGGAAGGGAAGGGAAGGGAAGGAAAGGAGGGAGGAAGGAAGGAAGGAAGGAAGGAAGGAAGGAAGGAAAGAAAGAAAGAAAGAAAGAAAGAAAGAGAAAGTAAGAGAAAGAAAGAAAGAAAGAAAGAAAGAAAGAAAGAAAGAAAGAAAGAAAGAAAGAAAGAAAAAGAATTTATCATCACAATTGAGTCCAAAATTTTGGTTGCTAAGCAAGAGCGCTGCCAATGACCCAACGGGAAGGAAAGGAAAGGAAAGGAAAGGAAGAAAGAAAGAAAGAAAGAAAGAAAGAAAGAAAGAAAGAAAGAAAGAAAGAAAGAAAGAAAGAAAGAAAGAAAGAAAGAATTTATCATCACAATTGAGCCCAAAATTTTGGTTGCTAAGCAAGAGCGTTGTTAAATGAGTTTCACCACATTTTAAAAGGTGGCCACTCCTACCCTGTCACATGACTGCCAAGCCACGCCCACAAAATAGGCCACACCTACAGAGTAGGTTCTAAAAAAATTTGAAACCCACCACTGGTTGTGACCCAACAGGAATGGGATTATCACTCAATTTCAGAGTTTTGAAAAAACCTAGTCATTCTTCAAGCAAGACAATTGTAAATTACTCTAGGGACTCCATTCTGAACATTTCTGATACTTGCCAATGTCTGAATAGGAATCCACATTAGAAGAGAAGAAGAAGCTATAATAGTAAAGATAAAGTTTCATCTTGGCCATATGTGCCAGTTGTTCTAGACTCTAGGGGGCGGTGCTCATCTCCGTTTCAAAGCCGAAGAGCCAGTGATGTCCGAAGACGTCTCTGTGGTCATGTGACCAGCATGACTGAATGCCGAAGGCGCACGGAACGCGGTTACCTTCAGACCAAAGGTGGCTCCTATTTTTCTACTTGCATTTAGCAGAAGTAACAGGAGAGAGGTGGGTTGCTCCCAGTTCAACCCAGATTGGGTAAACTGGTAGTAGCGGAGGCGGGAGGCTCTGCCCACCGGCCCGGACGCTTCTGCAAGTGCGATCATGAGTGAACTAGTAGTAAAAAAATTGGAAACCCACCACTGTAATGGGAGCTCACTCCGTTACGCGGCGCTAGGGATTCGAACCGCCGAACTGCCGACCTTTCTGATCGACAAGCTCAGCGTCTTAGCCACTGAGCCACCACGTCCCTATGAAGCTAGAATAATTTGGTGGAATTGGTGGAGGATTTAACCCAAGCATAGGACTTTCTCCCCTCAAAGAACATTTGATTGTTAGTCTGTAACGTTCTACTTTGGACTCCAAAGAAGATCGAATGGATCAATCCGAAAAACTACTATTGCGTTCAATTTCTACTCCAAAGATGCAAGCTAATCGAAACCAGATTCCCCCCCCCCAAAAAAAAACCCTAGCCAGATTGAGATCCAAGTAATTGGCATCTTGTTTCAAGGCATTGCTCTTAAGTAAAATACAAGCAATCCTCAACTTATCACCACAAATGAGGACAAAGTTTGTTGCTAAGCGAAAGTTGTTAAGTGAGTTTTGCTCTATTTTATGACCTTTCTTGCCACTGTTGTTAAGCCAAGCACTATAGTTGTTAAGTCAGTAACACGGTTGTTAAGTGGATCTCGCTTCCCCACTGACTTTGCTTGTCAGATGGTCACAAAAAGCTGAATTTTTTGATACTACAACTTCCAAAGCGTCTGAATTTTGATCACATGGCCACGGGGATGCTACTACAATGGTCATAAGAGTGAAACAACTTCATAAGTCACTTTTTCAGTCTGTTGTAATGTCAAAACGGGCATTAAATAAGCCGTTGTAAGCTGAGCACTGTCTGTGGATGGTATAATTTGACATTTCTCTGGAAAATTCAGGTCTTGTATTAATATTATTGTAGGCCACCCAGAGACTCAATGGAATTGAGAGGCTGTGCAAAATGAATAAATAACCCAAAGAAATGAGTAAAGCAATGTAGGCCAAAGACTTTTTGCGACCTTCTGACAAGCAAAGTCAATGAGGAAACCAGATTCACTTAACAATCACGTTACTAATTTAACAACTGCAGTGATTCGCTTAGCAAATGTGGCAAGGAAGGTCACTAATTGGGGCAAAATTCACTTAACAAATCTCTCCCAGCCACTGAAAGCTGGGGCCCAACCGTGGTCATAGGTTGAGGACTACCTGTGCTGCATTTTTGGCCTTAGGCTTACCTATTCATCTCTCTACTACTTGCTTTAGATTTTAATCCATGAATAACTGATGGTGCCACAGAGATAAAGAAGTGAAACTTCTCCCCCAAGATCAGCTCTTGAAGACCACACAGAACAGGGGTCAGCAACCTGTGGCTCTGGAGCCGCATGTGGCTCATTCATCCCTCTGCTGTGGCTCCCTGTCACCAGTCAGCTCCACAATTGATAGGGCTTTCGGTTAGGACAGGTAGAGGAAAAAGGATGCCGCACTAGGAGGAGGCTCTATGGTGGGAGAACCTGTGGCTCTGGCATGTGGGGGAACCTGTGGCATGTGGCTCTTTCATCCCTCTGCTGCGGCTCCTTGTCACCGGTCAGCTCCACAATTGGTAGGGCTTTCGGTTAGGACAGGTAGAGGAAAAAGGATGCAGGACTAGGAGGAGACTCTATGGTGGGAGAACCTGTGGGTCTGGCATGGGGGGGGAACCTGTGGCATGTGGCTCTTTCATCTCTCTGCTGCGTTTCCTTTTCACCGGTCAGCTCCACAATTGATAGGGCTTTCGGTTAGGACAGGTAGAGGAAAAAGGATGCTGTGCTAGGAGGAGACTCTATGGTAGAGGAACTGGACTTCCTGTCGGCTCCAGAATTGAATGGGGAGGGGGCTTCCGCTTAGGACCTTTGTGGCTCTTTGAATCTTTCAGGTTGCCGACCCCTGACATAGATATATCCATATCCATATGAAGAAATAAGTGTCTCATTTTATCTCTTCCACGATCTTTTTCAAAAGCATCCAGTCTAATCCGATTTCCTCATGGTTTCTCATTTTAAGGTCTGATAATGTTTCGCTCTTCTTTGGTTTTGGTTATTCCCCCCCACCCCACCCCCAAGCATGATGATTAAAAAAAACCTGGTTAAATGCTGTTCCCTGGTGGGACAGTTAAGAGATTCCCAAAGTTGTTCTGAAAACTTGGGGAAATTTTTTTTCTCAACCTTATTTATTTCTGCAACTTGAGTTTTTCAGCCTGGACTACTTGAAGATGGGTGGACTTTCGCCCCCACAATGGAGGAATGGCATTGAAAAGAAGATGGAACTGGGGTAGATGGCAAAGCTGGCTGCATTAATTGGACATCACTGGAGGTTTTTAAGAAGAGATTGGACAGTGATTTTTCTGAAACGCTATAGGCTTGAGCAGGGGGTTGGACTAGAAGACCTCCAAGGTCCCTTCCAACTCTGTTTATTCCTATTCTATTCTATTCTATTCTATTCTGGGACAAGAAAGCAAATACTTTTGTGGTTATTTGGAAACAGCTTCTAACTTTCTGCGTGAAAAAGGGGGGGAAATGAAACCTTTGGGCTTTGACAATTAAGTGGGTTATTATTATTATTAGCTAGTGGTTATTATTTGCAATAACTACGATCTTATTGCACTGAAAAAAGTCAGAACTCAATGCTTGTTGTTTTAATTTCTTTTCCCCCTTTCTCTACTCCCTTTTCCATTTTTCCACTGGTTTTTTTTTTGTATTTTATATTAAGGAAAGAAAACTTTAATGATAGATAGATAGATAGATAGATAGATAGATAGATAGATAGATAGATAGATAGATAGATAGATATAGATAGTTAGATACATACATACATACATACATACATACATACATACATACATACATACATACATACATACATACATACATGATAGAAAGATTGATAGATGATAGACAGACAGATAGAAAATGATAGAAAGATGATCGATATAGATGATAGATAGAGAGATAGACAGACAGACATAGATGATGGATAGATGGATGGATGGATATA
The DNA here is from genome assembly GCA_039707465.1 of Rhabdophis nuchalis. Lineage (NCBI taxonomy): Eukaryota > Metazoa > Chordata > Lepidosauria > Squamata > Natricidae > Rhabdophis > Rhabdophis nuchalis. The sequence continues at coordinate 9,007,579 of CM077648.1, read as the reverse complement.
GATGAGTGAGAGAGAAGGAAGGAGGTCAGGAGAGAGAGAGAGAGAGAGAGAGAGAGAGAGAGAGAGAGAGAGAGAGAGAGAGAGAGAGAGAGAGAGAGAGAGAGAGAGAGAGAGAGAGAGAGAGAGAGACAAACCGACATGGATACATACACACATACATGCTAGAAAGAAAGAAAGAAAGAAAGAAAGAAAGAAAGAAAGAAAGAAAGAAAGAAAGAAAGAAAGAAAGAAAGATACATACATACATACATACATACATACATACATACATACATACATGATAGAAAGATTGATAGATGATAGACAGACAGATAGAAAATGATAGAAAGATGATCGATATAGATGATAGATAGAGAGATAGACAGACAGACATAGATGATGGATAGATGGATGGATGGATATAGATGAGTGAGAGAGAAGGAAGGAGGTCAGGAGAGAGAGAGAGAGAGAGAGAGAGAGAGAGAGAGAGAGACAAACCGACATGGATACATACACACATACATGCTAGAAAGAAAGAAAGAAAGAAAGAAAGAAAGAAAGAAAGAAAGAAAGAAAGAAAGAAAGAAAGAAAGAAAGAAAGAAAGAAACATACATACATACATACATACATACATACATACATACATACATGATAGAAAGATTGATAGATGATAGACAGACAGATAGAAAATGATAGAAAGATGATCGATATAGATAGATGATAGATAGAGAGATAGACAGACAGACATAGATGATGGATGGATGGATGGATGGATGGATGGATGGATGGATGGACGGGTGGACGGGTGGGTGGATGGATGGATTTCAAGTCCCAGAATTCCCAGCCACCAATGCTAGCAAATTCCAATAAGAACCTTGGCTCAGATACACCTAAGAGGAATCCAAGAGGACCTCTGACATGATAGCACTCTTCCCATATTTAAGGGGCTCTTATGAACCGTAAGTTTATAAAGCGGGCGATGATTGCTTTGTTATCATGGCAAGACTGAAGATCTTCACTTCTGGTTTGATTATTTTATTTACGATCCTTTCAAACCACAAAGGACAAAGATTTTTTTTTTTTCCTTTATGTGGCTTGATTTACCCTTGTAACCCTTGCTGTCTGCCTCTTCGGTGTCCTATTTTTCGGGAATATGTGATCAGAGGCTCACGCTGGCCACGAGGTAGCAAGTAAATGAACCTGCTTTATAATTCCTGTTTCTGCACAATTTTATCTGATGTCTACCATGAAGGGGAGGATGACTTAAATCCCTCCATTCTTAAGGCGGGTGTGCGCGGTGCTTCTCCCTTCTATTTCTGAAGAGTGTTATTGTACAAAGAAGTATGTATGATGATATCTAATCTACAAAGTGACCTTTTAAACTATGTGTGGGTGTAGTATATGTGGTCTGAATGCCTCTTTTCCTTGGAGTTGTGTGTTTGTGTCGGTGATTTAGCACAGGGGTCTCCAACCTTTGCAACTTTAAGTCTGAAGGACTTCAGTTGCAAAGGTTGGAGACCCCTGGCCCAGGCCCTGACACTGACAGCTTTGCTGGCTGGAGAATTCTGGGAGCTGAAGTCCTTCAGACTTAAAGTTGCAAAAGGTTGGAGACCCCTGGCCCAGGCCCTGACACTGACAGCTTTGCTGGCTGGAGAATTCTGGGAGCTGAAGTCCTTCAGACTTAAAGTTGCAAAGGTTGGAGACCCCTGGCCCAGGCCCTGACACTGACAGCTTTGCTGGCTGGAGAAGTCTGGGAGCTGAAGTCCTTCAGACTTAAAGTTGCAAAGGTTGGAGACCCCTGACCCAGGCCCTGACACTGACAGCTTTGCTGGCTGGAGAAGTCTGGGAGCTGAAGTCCTTCAGACTTAAAGTTGCAAAGGTTGGAGACCCCTGGCCCAGGCCCTGACACTGACAGCTTTGCTGGCTGGAGAATTCTGGGAGCTGAAGTCCTTCAGACTTAAAGTTGCAAAAGGTTGGAGACCCCTGGCCCAGGCCCTGACACTGACAGCTTTGCTGGCTGGAGAATTCTGGGAGCTGAAGTCCTTCAGACTTAAAGTTGCAAAGGTTGGAGACCCCTGGCCCAGGCCCTGACACTGACAGCTTTGCTGGCTGGAGAAGTCTGGGAGCTGAAGTCCTTCAGACTTAAAGTTGCAAAGGTTGGAGACCCCTGACCCAGGCCCTGACACTGACAGCTTTGCTGGCTGGAGAAGTCTGGGAGCTGAAGTCCTTCAGACTTAAAGTTGCAAAGGTTGGAGACCCCTGGCCCAGGCCCTGACACTGACAGCTTTGCTGGCTGGAGAAGTCTGGGAGCTGAAGTCCTTCAGACTTAAAGTTGCAAAGGTTGGAGACCCCTGTTTTAGATAGGTAAAAGGTTATTCCTCCTTATCATTCTACCACTTCTTCTCTTGTTGTTTTCCTAAAGGAACTTTGCAAACATTTACTTAATGCTTCAGGAACCAGCCTCGTAACAATTCCTGCCAATAGATTCCCTACTTAGTTCCATATTACGTTCAGACTCTTAAAAGCCTGAATGGGAATGGGAAACTGCCAGTGACCTTCTACCGCTGCCCCATAGAGAGTATTTTTAACTTACTGCGCCTGCGTATGGCTTGCCAATTGCACAGGGGCAGATGGGACAGCGCTCCAGAGGGTCAGCGTCATTGCCCAGAGGATCATGGGTTGCCCTCTCTCCTCTTTGGAAGAACTTGATAGCTCCCGCTGCCTTAAGAAAGTTCAAAACATACTTAAAGATCCATCTCATCCTGGACACCCCTTTTTTTTTTAACTATTACCATCTGGCAGACAGTACAGGGCAATAAAAAACAAGGACCTAGCTCCTATCCCAGGGCAGTAACTATATTGAATTCTATGGCATAAAGGTAAAGGTTTTCCTCACACATATGTGCTAGTCATTCCCGACTCGAGGGGGCAGTGTTCATCTCCGTTTCAAAGCCGAAGAGCCATCGCTGTCCGAAGACGGCTCCGTGGTCATGTGGCCGGCATGACTAAATGCCGAAGGCGCACGGAACGCTGTTACCTTCCCACTAAAGGTCCCTATTTGTCTTCTTGCATTTTTACATGCTTTCGAACTACTAGGTTGGCAGAAGCTGGGACAAGTCATGGGAGCTCACCCCATTAGGTGGTGCTAGGGATTCGAACTGCTGAACTGCCAACCTTTCTGATGGACAAGCTCAGCATCTTAGCCACTGAGCCAAGAAGCAATATCAGATTTTCAGTTTCACTTATATAGCACGTGAATGATGTGTCTTGGTGTTTTTATTTTTATAGTTATAACGTGCACTGAAGATGGCATTTAATTTCATTGTACAATGTGCAATGACAATAAAGTACACTAAACCAGGGGTCTCCAACCTTTGCAACTTTAAGTCTGTAAGCAAAGCTGGCTGGAGAATTCTGGGAGCTGAAGTCCTTCAGACTTAAAGTTGTAAAGGTTGGAGACCCCTGCACTAAACTAAACACTAAACACTAAACACTAAACTAAACTACTTTATGACCCAGAATTATTATTATGACTGGCTGGAGAATTCTGGGAACTGAAGTCCTTCAGACTTAAAGTTGTAAAGGTTGGAGACCCCTGCATTAAACTAAACACTAAACACTAAACACTAAACACTAAACACTAAACACTAAACACTAAACACTAAACTAAACTAAACTACTTTATGACTCAGAATTATTATTATGACTGGCTGGAGAATTCTGGGAACTGAAGTCCTTCAGACTTAAAGTTGTAAAGGTTGGAGACCCCTGCATTAAACTAAACACTAAACACTAAACACTAAACACTAAACTAAACTACTTTATGACCCAGAATTATTATTATGACTGGCTGGAGAATTCTGGGAACTGAAGTCCTTCAGACTTAAAGTTGTAAAGGTTGGAGACCCCTGCATTAAACTAAACACTAAACACTAAACACTAAACACTAAACACTAAACACTAAACACTAAACACTAAACACTAAACTAAACTACTTTATGACTCAGAATTATTATTATGACTGGCTGGAGAATTCTGGGAGCTGAAGTCTTCAGACTTAAAGTTGTAAAGGTTGGAGACCCCTGCACTAAACACTAAACACTAAACACTAAACTAAACTACTTTATGACCCAGAATTATTATTATGACTGTGGTTCCTTGCAATTAGCCAGATGTTTAGACCGGATTTGGCATTTTTGTCAACCAAGTAAGCCCTTTCCAAGATCTGGAATACACCAATGAAGATCTTTGATGGTGTTATAGGTATCCTTGCAGGATGTAAGCTGTTCTGAGTGAAGCTGCCTTTTGCAGTTGACTAAGGATGACTCTGTCAATGCCGGTGGTGTTTGAACGGTGCTCCAGTTGTTTTGGGATTGAACCCAAGGAGCCTGTGGCTATTGGGGCTACCTTTGTTTCCTCCTTCCACAGTCATTCTGTTTCTATTTGCCGTTCTTTGTGTTCGTTAACTTCCCCGGTCACTGGACTACAAAACACCCAATGCTTACTGCAACTTAAAATGTGCTTGTGTTTTTTTTTTTAAATGGGTAATTTGGATTAGTTCATAATTATATTTTTTTGCTCAAAGCTTTGGAGGCTGTTTTGGACAAAGGCTAATTCATCTGAGGAGATCAAGGGGCCAAAAGGTGAATCAAAAAGGTTGAGTCTTCCTTCGACATCAATCAGTTGAACTGGTACTTGAGACATCCTGCAAGAAGAGAGCAATGAAACTGACCTGCGTTACAAGGTTCTTGAAAGGAATTGTGTGAACGCTCTAGGGCCTGGTGAGATTCGAACGGCCAAATTGCAGGCAGCCGGCAGCCGGCAGAAGTAGCCTGCAGTACTGCACTCTAACCACTGCGTCACCAGAGTGCTGCCATGGGCTCCTTCGGTCTGCGGGGAGCCTGATATGGGATCAAATCCCGGGAGTTCACTCACCTGCGGCTTCCTGTAGCCTTTGGTTTCGAGGAATTGTTCGAAGGCGTACGTCCCGTGCAGTGACGATTCTAATTCCGCCTCCGCCTGAAAGAGATTTTGGTTCATTTCTCATGTCAAGTAATAAATAAAATTAATGAGTGCGCAGAATCGGATAGATTAACACAATTAATTAAAGGAAAAAAGGACTCAGAATTCTATAACTCGTGGAAGAGGTGGTATAACTGGGTACGGGAACGACCGAATAATAACAACTGAAGCAATAATATATGTTTAAATCAGATATTGGTAAATAATATTAATCAGAAATTAAAGGACAAATAAGAATTGATGAAGTAGGTACGTTGACTAGATGGGCTGTATATAGTGTAAATGTTGGTGTTAAATATTAGGCCTATTATAGGATGGTAATGTTAAGTTTGGTTATTTAAATGTTATGCTTTCTCGCGCTGTGACGGCAATATGTTTAAAATTATGTTTGTATGATTTTATTTTTATAAGAATAAATTAAAAAAAAAAGATGAATTGGATTCTGTTAGGTTCTCAACCTTTTCTTCGCCTTGGCCACCCTTTAAATACCTCTTGTGGCCACGGGGTCATGGACCCCCAAGGCTTAACTCAAGATTTAAACCAGAGGTCTTCAAACTTGGCAACTTGCGGACTTCAACTCCCAGAATTCTGAGAGTTGAAGTCTGCAAGCCTTAAAGTTGCCAAGTTTGGGGTCCCCTGATTTAAACCATAACATTTCATAACATTCCTAGAGGAGATCAACCCTGACTGCTCTTTAGAAGGCCAGATCCTGAAAAGGAAACTCAAATCCTTTGGCCGCCTAATGAGAAGGAAGGACTCCCTGGAGAAGAGCCTCATGCTGGGAACGATGGTGGGCAAAAGAAGAAGAAAGGGACGGCAGAGGAGGAGGTGGCTGGATAGAGTCACCAAAGCAGCCGGCGTGAGCTTCAATGGACTCCAGAGGATGGTAGAGGACAGGAAGACCTGGAGGAACGTTGTCCATGGGGTCACAGTGGTGGGTTCCTACCGATTCGGACTGGTTCGGCCGAACCGGTAGTGGTTTGGAGGCCTGGGTCATTGGAACCGGCAGCAACTCAGGACTGCCACACCCTCAAATTGGTTCTCTGCCATCTTGTTTTTTGCTTCTGCACATATGCGCATCGGGAAAGAAGATTATTACCCAAAGAAACGGTGTGTTCTCTCCTCCAATATTCCTGAAGAATTTTAAGGGCAAATTGAAGACAGAAATGGGGTGGAGGGGTCCTCGATGCTCTTGGTGGTTTACTTGCAGACATTTCACGAGCCTACTAAGCAATATCATTAGTCTAGAAGGGAGCAGTGAGCAGGAGGAGGAAGACGACGACCATGGAGTATACTTGGCGCCAGGGGTGAAATTCGACTGGATTGGACTGGCTCAGGCGAAGCGGTAGGGACGATTCAAATCAGTTCACCAAACCAGTAAAAATCACCCCGGTTGCCCACCTGGTTGCCCACTCGGTCGCCTGGTCCCTGCTTACCTTTTCCAGCTGCTCGCTTGGCCCTTCCGGACACTCAACCCATCCATCCAATCCGAACGTTTCTCTCTCAATTCACAGCGGAGCTGCTGCAGCCTGTCCCTTTAAGATAATCCCTGGGAGGGAGGGGGCCGGGGGAGGACCATAAAGAGAGCAGCAGCTCTGCTGTGAATGGAGGGAGAAAAGTTCGGATTCTCTCTGCCACAGCATTCACGAAGAGCCCTTCTCGTTGCTCATGCGCACATTTTTTTCCTACTGGGTTCTGTGGGTGTGGCTTGATGGTGGTGGTGGATCATGTGACTGAGTGGGCATGGGCGTGAGTGACATCCAGTTGGACACGCCCACTCAGTCACAGGGGAAACCCTTCTCTCCCCCCCCCCCAAGCCATGCCCACAGAAACGATAGGGAGAAATGTGAATGTCACCCCTGCCTGCTTGGCGCTCTCTGAGCTTGGCGGCTTTCTTGAAGACGTTTCATTACCAAACTAGGTAACATCATCAGTGCGCTATTAATAAAGAATGAAGAAACAACACGTTTCAAGCAGGCCTAAAACACACGTCAAAAAGTAGCAAGGAGCCAGCAAAAGAATATAATATGGAATGCTGTGAAGTTACCTTTTGGACAATCTTCTTCCTGGCGTTCAGGAAGATTTGTAGACATTCAGGAATTTCTTCCTTCTCCGTTGCCCGTTTCTTTTTCCATGTCTTTGGAGGGAGGTACCAGGCTCCGTATTTAATCTTTTCCCACTTGGGCTCAGAAGGGGCTGGCTAAAGACAAGAGATGTCAGCACTTGTTTTTTCCAGCGTCCTGATCACTGATGCATTTTTCTGCCCCCCCTCCCAAGCAATGATCGAGGATGTCCCCAGAACGTTCGTTCTTCCACCCTTTGGGTTGCACAGAATAACTGAGTTGGAAGCAGTGGTGGGTTTCAATTTTTTTTAGAACCTACTCTGTAGGTGTGGCCTATTTTGTGGGCGTGGCTTGGCAGTCGTGTGACAGGGTGGGAGTGGCCACCTTTTAAAATGTGGTGAAACTCATTTAACAACGCTCTTGCTTAGCAACCAAAATTTTGGGCTCAATTGTGATGATACATTTCTTTCTTTCTTTCTTTCTTTCTTTCTTTCTTTCTTTCTTTCTTTCTTTCTTTCTTTCTTTCTTTCTTTCTTTCCTTCCTTCCTTCCTTCCTTTCCTTTCCTTTCCTTTCCTTCCTGTTGGGTCCCTGGCAGCGGCGGGCCAGATTTACTTCCAGGTACGCCAGTGGAACCCCCTCTCACTGGTTCTCTAAATTTCACCAACCGGCTCTCGCGAGTAGGTGCGAGCCTGCAGAAACCCACCGCTGGTTGGAAGGGACCTTGGAGTCAACTTGGTAGTTATTGCAAATAATAACCACTAGCTATTTCAATAACAACCACAATAACAGCAACAACGACAACAATAGCAGCAGCAACAGCTTATATCCTCCGACGTTACCTTAACAGTTCTTAGGTCCTTGGTTAGGACTCGAGCTGTGAGGTTCCTACCAGGCCCAAAAGGCTGCGAATCTCACCAAAGATTAACTAACTAACAACAACAACAACAACCCATTTAATTGTCATAGCGCAAAATCAAGGTTTCATTTTTCTCTCTTTCATGCAGAAAGTCCAGATGCTTTTTCCAAATAACCACAAAACTATTTGCACTCTTGTCCCAGAATAGAATAGAATAGAATAGAATAGAATAGAATAGAATAGAATAGAATAGAACACAGAAGAGAACAGAATAAAATAAGGAATAGGATAGGAATATAACAGAATAAAATAGGAATAGAATAGAATAGGATAGGATAGGATAGGAATATAATAGAATAAAATAGGAATAGAATAGAATAAAATAGGAATAGAATAGAATGGAATGGAATAGAGTAGAATAAGAATAGAATAGAATGGAATAGAATACAGAAGAGAACAGAATAAAATAAGGAATAGGATAGGATAGGAATATAATAGAATAAAATAGGAATAGAATAGAATAAATGGAATGGAATGGAATAGAATAGAATGGAATAGAATGGAATAGAGTAGAATACAGAAGAGAACAGAATAAAATAAGGAATAGGATAGGATAGGATAGGAATATAATAGAATAAAATAGGAATAGAATAGAATAGCAGAACAGAATAAAATAAGGAGTAGAGTAGAGTAGAATAGAATAGAATAGAATAGAATAGAATAGAATAGACAGTTGGAAGGGACCTTGGAGGTCTTCTAGTTCAACCTTTTGTGCAAGCAGGAGACCCTTACCACTATAGACAAATGGTTATCCAATCTCTTCTTTGAATCTCTAATGATAAGAGCTCCCACAACGTCTGGAGGAAAGTCACTTCACTGATTTTGGGAGGCAATTCCTGGCCACATCTGGCCTTGCTGAAGCCTTCTGGGAGTTGGAGTCCCCACATCCTGGCTGGGCCATTCTGGGAGTTGACGTCCACCCCTCTTAAAAATTGCCGAGGCTGACAAACCGTACTTATTTCTCTTTATGTGACACGCACATTATCGCATCCCTCAATAATTATCTCAGTATCCGTTACCGTTCCGTTCTTTTCGGCCTCCTTACCTTCGTGGGAATCCTCTTCCGGGATGGATGCCTCCCCAGGTATTGTCTTAGCTCGGCTGGTATTTGATAGAGCTCCACTATTTTAATGGGTGTGGATGTCTTGATGTCACTTTCGTACCTCGTGTCGAAGAGCTTCATGATGGTGTCTTCGTCGATGTTGTACTTTTCTCCTCCCTGGGGTAACAAACCAAGGTTCAGGAAACCTTGCAAACACTCAGTCTAGAGCATCGTTCTCAACCTCAGCAGCTTGAAGATACCTGGACTTCAACTCCCAGAATTCCCCAGCTAGCATCTATGAAACGCACAGGTACAGTACAGGTGGTACCTTGCTCAATAGCAGTAACTGTGAAAGGGATCTTGGAGTCCTAGTGGACAACCATTTAAATTGAGCCAGCAGTGTGCAGCAGCTGCCAAAAAAGCCAACACAGTTCTAGGCTGCATAAACAGAGGGAGAGAATCAAGATCACGTGAAGTGTTAATACCACTTTACAATGCCTTGGTAAGGCCACACTTGGAATACTGCATTCAGTTTTGGTCGCGGATTAGGGGACTGGAGACTAAAACATATGAGGAACGGTTGCAGGAACTGGGTATGTCTAGTTTAATAAAAAGGACTAGGGGAGACATGATAGCAGTCTTCCAATATCTCAGGGGTTGCCACAAAGAAGAGGGAGTCAAACTATTCTCCAAAGCACCTGAGGGCAGGACAAGAAGCAATGGGTGGAAACTAATCAAGGAGAGAAGCAATTTAGAACTGAGGAGAAATTTCCTGACAGTTAGAACAATTAACCAGTGGAACAGCTTCCCTCCAGAAGTTGTGAATGCCCCAACCCTGGAAGTCTTCAAGAAGATGTTGGATAGCCATTTGTCTGAAACGGCATAGGGCTTCCTGCCTAGGCAGGAAGTTGGCCTAGATGACCTCCAAGGTCCCTTCCAACTCTGCTATTGTATTGTATTGTATTATTGTATTGAAAAGCAGTAAAGTTTTGTTATTTTTAAACATACATATAATATAATCCAAAGTATACCAATACATCTTAACCAACCTTTTTTGGAGTATTCAATAAGATATCAATTCCTCTTGCTATTAAGCCTCTTCAATTTTTATTTGCTCTTCTGCTTTCCATACACCATATTATAGTCTATTTCATCTTCGGCTCTCCTTCTCTTCTCCTCCCTCCCTTTCTTTCTTCCCTCTGCCCTCTCTCTCTTCTCTATTTCCCTTTGCTCTCTCCCTCTCCTCTCTTTCCACACCTTCCCTCTCTCCTACTCTTTCCCTTCCTTCTACTTCCCATTGTGAGAGGGATCTTGGAGACTTATTTGGACAACCAATTAAACACGAGCCAATCCTAAATTGCATTAACAGAGGGTTACAATCAAGATCAATGAGATACTAATACCACCTCTATAAAGCTTTAGTACGACCATCACACCTAGAGTACTGCATCCAGTTCTGGTCACCACAATGTAAAAAAAAGATGTGGAGACTCTAGAAAGAGTGCAGAGAAGAGCAACCAAGAGGATTAGGGGACCAGACGCTAAAACATACGAAGAACAGTTGCAGGAACTGGGTATGTCTAGTTTAATGAAAAGAAGGACTAGGGGAGACATGATAGCAGTCTTCCAATATCTCAGGGGCTGCCACAGAGAAGAGGTTGCCAGCCTATTCTCCAAAGCACCCGAGAGTAGAACAAGAAGCAATGGGTGGAAACTAATCAAGGAGAGAAGCAACTTAGAACTGAGGAGAAATTTCCTGACAGTTAGAACAATTAGTCAGTGGAACAGAAGTTGCCTCCAGAAGTTGTGAATGCCCCAACACTGGAAGTCTTTAAGATGTTGGATAGCCATTTGTCTGAAGTGGTGTAGGGTTTCCTGCCTGAGCAGGTGGTTGGACTAGAAGACCTCCAAGGTCCCTTCCAGTAACCAGGATGATTAGGGGACTGGAGGTTAAAACATACGATATGAACAGTTGCAAGAACTGGGCATGGCTGGTCTAGTGAAGAGAAGGACCAGGGGAGACATGATAGCAGTGTTCCAATACTTGAGGGGCTGCCACAGAGAGGAAGGGGTTCAAGCTATTTTCCAAAGCACCTGAAGGCCACACAAGGAATCATGGATGGAAACTGATCAATGAGAGATTCAACCTGGAAACAAGGAGGAACTTTCAACCGATGGAACAGAAGTTGCCTTCAGAGGTTGTGGGAGCTTCATCACTGGAGGCTTTCCAGAAGAGACTGGACTGCCATCTGTCTGGAATAGTATTTTTCTGTTTTTTAATAGAAAACGTATTTTCTAATACGTTCTTTCGAACTGCTAGGTTGGCAGAAGCTGGGACAAGTTATGGGAGCTCACTCTGTTATGCAGCGCTAGGGATTCAAACCGCTGAACTGCTGATCTTTCTGATCAACAAGTTCAGCATCTTAGTCACTGAGCCACCGTGTCCCACTGCTTTTATATATGGGTCAGAAATTGCTCAGGGCACCCTTCTTTTTCCTTTCCAACCGTTGTAAATCATGATTCATGACCAGAATATCCTAATCACACTTTCATTCATGCTGAATCATCAAGCTTCTTTAGAAAATCCTTTCCTATTTCCTCTTTTTATTGTGTTTTTTACCCCATTGCAAAACATTTCAAAACAATGTCAACTTTCGCATTGGGTTTATATTTCTGCATTCTGATTTCCGAATTAGTATTCAAGGCTACTTCTGCTTCATCATGAGTAACCAAAGGAGAACCAAGATAAAATGTGACCTTCAGCAGGACTGCCGAGACCATCCATGACCCTCTGACCTCGGGGAAGCGGTTCAAAAATCAAATGTTTAGTAATATTTCATTGCAGTAATAGTTACAAGTAGTCCTTGACTTACAACAGTTCATTTAATGACTGTTTGAAGTTGCAGTGCACTGAAAAAAGTGAGTCATGATTGTTTTTTACACTTAATGACCGTTTCAGCATCCCCGTAGTCATGGGAACAAAATTCAGATGCTTGGCCACTGACTCCTACTTATGACGGTTGCAGTGTCCCAGGGTCATGTGATTCCCTTTTGCGACCTTCTGACAAGCAAAGTCAATGGGGAAGCCAGATTCACTTAACAATTGTGCGACTAACTTAAAACTTGTTAAGCGGTTAACTTAACAACTGTGGCAAGACAGATTGTAAAAGGGGGCAAAACCCACAGATGTCTCGCTTAGCAACAGAAATGTTGGGCTCAACTGTAATCATAATTCAAGGACTACCCACGTTGGTAGAACAGTCAGAAGATTCATCTAGATTCTTCCTTGTGGCCTTTATTTTGCATTTTTATTCGGAATCGGCCTTCTTTCGTTCAAAACATCTGCTTGTCATTACTCTGGATGCGGGTGGCGAAGGCGCTGAGCTTGTCAATCAGAAAGGTCGGCAGTTCAGCAGTTTGAATCCCTAGCGCCGCATAAGGGAGTGAGCTCCCGTGACTTGTCCCAGCTTCTGCCAACCTAGCAGTTTGAAAGCATGTGAAAAATGCAAGTAGAAAAATAGGAACCACCTTTGGTGGGAAGGGCACAGCGTTCCGTTTAGTCATGCCGGCCACATGATGATGGAGACGTCTTCGGACAGCGCTGGCTCTTCGGCTTTGAAACAGAGATGAGCACCGCCCCCTAGAACTACTAGCAGCGCCCCCCAGATTCGGGAACGACTAGCACATTTGTGCGAGGGGAACCATTACCATTATTCTTAGGGAAGGTAAATGAATACCAGCCCTATTCATGACCCCCATGAATCATAGCACACCAGCCCCTCTGCCCCCATTTCTCCACTGTCCTTGGAGTTTGCCCAAATCCACGTGATTAAATGAATGGTTTTAAGTTGAGGACTATTGTAGAAAGGTATTAAACTAGGGGTGTGGGTTTGCTTGCTGGATCTACATTGCCAGCTCAGTTGTGGTTGTGGTCCTCATTCAACTGGCTCTTACAATGATTTAAGCTGCACTGGCTACCTGTGGCCTTTCAGGTGTGCTTCAAGGTGTTGATTACCATCTTTAAAGCGCTCCATGGCACGGGTCCTAGCTATCTGCGTGATCGTATCCTACCCCACACATCCCTTCGACCGATTTGCTCACACAGAGAGGGACTTCTCCAGGTGCCGTCTTCCTGGCAATGCCAACAGGCGGCTCCCAGGGGAAGGTCCTTCTCTGTGGCGGGCCCAACCCTCTGGAATGACTTACCCCCCCGAGCTTAGATCTACTACGGACCTCCGCTCCTTCCGTCAACAATTAAAGACCCATCTTTTCCAGCAGGCCGGCCTGGCCTAACCTAATCTACCGTACCAGCCTAGTTGTAGTAAATATTACCTAATCGGGGTTTTTACGTTATAAATTTAAACGAGATATTTTAACACAGGGTAAAACATTTAATTTAGTTTTATTATTTATAATTGTTATATATGTATATGCTCTTAAATTCTTGTACACCGCCCCGAGTCTCTTCGGAGAGAGGGGGCGGTCAATAAATCCAAATAAATAAATAATAAATAAATACATTTGTACTTGCCATTGCGTTCACCCATTCACAAAATTCCTTCGTTACCCGCTTAACGTTTTCATTCAGTGGTGGAACGTAATCGATTTTGGCTGCCTGCTGCCTCTCGGCCACCTCTTTCTTACTAAACCAGGTGTAAGGGTTCTTTTTTTTCTGCATCCAGCTGCAGATACAAAGAAGGGTAGAGCCTGTCATTAAATGAACGGAACGAAAAGAAAACAATAAAATAATGCTAGAGCACTGGTAGTCTTTGACTTAATTTGCTTAGTGAATGTCTGTGGAGATTCTCTTTTTAAAAATTGATTTTACTTTTTATTTTTAAATTATTATTATTAATTATTATTATTTGTTAAATACTGCAGTAATGTAAACACATACGAAGATCTCAGGCGCATTTTGGAAGGGTCTGATCCAAAGGGTTTGGGCCAGTGGTGGGTTTCCCGCAGGCTCGCACCTACTTGCGAGAGCCGGTTGGTGAAATTTAGAGAACCGGTGAGAAGGGGTTACACTGGCGTACCTGGAAGTAAATCTGGCCCGCTGCTGGCAGTGACCCAACGGGAAGGAAAGGAAAGGAAAGGAAAGGAGAAAGGAAGGAAGGAAGGAAGGAAGGAAGGAAGGAAAGAAAGAAAGAAAGAAAGAAAGAAAGAAAGAAAGAAAGAAAGAAAGAAAGAAAGAAAGAAAGAAAGAAAGAAAGAAAGAAAGAAAGAATTTATCATCACAATTGAGTCCAAAATTTTGGTTGCTAAGCAAGAGCGTTGTTAAATGAGTTTCACCACATTTTAAAAGGTGGCCACTCCCACCCTGTCACATGACTGCCAAGCCACGCCCACAAAATAGGCCACACCTACAGAGTAGGTTCTAAAAAATTTGAAACCCACCACTGGTTTGGGCTACAAGAACTCACCTCCATGTTCCTTCTCAGCTCAGCCCATAAAAAGGTAAATATAAAAGTTCCCCTCGCACATATGTGCTAGTTGTTCCCGACTCTAGGGGGCGGTGCTCATCTCCGTTTCAAAGCCGAAGAGCCAGCGCTGTCCGAAGACGTCTCCATTGTCATGTGGCCAGCATGACTAAACGCCAAAGGCGCACAGAATGCTGTTCCCTTCCCACCAAAGGTGGTTCCTATTTTTCTACTTGCATTTTTACATGCTGTCGAACCACTAGGTTGGCAGGAGCTGGGACAAGTAACGGAGCTCACTCCGTTACGCGGTGCTAGGGATTCGAACCGCCGAACTGCTGACCTTTCTGATTGACAAGCTTAGCGTCTTAGCTGCTGAGTGTTAGGATATTTATCCTGATGTTTGGTTGACAATATATATAAGCCAGGATTATCAAAAGGTATATGTATCTTTAAAGACTATGTGGAATCTGATTGGCTGTGCTTCCCAGATCAATCATAAAAGGCAGCAGGAAACACAGTTCATCCCTTTTGCTTTTCCTTTGCTTCCTGATTGCCACTGGGGAAGGAGCTGAACCTGAAGACGGAAGAGAATCATTGTTTTGACTGACTGTAAGATAACTGTGTTTTGGTGAAGGACTGTTTATTGTTGGAGGAGTTAGTATCACTGTTTGGAAGAAGTCTTTTAGTTACATCAAGAGTAAAGACTATTTATTTTTCTACTATCAGTGTTTGATAGTTCTTGTGTGGTTTAAGCAACGTATCTCTTGCTGTCCGGTGTATTGCACTATTCCGCCTGTTTATTTTCCAACGGGGTGTTTTTACCCCTAACACTGAGCCTCTGCCTTAGTGATTTGTGCTACAAGAACTCATCTCCATGTTCCTTCTTACCTCAGCCCTCTAGCCACGCTCAAAAATTACCCATCGGTTGGTTACAGCATTTGGAATTGGGTCACTTTTTTTTTTTTTTTAATATTTCTCTTTTATTTGTTAAATTCGCATTTTTACTCATTTCACGACTCACGGAAGGGTGGAGCTGTAGCTTCTGTTTGGGGGCACATCGTACTTCACGTGATGTTGAGCAGACGAAGTGGGGGTCACATCGTCTTTACTATAATCTGGCGAAGTCCGAGTCAGCTGCATCCCAGGGTCCAGGAGCTTCATCACATCGTCGAAAAGCTGCGAGGGAGGGCACAGCAAGATAGAAATGTCAGGCCTGCAGCCCTCTTTTCTTGTGGGTCTTTGGCCTGCCACACTTTCTATTCTTCCTCTATGCCTTTTCTACTGTGGGAAAATGGGAGGGGGGACTGTACGGCGTTAGATGCTATGTAGTCACAACCAAACTTCACAGGGTTGTTGTTCTGAGGAAAATAGGAGGAGGAGAATGGTGTGTTGAATATGTTTAATACCTTGAGCTATTTGTAAAAATAATAAAGGCAGGATTATATACACACACATATATATACTTGTGTCACAACACCCTGTTAAGCCCCAATTAAGGGAGGAAGCATACTGCTCTCCTTTTCTGCCTTTCGGCTCATCACTGGTGATGAGCCGAAAGGCAGAAAAGGAGAGCAGTATGCTCCTCCCTTAATTGGGGCTTAACAGGGTGTTGTGACACAAGTATATACTTATCCTCCTGTCTCAGCTGATCAGGAAGATAACCTGGTGGCCTAATGGCTAAGGTTCCTGCCTAGCATGTAACACAGCCCCAGTTCAAATCCCAGTAAGGGTATGGCTAGCTGATGAGAGCTAAAAAGCTCAAAATAGATCTATATTAGTCTCCCTGACTTATTTATTGATCAGCTCAAAAACGTAACATACATATGTGTGTGTGTGTGTGTGTGTGTGTGTGTGTATGTGTGTGTTAGTTTTATGAGCTGATCAATAAATTTAAATTTGAGAGACCAAGATAGATCTATTTCGAGCTTATTAGCTCTCATCAGTTGGCCACACCCCACTGGGATTCGAACCGGGGCTGCAATGCATCCAAGGCAGAAGCCTAGCACTACAGCCTAACCAGGCTCTACCCATTACATCAGCTAAGGTAATATATAGGTAATTGTTTCACAATTCACAGCTGATGCAATAAGGGGAACCGGCTTGGCTAAAGTGCTAGGCTCCTTGCCTAGCATGCAACACAGTCCCAGTTTGAATCCCAGTAAGGGGTATGGCCAGCTGATTAGAGCTAATAAGCTCGAAATAGATCTATCCTGGTCTCTCTCTAATTTAATTTATTGATCAGCTCATAAAACTAACACACACATACACACACACACACACACACACACACATATACACCCACAGCTGTGGGGGGTGGATGGGGTGTAAATGGCTGTGGGTGTGTAATGTTCCAGCAAAACTCTGAAACGGCTGGAGCAATTTCAACCAAACTTGGTACGCAGATGACTTACTCTCTGGAAAAAAAAATATATACCCTGGGATGTAAGACACTCCTAAAACCCCTCGGGATGTGTGTTCTGTTAAGATACAGAATGTTGTGCCTTAAAATGGCTTCTACTGTACGGCTGTAAAATGGCTTCTGCTGTACAGCACAGTGGAGTTGCCATGGTAACAGCTTCACAGTACTCCACAAGGAGGCTCCCTCTGGTAAGGGGGAAAATCCAACATTAGAAATTATGTTTGGCCCGGACATTTCCCCCCTATAAATAAATACCCGGGCAAAGCCGGGTTATCAGCTAGTAAGTAAGTAAGTAAGTAAGTAAGTAAGTAAGTAAGTAAGTAAATAAATAAATAAATAAATAAATAAATAAATAAATAAATAAATAAATAAATAAATAAATAAATAAATAAATCCATCTTACCTCCGGAGGTACACTCTCTTCCAGATGTGGATAAAGGGCCAGTGGGTGTTGCTCCTGGGTGAGCTTGGGGTCCGTCTTGGTTTTCTGAGGTGTGGGGAGTCTGGACTGAACCGCCGAGCGTTTCCTCAGCAAGTCCCTGGATTTGTAAGGGACAATCTGGGAAGCATCCAATTTCTTATACTGCAGGATGATCGGAGCGGGCCCTTTGGTGCCTTGAATGATGATGTCATCCGAAGGTGGAGAATAGCCGCACCTGAAATCATCCCGGCCGTGTTTCAGGAACCTCCAGCGCTGACCGTTGAGCGAATCCGAGAACCTCTCTTTGTTGCTCGCCTGCTTCGGAAAGCACCTGGAAGGCAATCTTTCCTTGTACCTGGATGGAAAGAAGGGGATGGCCAGCCTTGAAACCAAACCTCTCTTGGCCTACGATACATCGTGTCTATCCTGCTCTGCGGAGTGGAGAGTTGGTCTCTGACAGAAAGCCACTTGAAGAGTCTAGAACCGTGATGGCTCAAAGCGGCCCGCGAAGCCATGTCACCCAGCACGCGTAGCCTTGCCTGTTTGTCTTCTGGATTTCTGATGCGCATGCCTGTGCGACAATCAGCTGTCCTTTGCGCATGCGGCAGTGCTAAAGACCGGTGTGCGCATGCGTCCCAGCCAGATGAGTGTTGGGTGCGCATGCATCCCAGAACCCGGAAGGTCAGTTTTTCTGGAGCGCGCACAGCAGTGGCAAAACCCGGCCTGCATATGCACACCGGCCACCTGATCGTCATGCATGCATGCACGCCAGAATCTGGAAATTCGTTTTTTGGGAGTGTGGCCCCGACAAGCGTGCGTGCACAGGCACGTGCGATGTTTCCGCACCACCTTTTTGCCGAAAAGACACACCATCAATGCACAAGAAGCATTTGAAATGTGGATTTGCAGGCAGCTGTTACGTATAAGTTGGATTGACAAAATCAGAAATGAGGAGGGGATAAGCCACCTGGAAAAGCCAAGGGAACTCATCAAAACGATAAAAAAGCGAAAGTTATAATATTTTGGACGTGTGATACGACACCCGGGAAAAATACGGCATCCTTCACTTAATTCTCCAGGGAAAGATTGAAGGTAGATGAGGTCCAGGCAGAAGAAGAACATCATGGATTCCAAATCTAAGCGACTGGTTTGGACAAAAATTAGCAGCACTTTTTTTGTGCGGCTGTTGGTAAAAATGGGATCACCAACATCCAATGACAGATAGAGCACGAGAAGACGACAACGACAATACTTCTAAAAATGAACTGGGAGTCTACTAGCTTTCATTACAATATTCCCTTCATCAACATTTTTGTTTGTGTGTTAGGTGATATCTCTGTTGGGAGACAGCAGAGGGTGTGCAGCAAAATATGCAGCTAGAAGAATGTTGCTAATGTACACACAATTAGAATACCAGACCCTGTTTAAGTAAAATAAAATAGCTTTTACTTAGGTTGTAAAAACTACTAAACAAAGCTACTGCTCAACAAGCAGTGATGTTAAATTGAGTCAAAACCAAAGTCTCAACAATATCAAATAGCTTACACAATCTTCCGTCTTCTTCTTCAGTAATCACAGTTCACAAGCAAACAGTTATCAAACACAGCAAGTCCAGCAGAGAGAGAGAGAGATGCGCTCTCCTGGCTTCCTCTTATAGTTAGAGATAATTGCACTTACTAATTGCACTCTAGCATTCCAACAGCCTTAAAATTACAATGACTATATATTGCCTACCCAACTATAGGAGTCTACTCCTAACGTTGTGTTTTACTAAAGGACACCTAGGCAGTCCTGGTTTGGCAACTGCCTCATTTAGTGACCATTCGCAGTGACAAAAGTGCCCAAAAGAAACTTCGCAACCGATCCTTGCGTAGATGGCCTTCGCAGATCTATAAAGCAATGGAAAGCTCAAGGAAGATCATAGGCACAGTCACCGTTTTCTTTAGATATCGACTCCCTTAACGATTGATTTGTGGTCACTAAGTGAGGGAGTAGATATATATGTAATGTTCAAGATAATCCTGTCCAGACTTGCAAGGAATTCAGTCCGAGCTACAAGCTATGATTGGACGATTCCCCTGCTGTTAAAAATTGCTTTGCTTCATAGGGGTGTGTGTGTGTGTGTGTTTACATACATGCATACATGCACCCACAAACACTTGTGGCAAAGAAGGTCATAAAATGGGGCAAAACCTACCTCACCTAGCTTCAGAATTTTGGGGCTCCATTGTGGTTGTGTAAATTGAGGACTGTCTGTCATAATTTTTACAAACACCCTTTCTTCTAGGTCCGTGATGGCGAACCTATGGCACGGGTGCCACAGGTAGCACGCGGAACCATTTCTTAGGGTACGCGAGGCGTTGCCCTGTCAGCTCCAGAGCGCATGTGTGCGCTGGCCAGCTGATTTAGGCCTTCTTTTGAGGCCGTTTTTCGCCCTCTGGAGGCTTCAGGGAAGCTCCTGAAGCCTCTGGAGGTGGGGAGGGGAGGCTGTTTTACATAAGAACAGCCTTGCTGGAACAGGCCACAGCCCATCCGGTCCAGCCTTCTGTCTCCCACAGGGGCTCCCCATTTGCTTCAGGGTCTTCCCAAGCAGATGTCTTCACCTGCTTGTGATTCCTTGCAAATGGCATTGAGAGATATCCTGCCTATCTCTCCAACCCGGAGGGTGTCCTGAGGCATCCATAATGATAGCCATCCCCAGGATGTTTTCACCCTCCGAAGGCTCCTAGAAAGCCTCTGGAGCCTGGGGAGGGCAAAAAAAGTGTGCCAAAAGCAGGGGGTCGCGCACATAGCATTATGGGTGTGGCATGCCCACTCATGAGACCCCCTGCGCTCCAGTGGTGGGTTTCTGCAGGCTCGCACCTACTCGCGAGAGCCGGTTGGTGAAATTTAGAGAACCGGTGAGAGGGGGTTCCACCGGCATACCTGGAAGTAAATCTGGCCTGCCGCTGCCAGTGACCCAACGGGAAGGAAAGGAAAGGAAGGAAGGAAGGAAAGAAAGAAAGAAAGAAAGAAAGAAAGAAAGAAAGAAAGAAAGAAAGAAAGAAAGAAAGAAAGAAAGAAAGAAAGAAAGAAAGAAAGAAAGAAAGAAAGAAAGAATTTATCATCACAATTGAGTCCAAAATTTTGGTTGCTAAGCAAGAGCGTTGTTAAATGAGTTTCACCACATTTTAAAAGGTGGCCACTCCCACCCTGTCACATGACTGCCAAGCCACGCCCACAAAATAGGACACACCTACAGAGTAGGTTCTAAAAAATTTGAAACCCACCACCGCTGCGCTCCGTCCACTTTTGGCACGCGAGCCAAAAAAGGTTAGCCCTCACTGTTCTAGGTTTCAAAGCCAGCAATTTTACAAGTCACCTTATTTAACATTAAAATGATGTAGCCTCTGGTGCAAGTGGAGGTCACTTACAAGACGAGGATGGTGAGGAGTTTACATTCAACAAACGAGGTTGTGCCAAGTACGGCTACCATCTAAGATTAAAACTAGCCAAGCATCAAGTAAACAATACCTCCCAATCATGAAACTATTGTAACGCAGGCAAATCAGCTAACTGTAAACCATAGTCTAAGCAAGGAAAGACCAGAAACTCTCCCGCCAATGCTGACTAGGCAGGCCACTAATATATAAAAATGAGAGCAAACCTTACTCCCTTCTGGCACTGATGAAATTGCCTAGTTTGGTAATGAAATGTCTGCAAGAAAAGCAGCAAGCTCAGACAGCACCAAGGATCCCAAAGTCCAACTTTCAAATATTCTCTGCTATCAGGGCTACCATCTCTGTGTGGCAAAGGCTACACAACCCCTAGATGTCAGCAAAGAACTACTTTTCTTGAAATAAGCTTTCTTGAAACTTGTTAAGCTCCTTTAGGCTTTTCGATAACTTAGTGCAGTGATGGCTAACTTTTTTCCCATTGTGTGCCAAAAGTGATTGAAAAAATTTGTAAAAACCAATAAAACTTTTTTTAACCAAAAGTGGGGGGAGCGCAGGATGTGCCCACACCAGTGATGGGTTTCAAATGTTTTAGGACCTATTTTGTGGCCTATTTTGTGGGCGTGGCTTGGCAGTCATGTGACAGGGTGGGAGTAGCCACCTTTTAAAATGTGGTGAAACTCATTTAACAACGCTCTTGCTTAGCAGCCAAAATTTTGGACTCAATTGTGATGATAAATTGTTTCTTTCTTTCTTTCTTTCTTTCTTTCTTTCTTTCTTTCTTTCTTTCTTTCTTTCTTTCTTTCTTTCTTTCTTTCTCTCTCTCTCTCTCTCTCTCTCTCTCTCTCTCTCTCTCTCTCTCTTTCCTTTCCTTTCCTTTCCTTTCCTTCCCGTTGGGTCCCTGGCAGCGGCGGGCCAGATTTACTTCCAGGTACGCCGGTGGAACCCCCTCTCACCGGTTGTCTAAATTTCACCAACCGGCTCTCGCGAGTAGGTGCGAGCCTGCAGAAACCCACCACTGGCCCACACCCATAATGCTCATGTGCGCGACAACACACACACACACCCCGGCTTTTGGCACACAATGAACCCATTTTTTGCCCTCCCCAGGCTCCAGGGACTTTCTAGAAGCCTAGGGAGGGCGAAAACAGCCCCACCCCCCTCGACCCCTCGCAAGCCCTCTGGAGGCTTTGGAGGGCGAAAAATGGCCGAAAAAAGAAGGCTGAAGTCAGCTGGCCAGCGTGCGCAGGCATGCTGAAGCTGACAAGGCAATGCCTCGCATGCCCTAACCCAGGGGTGGGCAAACTTTGCAACTTTAAGTCTGAAGGACTTCAGCTCCCAGAATTCTCCAGCCAGCAAAGCTGGCTGGAGAAGTCTTGCAGCTGATGTCCTTCAGACTTAAAGTTGCAAAGGTTGGGGACCCCTGGGCCAGACCCTGACACTGACAGCTTTGCTGGCTGGAGAAGTCTGGGAGCTGAAGTCCTTCAGACTTAAAGTTGCAAAGTTTGCCCACCCCTGCCCTAACAAATGGCTACATGTGCCACCTGTGGCACGCGTGCCATAGGTTCGCCACCACGGACCTTGTGCATGATTCTTGACTGAATTTGTTAGCATTTCTGACCTTGTGGGGTCCTTTGGGTGCTCTCTGAGCTTGGCTGTTTTCTTGCAGGCATTTCATTACCCAACTAGGTAACCTCATCAGGGCTAGGAGAGAGTGGGTTTGCTCTCCACTCTCCACTAAAGCACAATGTAAAAAACCACTATGTAGGACAAAGAGGTAGAAGTCTAATTATCGCACCCAGTAACACCAAGCAGCAGTCAAAAGACATGATGAAAATTCCTTATTTTCACAACACATGGACAGACTGAACCATCGTTTCAACCAGGAAACTGTGAGCATCCTAGACCAAGCCTAATTTCTGATCTTGTCTTAGGGCCACATGTCAAAATAGTTAGTTTGGCCTTAGTCCCAGCCAATTGTGCTTTGTTCAAATAAACCATGTTTAAGCCCTTTAATCTTTTTAGGTCACCGTTTTGAAGTCAGCTTTAACTGGGATTGAGTCAGCTTTCAAGGTCCCGCAGTTCCTAAAATAAGTCCTAGACCAGTGGTGGGTTTCAAATTTTTTAGAACCTACTCTGTAGGTGTGGCCTATTTTGTGGGCGTGGCTTGGCAGTCATGTGACAGGGTGGGAGTGGCCACCTTATAAAATGTGAAACTCATTTAACATCACTCTTGCTTAGCAACCAAAATTTTGGACTCAATTGTGATGATAAATTCTTTCTTTCTTTCTTTCTTTCTTTCTTTCTTTCTTTCTTTCTTTCTTTTCTTCTTTCCTTTCCTTCCCTTTCCTTTCCTTCCCGTTGGGTCACTGGCAGCGGTGGGCCAGATTTACTTCCAGGTACACCGGTGGAACCCCCTCTCACCGGTTCTCTAAATTTCACCAACCTAAATTTCACTCTCGCGAGTAGGTGGGAGCCTGCAGAAACCCACCACTGTCCTAGACTGACTGTCCACCCGCCATGCTTGTCTCAAATGGACGTCCCTTCCTTGTCACCCGCACCCTTAATTGGCTTAACTCTTACTTGCTCACCAAGGGGCAGGACACATGTTGACTGGCATTAGGGCCAGCTCTTGCAACAGCTGGCCAAAGGGAGCCAGCTGCTTCTGCTAACAAGGACAGGGTAGAACTAAGGATGCTTGTCTCCCGGCAACGGGATGCTTGAGTCAACCATTTGTCCCCGTTGCTAGGAGACAACAGCAAAGCCGTGGCAACCATAGAGATGAGCAACTGCCACCCTGGCTTGGGCCTACTTGCTTTGGCTAGGGAAGCCTTCTCCGCACGGATGTTTCCTAGTTGGGTTGGAAGAAATGTTTCTTGAACTAACCCATCTTGGCTGCTCTGGGAATTCTGGGATATGTAGTCCCTAGTCCTTCCACAGACCACGAAGCTACCTTGCTCTCAAAGCCAAGGCCTCCCCCCCTCCCCTCGTTCAATCCTTTTGCAAACTTGGATGCTCAGAAGTGGCTCCAGTTGAAGAAAATGGCAGCAGCCATATCCCATCAAGCGCTTGGATTAAAAAGGATGCATAAGATAATAAAATCCAGAAGGATCTAAGCAGTGGTGGGTTTCTGCAGGCTCGCACCTACTCGCGAGAGCCGGTTGGTGAAATTTAGAGAACCGGTGAGAGGGGGTTCCACCGGCGTACCTGGAAGTAAATCTGGCCCGCCGCTGCCAGTGACCCAACGGAAAGGAAAGGAAGGAAGAAAGGAAAGAAAGAAAGAAAGAAAGAAAGAAAGAAAGAAAGAAAGAAAGAAAGAAAGAAGAATTTATCATCACAATTGAGTCCACAATTTTGGTTGCTAAGCAAGAGCGTTGTTAAATGAGTTTCACCACATTTTAAAAGGTGGCCACTCCCACCCTGTCACATGACTGCCAAGCCACACCCACAAAATAGGCCACACCTACAGAGTAGGTTCTAAAAAATTTGAAACCCACCACTGGATCTAAGGATCCTTAGTAACAATTCACAGATAAACCTGCTCCTTCCCAGAAAAGCAAACTAAAAGTAGCCCTTGACTTCCTTCCACAATGGAGCTCCAAACTTTACTTTGCTAAGCAAGGCGCTTGTTAATTGAGTTTGGCCCCATTTTACGCACAGTTAAATCAGAAGAAAAATCCAGGTCCAATTTCAAGCCAGGAATAAAATGGAGGCTGATTTATGGATGACCAGAACGACCAACAGCTTGTGGTTCTGGGGCAGCTGACAAAATGGCGTTGAGAGTGGGTGAGTTTTTAATATCGTCTTGATTCCTAGGGGGTCATGCATGGGTCATGGCTGGCTCTATAAGCCAAAAGGGAAATGCAAACCCTAGGTGTTTGTCTGAGCTAATCTTGTCAATCTTTGTCTTGCCTAATGGCACGGCTTATCTGGAGTCTCCATCTGACCCAGTCTTTCTGAATAGATTACCAAATCTGCATTTCTAAAAGCTGGCCTCCTCAGTTTCTGCTTGGGGGCATGGAGACTGGGGCTGGTGTCTGCCTCCCTTAAGTCTCCCCCCCCCCCATTTCTCCTTTAGGGAAAATATTCTCTCCTGCCTTTTTTTTAAATATTCCCCAAAATATTTCATTTTCTAGGAGGGTGAGTGGGTGCTGACTTTCTACATTTGCCTAGCAAATCACTGCAGTAGTTTACAATACAATAGCAGAGTTGGAAGGGACCTTGGAGGTCTTCTAGTCCAACCCCCTGCCTAGGCAGGAAGCCCTATACCATTTCAGACACATGGCTATCCAACATCTTCTTAAAGACTTGCAGTGTTGGGGCATTCACAACTTCTGGAGGCAACTTCTGGAGGCAACTTCTGTTCCACTGATGAATTGTTCTCACTGTCAGGAAATTTCTCCTCAGTTCTAAGTTGCTTCTCTCCTTGATTAGTTTCCACCCATTGCTTCTTGTCCTGCCCTCGGGTGCTTTGGAGAATAGTTTGACTCCCTCTTCTTTGTGGCAACCCCTGAGATATTGGAACACTGCTATCATGTCTCTCCTGGTCCTCCTTTTCTTTAAACTAGACATACCCAGCAACTGTTCTTCATATGTTTTAGTCTCCAAGCCCTTAATTCTCTTTGTTGCTCTTCTCTGCACTCTTTCTAGAGTCTCCACATCTTTTCTACATCGTGGTGACCAAAACTGAATGCCGTATTCCAAGTGTGGCCTTACCAAGGCCTTATAAAGTGGTATTAACCCTTCTCGTGATCTTGATTCTCTCCCTCTGTTTATGCAGCCTAGAACTGTGTTGGCTTTTTTGGCAGATGCTGAACACAGCTGGCTCTTATTTAAATGGTTGTCTACTAGGACTCCAAGATCCCTTTCACAGTTACTGCTATTGAGTTTAGTTAGTAATGTGGTTGTAAAGTGAACCTGGCTTTCCCATGGGCTTTGCTTGTCCGAAGGTCGCAATTCGGTATCACGTGACCCCGGCAACGGTTATAAATACGAGTTTGGATGTTGATCATGTGACCATGGTGGTGGTGCTGCAACGGCCATAGTGTGAAAAATGGCCATCAGTGGCTTTTTTCATTGCTGTTGTAACTTCGAAAGGTCCCTCTAAGGAATGGTTGCAACTCAAGGACTATTTTCATTCATTCATATGAAAGTACAACCCATCAGCGACTACATTCTTCGATGGAAATAGGCCACCGTGGCCACGTTCTTTCTTTCTTGGCTGCTTAATTGGAGACAACGAGTTTTGTTTTGCCGAAAGAAATAAAAGAAAATCCAAACAATACTTGTGCTTTTTAGCTTTGTGGAAGGCAGTGTTTTATCGCAATCTACGGAAACATAAAGTAATAGCGGGAAATCCCCACCCTACTTCTCAGTCTTCCTATGCAGAGAAAATATGTTGCCACCTTCTCTCTTGCAACCACCAAGCATTTCCCACCGACATTCAATGAACAATTTCAGAGACTCCTGAATATTAAGAGAGCTGTTTCTTCTTCCATCTTTCATTCTTATATCCAGGGTTGCTTATGCCCTGGGAATAATATTTACTTTTGTGGTTTGTTGTGGAAGAGAAAAGCAAACATTAAAGGCAATATTAATGTTAGAACTCAATGTTAAGGGAATTAGGATAAACAATAGTGTGTAATTTGTGCACCGATATGGTCATTGGCCCAAAGTCACCCAACCAGTGGTGGGTTTCAAATTTTTTAGAACCTACTCTGTAGGTGTGGCCTATTTTGTGGGCGTGGCTTGGCAGTCATGTGACAGGGTGGGAGTGGCCACCTTTTAAAATGTGGTGAAACTCATTTAACAACGCTCTTGCTTAGCAACCAAAATTTTGGACTCAATTGTGATGATAAATTCTTTCTTTCTTTCTTTCTATTTATTTATTTATTTATTTATTGAATTTATACCCCGCCCTTCTCCAAACGGACCCAGGGCGGCGCACAGGAACATTAAAAACATACAAACATATAAAACTTTTTTTAA
The DNA here is from genome assembly GCA_039707465.1 of Rhabdophis nuchalis. NCBI lineage: Eukaryota > Metazoa > Chordata > Lepidosauria > Squamata > Natricidae > Rhabdophis > Rhabdophis nuchalis. Next base: position 8,980,873 of record CM077648.1, on the reverse strand, counting down.
AAAAAAAAACTTATTCAACTAAAAGCCTGTGCTAAAACCGAATTAAAACCCCCATTTTAAAACTATCTATGAGTAAGTGTTAGAGGCTACGCTAGGCCGGCTAGTTGGAATAGGTGTGTCTTCAGACACTTGCGGAAGAGGCGGAGGTCAGAGATGGTACGGAGTTCGGGGGGCAAGTCGTTCCAAAGGGCTGGTCCCCTGGGTGTTGCCAGTCGGCATTGTCCGGCCGACTGCACCCTGAAGAGGCCCTCTCTGTGGGAGCGTATCGGTCTTTCTTTCTTTCTTTCTTTCTTTCTTTCTTTCTTTCTTTCTTTCTTTCTTTCTTTCTTTCTTCCTTCCTTCCTTCCTTCCTTCCTTCCTTCCTTCCTTCCTTCCTTTCCTTTCCTTTCCTTCCCGTTGGGTCACTGGCAGCGGCGGGCCAGATTTACTTCCAGGTACGCCAGTGGAACCCCCTCTCACCGGTTCTCTAAATTTCACCAACCGGCTCTCGCGAGTAGGTGTGAGCCTGCAGAAACCCACCACTACACCCAACCATCTTTCATGCCTAAATCGGGACTAGAATTCACAGTCTCCTGGTGATTGACCCAGTTTCAGAGCTAAGGCAGGATTAGAACTCACCTTGCTGGCTGGGGAATTCTAGGAGTTGAAGTTCACAAAATAATAATTCTGGGAATTGAAGACTAAACTATTATATGAGCTTCAAGAGATTAGCAGATTCTTCATACTGCTGAACTGATGTGGTTCAGAACTATAGCTGTGCTGCCGATATTATAAGTCCCAAAATCACTCTGTGTGTGTTTTTAATGGAACCCCCGGTTCAGATCACACTAAATTTTGAAATCTTCCTTTAGCTCGTAACATGTGGGGAAAAGACTGGACTGCCACCTGTCAGAAAAGGTGTAGAGTCTCCTGCTTGGGCGGGGGTGGGGGGTGGGGGTTGGACTAGATGACCTACAAGGTCCCTTCCAACTCTGTTAATCGGTTAAAATGATCTGTGAGAATCAAAATCTACCAATCTTCTTCCTTATAACAAATGCGTGTGTGCCGAAAGCGACCTCATTATGCATCGCATTATAACCTCCTTGCTTAATTTATTCATTTCCAATCGTTAGGAAGGACAAAGAGACACACAAAACGCTGAGGAACTGGAAAGTCTATTCAACCACAGGTTTCTGAAACCTTAGCACCATCACCCACACGTTTTCTTATGCAATCTTGCAACATGTTTTTAAAACGAGAGCAGAGATGCACCAAGAGCAGAGTACCATTTCTGCGGAGTGACAGCATACAAAATTTGGAGTATTCTCGTTTTATATCGATGGCGAGATGATTTTTGGAATCTATTAACAGGTTTTTCGAGCTGTCTATACTTTTATCCTGCTTGGTTGGATGGACTGGAAGAGCCAGTTTGGCAGAGCATGCCAACAATGAAATAAAGCAAACAGGAAATGAAAAAAGCTTATTTTTTTATTTTGGGGGGGGGGGGGGGGAGATGACAATCAAAAGGATTCTCCATCCAACAAAGTACCTGGAAGTGTCAGGGAATCTCTTGCAAAACTCAGTTTTGCCCCTGACCTCCACAATTTATTTAAATGATATATATTTTAAAATATTTTTAAAAAAACAACTGAAAACTTCACACTTGGCCCATACAGAATACAGGTAAATCCTCAACTTATGACCCCAATTGAGCCCAATATTTCTGTTACTAAGTGAGACATTTGTTAAGTGACAACTTTTCTTCCCATGGTTGTTAAGTGAATCACTGCTGTTGATAAGTTAGTAACCTGGCTGTTAAGTGAATCTGGCTTCCCCATTGACTTTGCTTGACATTGCAACTGTTATAAATACCTGCCTGTTGCGAAGCAACCAAATTTTGATCATGTGATCATGGGGATGCTGCAACAATCACTAAATGAATGGTTGTAAGTCAAGGACTACCTCGTGTTGATTTAGGACCCATTAACAATTTTTTAAAAAGCTCGATGGAGTTGCTGTTTTCCTCCCACTTATTCCCAAGGAAATCAAGACGAACCAATCTTGAGTTTCTTCCTAACCCTTTCCTGTTTTTCTGGGCCCATCCTCTTATAACACCTTCTCCGTATCTTCTTCAAGGCTATCTCTTGTATTTCTCCATGCTGTAAGGATATGACTAATGGATGTTCTCACCCATTAGGGAAGAGGGCAGACTACCACTTGATTAATCACATGCTCATCACACGCTTAATCAGATCAGCACAATCTGGCTGTCACTCAGAAAACAGGCAGGAGAAGCAGGGCAGGGATCAACCATGGGGAGGGGAAGTGAATCTCACGCTGGCTCAAAGTTCTGCAAACTCAAAACTAGGAGAAAACATCACTCAGGAAAGTGGTAAACTTGCAAGATTTGTTTTTCTCACCATGTGCATGTATACATCCGAACTAGACCGCGTTGTTTCTCTGTGTCGTACAATATGTATGACAATAATCAAAACAACACATCTCTGGTGATTGGAAAGGCCCAACAGAGACTTCAGTCCTGCAAAAAAATCAGGTGGAACAATAGCTGATGACCACCATAGAAAGTGTCCTCACATATCGCATGACAGTATGGCACACTGGTTTAACAGCTGCGGACAGGAACGCACTACAGAGAGGGATCAGACACCACTGGATGACAGATTAACAGATTAACAGAGTTGGAAGGGACCTTGCAGGTCATCTAGTCCAGCGTTTTTCAACCACTGTGCCGTGGCACACTAGCGTGCCGTGAGATATTGTCTGGTGTGCCGTGGGAAAAATTCCTGCCAGAATATCAGCTTTGTGGTCAGCCAAACAGGCCCAGGTTTCGCACTAAGTAAACAGAAATATGAACAATTATAAAATATTTTATTATTTCATAATAAAGTAATTATAAAATAATTTATTTGTGTTTATTTGATTCCTATTCAAGAGAATTACTTTATATATAGTCAATATAGGCACAGAGTTAAATTTTTTAAACATTTTCTAATGGTGCTGGTGTGCCTCGTGATTTTTTTCATGAAAAAAGTGTGCCTTTGCACAAAAAAGGTTGAAAAACACTGATCTAGTCCAACCCCCTGCCCAAGCAGGAGACCCTACATGTGCCTCTACCTAGCCAGATCTTGCTCAGAGATGATTCACACTCTGGTCAGTGTCTCTTTGCATTTCTACCATCGGGCAGAAGACATCAAAGCATAGCCAGACGAACAAACAGGTTTAAGGATAGTTTCTATCCTTGGGCTGTCAGACTTTTAAATACAACCACAATCCCTCCATGCACGCCCTAGTTTTTTCTTTTCTTTCTTTTTTTGTTTCTGCTATAATTTTGCACCAGTGTGGTTAACACCAATTTCGTTGTATTTAAGTACAATGGCAATAAAGATTATACTTATATATGTGGATAGAAACGTAATGTTTATTTATTTATTTTTTATGTAGTGCAGATTGGAGATGGAGACCCTTTGAGAGCTGTATGAAACAAAACATCATTTTAATGTGTGCCGATTAGTGTGCATGCAAAGCAACAATAAAGTTATTTTGAGTTGTCAACCAATGTCTCCTTTGGCAACAGAGGTTTTGGGCTCACTTCAATGGTGGGTTTCTGCAGGCTCGCACCTACTCGCGAGAGCCGATTGGTGAAATTTAGAGAACCGGTGAGAGGGGGTTCCACCGGCGGACCTGGAAGTAAATCTGGCCCGCCGCTGCCAGTGACCCAACGGGAAGGAAAGGGAAGGAAGGAAGGAAGGAAGAAAGAAGGAAGGAAGGAAGGAAGGAAGGAAGGAAGGAAGGAAGGAAAGAAAGAAAGAAAGAAAGAAAGAAAGAAAGAAAGAAAGAAAGAAAGAAAGAAAGAAAGAAAGAAAGAAAGAAAGAAAGAAAATTTATCATCACAATTGAGTCCAAAATTTTGATTGCTAAGCAAGAGCTTTGTTAAATGAGTTTCACCACATTTTAAAAGGTGGCCACTCCCACCCTGTCACATGACTGCCAAGCCATGCCCACAAAATAGGCCACACCTACAGAGTAGGTTCCAAAAAATTTGAAACCCACCACTGGCTCACTTGTAAATTGAGCAGTACCTGTTTGGGCCAAATGAACATGCAGAGGAAGTGCTTGAATACTACCTTTTGATGGGCCTTTCTATACTACAGTACAGTTAGTCCTTGACCTACCAGATAAACAGAGTTAGAAGGGACCTTGTAGGTCATCTAGTCCAACCCCCCTACTCAAGCAGGAAACCCTATACTATTCCAGACAGGTGGCAGTCCAATCTTTTTCTTGAAAGCCTCCAGTGATGAAGCTCCCACAACCTCCGAAGGCACCTTCTGTTCCATGGTTTATACAATACAATAGCAGAGTTGGAAGGGACCTTGGAGGTCTTCTAGTCCGACCCCCTGCCTAGGCAGGAAGCCCTATACCATTTCAAACAAATACCTAGCCAACATCTTCTTAAAGACTTGCAGTGTCTGAAATGGTGTAGGGTTTCCTGCCTAGGCAGGAGGCTGGACTAGAAGACCTCCAAGGTCCCTTCCAAGTTATTGCAATTGCAAGTCAGTTTCTTCAGTGCCGTTGTAACTTCAAACAGTCACTGAACAAGTGGTTTCAGGGATGACCTGTATTGTCCTCCCTCCTGTTATGTCACAAGATGCTGCCCTATTTTTCTAGCGTGCTGTTTCATTGGAGGCAAGCTTTCTAAGCCTTAGGACTCTGGCCAGGTGCCTTTCCAGGTGGTTTGTCTGCCCTTCCTTCCACCCCACAGGTGGGCCACTCCCAAGACGCCAGGGCACCAAAAGCCCCAGAGAAAAGGCAGGCTTCAGCAACCCACAAAAGGAAGGCTGTGGAGAAACTACGCAGACGTGTTTACAAAAGGCCATATGGCCAAAATATGCTGGAAGCCAAGAAAGCATTAGGAAGAAACTCAAGATCGGCTCCACCCTTATTGTCTGAATTAGACGTGGGAGGGATGGGAGAATCAATGAGGTCAGCACTGGAGAACCTTTTTTTGGCTCGCGGGCCAAAAGCGGGGGGGAGCACAGGGGGGGAGGTCATGCGCAGGCGTGCCACACCCATAATGCTATGCACACAACTCCAGCACGCATGCGCGCATGACTAGCACTCTCCCCCACCTCATTTGTGATGTGCTTTTTTTGCCCTCCCCAGGCTCCAGAGGCTTTATAGGAGTCTGAGGAGGTACGAAGACAGGAAAACAGTCCACACCTCCCCCGGAAGCCCTGCGGAGGCTTCAGGAGCTTCCCTGAATCCTCCGGAGCGCAAAAATACGGCCCTAAGGGCAAACCGGAAGTTCGGGAACGGACTTCCGGTTTGCTCATAGAGCGGTTATAGCAGGGTTTCTGCAGGTTTTCACCTACTCGTGAGAGCCGGTTGGTGAAATTTAGAGAACCGGTGAGAGGGGGTTCCACCGGCGTACCTGGAAGTAAATCTGGCCCGCCGCTGCCAGTGACCCAACAGGAAGAAAAGGAAAGGAAAGGAAGGAAGGAAAGGAAAGGAAAGGAAAGGAAAGGAAAGGAAAGAAGGAAGGAAGGAAGGAAGGAAGGAAGGAAGGAAGAAAGAAAGAAAGAAAGAAAGAAAGAAAGAAAGAAAGAAAGAAAGAAAGAAAGAAAGAAAGAAAGAAAGAAAGAAGGAATTTATCATCACAATTGAGTCCAAAATTTTGGTTGCTAAGCAAGAGCGTTGTTAAATGAGTTTCACCACATTTTAAAAGGTGGCCACTCCCACCCTGTCACATGATTGCCAAGCCATGCCCACAAAATAGGCCACACCTACAGAGTAGGTTCTAAAAAATTTGAAACCCACCACTGGGTTGTAGCCTTCCGGAGCCTTCAGGGGCCTTCCGGAGGCTCCCCTAAAGGCTCCGGATGGCAAAAAACGATCCTACGAGCAAACCGGAAGTGACTTTTGGTTAGTCTGTAGGGCTGTTTTTCATCCTCCAGAGCCTTCAGGGGGCTTCCGGAGGTGACTTCCGGATTGCTCATAGGATCGTTTTTTGCCCTCCGGAGCCTTCAGGGAAGCTTCTGGAAGGCTAAAACCAGCCCTAAGAGCAAACCGGAAGTATGTCCCCAACTTCCAGTTTGCCTGTCGGTCTGGTTTCTCGCGCTTCGGAGGCTTCAGGGAAGCTTCTGGAAGGCTAAAACCAGCCCTAAGAGCAAACCGGAAGTATGTCTCCGAACTTCCAGTTTGCCTGTAGGGCTGGTTTCTCGCGCTTCGGAGGCTTCAGGAGCCTCCGGAGGGCAAAAAATGGCCTCATTAGAAGGCTAAAGTCTTCCTTCTTATCCAAAAAATTGTTTGATCACGGGATTTGGTTCAAGTGGGCGATGCCCGAAGGGATGCTGGTGTTCTGGGAAGGAGGAAGAGTAAGGATTAAAACAGTTGTTGAGGCGGAAGCCTTTCTTAAAAAACATTCCTCTATCCTGGGGGAAGATCCAGGGGGGACGGAGGGGGCCACGGCCCCGCCCACTGGGGACCAGGAGGGAGAAAAAGAAGATACAATTGCCAAGAGGCTTAGATCCAAAAAATGACTTTGCTTGCTTTTTTTCCTTTTTTATTAACTTTTTTAAACCTTTTTGTACCAGGATGTTTGTACAAGTCTGCCAGCGTAGAATGGGAAATGTATGATGTATTCACTTATCTTTATCTTGTAGTATTTTTTGATAAATTTTCTTACCAATGTTTTATTATGTAGCCTGGGAAGGGCCAAGGACTCCGACGCAAAGGTTCTCAAAATGTTTCTGTAACCCCTACCTTACCCTTTGGAAAATTGTAAAAACCAATAAAACTTTTTCAAAACAAAAAGAAGGCTAAAGTCAACAGGCCAGCGCGCACATGCGCACTGGCCCACTGACACGGCAACGCCTCATGTGCCCGGACAAATGACTCCATGTGCAACCTGTGGCACGCATTCCATAGGTTCGCCATCAGAGTTTTTGCCTATATCCGTGATGGCGAACCTATGGCATGTGGAGCCATATTTGCCGGCATGTGGGCTGTCAGCTCTGGCACGCAGCCAGCTGATTTTCGGCCTTCCAGAGGGCCAGGGGAGGCCGTTTTCGCCCTCTCCAGACTTCAGGAAAGCCTCTGGAAGCTCAGAAACGATCCGTTTCCAGCTGCCAGAGGGCCTCCGGGAGGCTGGCGTAGGGAGAAAGGAAAGCATGGGGAGGGCGAAACACCCCCCCCCCCCACAAGTGGTGGTGTTGCACACAACTGCGCAGGTGGATGGGGTGCATTGAATTGTGGGTGTGAGCACAATTTTGGCACGCCGTTACAAAAAAGGTTCCCCATCCCTGGTCTATATCCATAAAATATAATTCCAGTGAAACGGCTGGCATCCGTCTCCTGGTTTTTACCAAACCTTGAAGGGCTCAGATACTTGTGCAGCTGGCTCGGTACTTGGGTAGTGTGTCATGTGTAATGACCATTCCAAGTTACGAGGGCAGTGTTATCACATTTCTCCATTGAGTTTGCTTGCCGGAAGGTCGCAACAGGGGATCGCCTGACGTTGGGACATGGCCACCGTCATAAATACGAACCCGTTGCCGAGTGTCTGAACTTTGATCACATGACCAAGGGAAAGCTGCGACGATGGTCCGTCTGAAAAAATGGACATACCTTGCTTTTTACAGTGCCGTATTGCAAGTTTGAAGTGTCTTCTTCTTCCTCTGCAAGGATGTGGCTGCGAGAATCTGTCCTGTGAATGAAACGTATTCATATCATATCAAGTTTAATGAAAAGTTTAATTCATATCAAGTTTTATGAAAAAAAGGACCAGGGGAGACATGATAGCAGTCTTCCGATATCTCAGGGGATGCCACAAGGAAGAGGGAGTCAAACTATTCTCCAAAGCAACTGAGGACAGAACAAGAAACAATGGGTGGAAACTAATCAAGGAGAGAAGCAACTTAGAACTGAGGAGAAATTCCCTGACAGTGAGAACAAGTAATCTGTGGAACAGAAGTTGCCTCCAGAAGTTGTGAATGCTCCAACACTGCAAGTCTTCAAGAAGATGTTGGATAGCCATTTGTCTGAAATGGTATAGGGTTTCCTGCCTAGGCAGGGAGTTGGACTAGATGACCTCCAAGGTCCCTTCCAACTCTACTATTGTATTATTGTAAACTTTTTGTCGGCATTCCCAGATGGGTTCCTGAGGTTTACCAAGGACTCTTGCAGATACTAACACCATTCTCTGTGGCACTACAGGTTTACTCTTAAGTCTTGCGGAATTAAACCAAAGCAATCATGTCTTCATTAAACTTAGCAAAGCCTTGTATTGGCAGAACCTGAATTGCAAGAAGGAGCAAGGAGTGTGAGGTGCTAAAAATTGCACTCGGTAGTCCTCGGTTTATACAGGTACTCCTCGATTTAGGACAGTTCATTTAGTGACCATGGAAAGTAATAACGGCATTGAAAAAAATAACTTATGGCGTTTTACACACTTACGACTGTTGCAGCATCCCCATCAGTGGGTGGGATTCAGCCGGTTTGCACCTATTCGGGAGAACCGGTTGTTAACTTTCTAAGCAGTTGGGAGAACCAGTTGTTGGAAGAAATCTCCTTTTGTTTTTTCCCCACTTTCCAGGGCTAATCCTGTAAGGAAGGCAGGGGGGAAACATCCAGGTGTTGTTTCTAGCCTCATCTGTATTGCTCTGCTTACAGAAACCGCCTCTCCAGTTAATCCTTATTGCATCGTAGCAGCTAAGGTGAAGCGTCCATTGACCTGAGTGATGTTGAGCTGGCCATGCCCACCCAGTCACATGACCACCAAGCCACGCCTACCCAGCTGGTCATTAGGGCAGAGAACCGGCTGTTAAATTATTTAAATCCCACCACTGATCCCCATGGTCACGTGATCAAAATTCAGAGACTCGTCTTTGTGACGGTTGCAATGTCCTGGAGTCACGCGATCCCTTTTTACGACCTTCTGATAAGCAAAGTCACTGGGGGAAACTAGATTCTCTTAACAACTGTGTATTTAACTTAACAACGGCAGTAGCGGTAGGTTTCATATTACCACTGATTCACACACACACACCCCATGCGCGCCCACTTCACGGGCACAGGCATGCCTTCCGCGCCTGCGCCCAGCCTTCCACGGATGTGCTTTGGTGGCGCACGCGCCTTCTGCGCATTTGCCCAGCCTCAAAAACGTGCCTAAACAGAATGGCATAGAGCTGGGGCGTGTGGGTGGAGCCCATTTCCCCTACTAGTTTGTTCGAACCGATCCGAACCAGCTGAATACCACTTCTGAATTGCAGTGATTCACTTAACAACTGTGGCTAGAAAGCCGTGGTGGGTTTCAATTTTTTTTAGAACCTACTCTGTAGGTGTGGCCTATTTTGTGGGCGTGGCTTGGCAGTCATGTGACAGGGTGGGAGTGGCCACCTTTTAAAATGTGGTGGAACTCATTTAACAACGCTCTTGCTTAGCAACCAAAATTTTGGACTCAATTGTGATGATAAATTCTTCCTTCCTTCCTTCCTTCCTTCCTAACTTCCTTCCTAACTTCCTTCCTTCCTTCCTTCCTTTCCTTTCCTTTCCTTTCCTTTTCTTCCCGTTGGGTCACTGGCAGCGGCGGGCCAGATTTACTTCCAGGTACGCCGGTCGAACCCCCTCTCACCGGTTCTCTAAATTTCACCAACCGGCTCTCGCGAGTAGGTGCGAGCCTGCAGAAACCCACCACTGCAAGAAAGGTCAAAAAATGGGGCAAAACCCACTTAACCTCTATCTCACTTAGCAATGGGAATTTCTGGCTCAATTGTGGTCATACGTTGAGGACTACCTGCCTTGTAGGCTTAGCTATGGAGATGAGGAACATTAATTGAATTCTCACTAGCATCAACAATTCACTTTCATTGCTGGTTTTTGATGTGTGTTCTCCAAGTCTGGAGCCATCCCAATGGAAATAAATAAATTTACAATACATGAGATGCATTATGTATTTTAAATGATGACAAGGTCAAAACATATCTGCAAGATGATAATACGATACAAATAAGGCCCTTAATATATTTCAGATTGCTTTAGTTCAGCTGCTATAGTTCAGCTGTAAGGAGTAAAAGATTGTGCTCAGCATTACCACAACCTTCCTATACGCTAAATTCTAAAGCAACCTCATTCCCTCACACCCTTGCCTATTCTGAGCCAATTTCAGCCTCTGATTTTTGGTAAATTTGGCAGGAATAGCCAACACTCCAGAAGATAGGCTTAAGATACAGAAGGATCTTGACAAACTTCAACATTGGGCACTATCTAATAAAATAAAATTCAATGGGGAAAAGAGTAAGGTTCTACATTTAGGCAACAAAAACGAAATGCACAGGTACAGTATAGGTGGTACCTTGCTCAATAGTAGCAACTGTGAGAGGGATCTTGGAGTCCTAGTGGACAACCATTTAAATAGGAGCCAGCCGTGTGCAGCAGCTGCCAAAAAAGCCATCACAGTTCTAGGCTGCATCAACAGAGGGAGAGAATCAAGATCATGTGAAGTGTTAATACCAATTTTAAAGGCCTTGGTAAGGCCACACTTGGAATACTGCATTCAGTTTTGGTTGCCACGATGTAGAAAAGATGTGGAGACTCTAGAAAGAGTGCAGAGAAGAGCAACCAAGAGGATTAGGGGATTGGAGGATAAAACATATGAAGAACGGTTGCAGGAACTGGGTAGGTCTAGTTTAATGAAAAGAAGGAGTAGGGGAGACATGATAGCAGCCTTCCAATATCTCCGGGGTTGCCACAAAGAAGAGGGAGTCAGACTATTCACCAAGGCACCTGAGGGTGGAACAAGAAGCAATGGGTGGAAACTAATCAAGGAGAGAAGCAACTTGGAACTGAGGAGAAATTTCCTGACAGTGAGAACAATTCATCAGTGGAAGTTGTGAGTGCCCCAACACTGCAAGTTTTTAAGATGATGTTGGATAGCCATTTGACTGAAATGGTATAAGGCTTCCTGCCTAGGCAGGGGGTTGGACTAGAAGTCCTCCAAGGTCCCTTCCAACTCTGCTGTTGCGTTGCGTTGCATTGCGTTGCATTGTATAACTCCACAATCTGGTCTGTTTTATGTCGTTGAGTTCTTCCCACATCAGCAGGAGCTTTATTTGAGTCGTGATGGTGCAGTGGTTAGAATGGAGTATTGCAGGCGGATTCTGCCCACAGTCAAGAGTTCGATCCTGACTGGCTCAGCCTTCCCTCCTGTCGAGGTCAGTAAAGTGAGGATCCAGATTGTTGAGGGCAAGCTGCTGACTCTGTAAACAACGCAGAGAGGGCATGTGTGGCAGAGACCAGAAAAAATCAGCCGGCCAGCGGGAGGCGTGCGCGCATGCACGGTGTAGCTGAGCTGGGGGGACAGCTCGCATGCCCACACAGAGGGCTCTGCGGGCCACGTGTGGCACACGTGCCATAGGTTCGCCATCCTGGTCCTAGTGCAATTAGGAAAAACGTGCCGTGATTCATAAACTGGCAGTAATTAGATGTGGAAATGGGGGAGTTAAAGGGAAGAGGTACAGCCCTAGAGAACGATCAGATAAGAGTATAAGGAGCCCCAAAGCTGCCTAACGGGGAGAGATAGCGAGAGACTCACAAAGGAACCTCCCTGTACTCCCAGATTGCAAAAGAGATGGGGAGACACTTGTTCTTTCAAACCTGCACGATTCTGTTAACGTCGCATGTTACAATACAGTAGAGTTAGCTCATCTAATGGACTTTCCTCTTTGGTCTATTGAATAAGGCTGACAGTGGCTACCCTTAAAAGATTATCTAGATCTGGGGTGTCAAACTCGATTTCATTGAGGGCCACATCAGGGTTGTGTTTGAGCTCAGGGGGCCGGAGCGGGCGTGGCCATGATGGGTGTGGCCAGCTCAACATCACTCGTGTCGGGGGGGGGGCTGTGGTGGCCCGAGGGCTCTTGTCAAAGAAACTGGGCTCCTGAGCTCCGTTTACAGCGGCGACGGCCTCCTGCAGCCAAGGGCTCTATCAGAGAAACTGGGCTCCTGAGCTCCGTTTACAGCGGCGACGGCCTCCTGCAGCCAAGGGCTCTATCAGAGAAACTGGGCTCCTGAGCTCCGTTTACAGTGGCAACGGCCTCCTGCAGCCAAGGGCTCTATCAGAGAAACTGGGCTCCTGAGCTCCGTTTACAGCGGCGACGGCCTCCTGCAGCCAAGGGCTCTATCAGAGAAACTGGGCTCCTGAGCTCCGTTTACAGCGGCGACGGCCTCCTGCAGCCAAGGGCTCTATCAGAGAAACTGGGCTCCTGAGCTCCGTTTACAGTGGCAACGGCCTCCTGCAGCCAAGGGCTCTATCAGAGAAACTGGGCTCCTGAGCTCCGTTTACAGTGGCAACGGCCTCCTGCAGCCAAGGGCTCTATCAGAGAAACTGGGCTCCTGAGCTCCGTTTACAGCTGCGACGGCCTCCTGCAGCCAAGGGCTCTATCAGAGAAACTGGGCTCCTGAGCTCCGTTTACAGTGGCAACGGCCTCCTGCAGCCAAGGGCTCTATCAGAGAAACTGGGCTCCTGAGCTCCATTTACAGCTGCGACGGCCTCCTGCAGCCAAGGGCTCTATCAGAGAAACTGGGCTCCTGAGCTCCGTTTACAGCTGCGATGGCCTCCTGCAGCCAAGGGCTCTAAAAGAAAAACTGGAGCTCCGTTTACAGCTGCGACGCCCTCCTGCAGCCAAGGGCTCTATCAGAGAAACTGGGCTCCTGAGCTCCATTTACAGCTGCGACGGCCTCCTGCAGCCAAGGGCTCTATCAGAGAAACTGGGCTCCTGAGCTCCATTTACAGCTGCGACGGCCTCCTGCAGCCAAGGGCTCTATCAGAGAAACTGGGCTCCTGAGCTCCATTTACAGCTGCGACGGCCTCCTGCAGCCAAGGGCTCTATCAGAGAAACTGGGCTCCTGAGCTCCGTTTACAGCTGTGGCGGCCTCCTGCAGCCATCTGCCAGTGAAAACGCGGCCCTCCCAAACTCTGTTTTCACTGGCTGAGGCATCACGGGCCAGCCCTTCACTGTTTCCAGAGGGGTCTCGCGGGCCAGATCTAAGCATCCCATGGGCCAGGTGCAGCTCCAGACCTTCAGTTTGACACCCCTGATCTAGATGTTTCAGTTGGCACAAAATGCAGTTCTGTGGGCAGTTCTACGTGCTGCAGAAGACAGGTGGGGAATGGCTGGCTGAGGAATTCTGGGAGTTGAAGTCCATAATTCATAAAGGGCCCATAGTTCCCCACTTCTATCCCAGAAGAGCATGCATTACACATTGGTTCTGTGAGCTGCTTGGGTTACCAGTTTATTTCTGGGTTCAGTTGACTGGTTTTGATCCTCAAAGTTCTATGTAGAATCCTGGTCCCAACAAAACCCCTTTTATTAAACAAATGTGAATTCCACTCATTCGCATTCAGCAAAGGCCATTTCAAAGGAGAATTTATGACCACAGACCTTATCTAGCTTGGAAAACTGCCATGTAAATAGCAGTGCTGTGCAAGGAGAGACTATGCACAGAGTCTCTGAGATTCACGGACAGATCTTCACACTCCTGAAACGAATGAACAAACAAACAAATTGTTTCCTGCAAAAGCCCCCTCCCCTTTCGCTCCTCTTTTATTTCCTCTGGGAGGGGGCATTCACCGTCCACCTGTGGCTTTACTCCCAAGTCGACCCTGATTTGTTAGCTGTTCTTTTCTTCTGGCAGCTCTGTGCATGCGCACACTGGGAACAGGTTCCAGCTGTTCCTCTGCCTCACTGCTGTCTAGCTCTGAAGGCAGCTGAGAATTGCCAGACGGCCTCGGCCCAGAGGTGGGTTGCTTCCGGTTTGGCCTGGTTTGGCCGAACCGGTGGTGGAATTCAGAGCCGGGTTGCAGAACCGGCAGCGACCCAGGCCGGCCACGCCCCCAAATGGTTTCCCTCGCCACCGCTGGGCCGCCGCCATTTTGGTTTTTAGTGACTGTGTGTGCACAGTTCTCTGTACATTGTTCTGTGCAGGCGTGAACATTGAAGAGCGCACAAGTGTGCAGGCATTGCAAACCGGTAGTAAAACCGGCAGCAACCCACCCCTGCCTTGCCCCCCTCTCTGCCTCCAACGCAGACCCCTCATCTGAGCCTTCCCCAGCCTCCAGGACTGGCCCATGTTCCTCCCCAACCTCCTCATTGTCGGACTCTGCTGCCAGCTGTACTGGCCGCTGGCGGGCCACCCCCACCTTCTCTGTCTGAGAAGACAGGAGAAGTTGTTCTCCTTATAAACATATATATATCCCTTAGACCGATACGCTCCCACAGAGAGGGCCTTCTCAGGGTCCGTCGGCCGGACAATGCCGACTGGCGACACCCAGGGGAAGAGCCTTCTCTGTGGCGGGCCCCGCCCTTTGGAACGACGTACCCCCTGAACTTCGCACCATCTCCGACCTCCGCCTCTTCCGCAAGTGTCTAAAGACACATTTGTTCCATCTAGGCAGGCCTAGCGTAACCTCCATAACTGACTTTTAGATAGTTTTAAATTTGGGGATTTTAATTTGGTTTTTAGCGCAGGATTTTATTGAATAAGTTTTTAAAATTTTGTATGGTTTTTGTATGTATTTTTAATATTCCTGTGCGCCGCCCTGGGTCCGTTTGGAGAAGGGCGGGGTATAAATTAAATAAATGAAATGAAAAATGAAATAAACCTTCAGTGTAAGTTTGAATCTGCTCTAACCATGGATGTTTTCCTCTCATCTTACATCCCAACCAAGCTGTTTTGCTGTTCTCAGGTGCTTAATGCATCCACCAGGGACATTCTTGTCTTATTTTCCTAAATCGAAAACAATGTAAAGTTAATTTCATTTTTTTTTTTAAATCTAAAAAGCGTTTAAAAATCAGGACAAAGGTCATCTCCAGGAACCTCCCAGCTATCTTAAGTTTCGTTAAGGCCAAGCCTTTCTAGTTCTCTTTCCTTAATCTGTTTATTTTGCTTGAAGGTTGAAGCCACTTAGGGAATTTAACTGGTTTGGTATTTTCAAAGGGAGATTGAAATATTGTTTGCTCATTTCTCCACTGCTCCAAAGACTCCAGATAGCACCGCAGCCTCTCTTGAGGTTCACCCTGAAAGCAAAGGGGTTTTTTGAGCCAGGCCTTCAATTTAATCAGATTAACACAGTTGGAAGGGACCTAGGCTGCATAAACAGAGGGATAGAATCTAGATCACGTGAAGTGTTAATGCCACTGTATAGTGCCTTGGTAAAGCCACACTTGGAATACTGCATACAGTTTTGGTCGCCACGATGTAGAAAAGACGTGGAGACTCTGGAAAGAGTGCAGAGAAGAGCAACCAAGATGATTAGGGAACTGGAGACTAACACATATGAAGAACGGTTGCAGGAGCTGGGTATGTCTAGTTTGATGAAGAGAAGGACCAGGGGAGACATGATAGCAGTGTTCCGATATCTCAGAGGGTGCCACAAAGAAGAGGGAGTCAAACTATTCTCCAAGGCACCTGAGGGCAGAACAAGAAGCAATGGGTGGAAACTAATCAAGGAGAGAAGCAACTTAGAACTAAGGAGAAATTTCCTGACAGTTAGAACAATTAACCTCTGGAACAGCTTGCCTCCAGAAGTTGTGAATGCCCCAACCCTGGAAGTCTTTAAAAAGATGTTAGATAGCCATTTGTCTGAAATGGTATAAGGTTCCTGCCCACGCAGGGGGTTGGACTAGAAGACCTACAAGGTCCCTTCCAACTCTGCTATTGTATTGTATTGTATTGTATTGAAGGTCAGTGATGGTGAACCTATGGCACTCATGCCAGAGGTGGCACGCAGAGCCCTCTCTGTGGGCACAGCTACCGTTGCCCTGGTCTTCGTGGGCACCAGAGTGCCAGAAAATGGCCTGAAAATGGTTAAAAAAAACACCCCCCAAAAGACTGTTCTCTGGGCCATTTTCAGGCTGTTTTGGGGGGCATTTTCTGACTGGTTTTGGACCAGTTTTTTTTACTCCTTTGTGGCCCTGAAAATGGCCCAAAATGGCCTGAAAAACAAGCCAAAACCAGCATGAAAACGGCCTGAAAAATGACCCCAAACCATGACATTTATCAGACCCTTTACAGGCTGTTTTGGGGACTGTTTTTTCGGGCCAAAATGGTCCACAATATGAGCCAAAAATGGCCTGAAAACAGCTTGAAAACAGACAAAAAATGGGGAAAAAACAGACAGATGTGCTCCAGCCTGCAGGCCTTTTGAGTTTTTGGCGTTCTGGCACGCACACATGACCGTGCATGCACAACCCATCCCTTCGACTGATCCGCTCCCACAGAGAGAGCCTTCTCAGGGTACCGTCGGCTGGGCAATGCCGGTTGGCGGTGCCCAGGGGAAGAGCCTTCTGTGTGGCGGGCCCTGCCCTCTGGAACGACCTTCCCCCCGAGCTACGCACCATCGTGGACCTCCGCCTTTTCCGCCAACGTCTTAAAACCTATTTATTTCAACAAGCCGGCCTAACATAAACCCCGTTTCTGACTTTTATAGGGATAATTTTAAATTTTAGAGTCCTATTAATTTTAGCACAGGGAATATTTAATTAGTTTTTAATAATTTTGTATTTTTGTATTTTGTATGATTTTAATGATGCCTGTGCGCCGCCCTGGGTCCTTTTTTAGGAGAAGGGCGGGGTATAAATTTAATAAAATAAAATAAAATAAATAAACCGTTCCGGTTTGGGCATTCAGTGCTGAAAAGGTTCGTCATCACTGCTGTAGGTCATCTAGACCAGGGGTCCCCAAACCCCGGTCCGCGGACCAGTGCCAGTCCGCGGCTTCATAGGAACCGGGCCGCAGGGCCGGCGAGGAGGAGGGAGCAGCGCCCTGGGCAGAAGATGGGCGAGCGCGCCTCCACACCTCCTTCCGACGGCCACCTCAGCGCACTGCACTTTCCGGGACTTCCTGGAGGGGCCAGCATGTCGACTGGAGAGGTTATCCCGCAGCGGGCGGGCGAAGGACCCAAGCTGCGTGTCGCCAAAGCCATCCGGGCGCCGCACGCCCAGCCCCGGACGGCTTCGGCAGCACGCAACTTGGGTCCTTCGCCCGCCCGCTGCGGGATAACCTCCCCAGTCGACATGCTGGCCCCTCCAGGAAGCCCCGGAAAGTGCAGTGCCGTGGCCGTCGGAAGGAGGTGGTGGAGGCACGCTTGCCCATCCTCTCCCCAGGGCGCTGCTCCCTCCTCCTCACCTGCACTAGCCGCAGCTCGGGTCCTCCGTTCGCTCGCTGCGGGATAACCTCTGCAACCGACATGCTGACCCCTCTGCTGCTTCCCCGGGTGGAGGGAGGGAGAGAATGGCAGACACACAGAGAGGCAGACTTAGAGAGACAGAAGGAGAGAGAGAGGGAAACAGACAGACACACATACACACACACACAGAGTGACAGATGGGTGGGGGGGGAGGAGAGAGAGACAGATACAGAGAGAGAGAGAGAGAGTGAGAGAGAGAGAGAGAGACAAAAAACAGAGAAAGAGAAAGAAAGAAAAATAGGGAAAAAAAGATGAATGGAGGGTGGGAGGGAGGGAGTGAAGGAAAGAAGGGGGAGGGAGGAGGAAGGGAGGAGTGAAAGAAGGAAGGAAGGAAAGAAAGAAAGAAAAAGAAAGAGGGATGGAGGGTAGGAGGGATGAAGGGAGGGAGGGGGAGGGAGGCAATGGAAGGAAGGAAAGGAATGGAAAGGAATGGAATGGAAAGGAAAGGAAAGGAAGAAATCTATTTTCCTATTTCCTTCCACCTCAAGCTACCTGTTTGATTAACCAGGTTAAAGATCTATTTTTCTCCCGGTGGTCATTTCAAAGGAATCACATCCTCTGAGTCATTTCCTGGATTCAAACCAGCATCCCAAAGAGTCATGGGCTGCCTTTATATATAACGAGTGCCCATAAATCCATTTTTACCATCTTCAGAAGACCAAAGACCAGCCAGAAATGGAAGGAAGAAAGGAAGGAAGGAAGGAAGGAAGGAAGGAAGGAAGGAAGGAAGGAAGGAAGGAAGGAAGAACTTATGACCACTATGGTATCTTATTGCATCGGCTGGGGGGGTTGGGGGTGGGAGGCACCGTGTTGCGGTGGTTCTCCTCCTACCTCTCTGGCCGATCGCAATTTGTGCGTGCAGGAGAGCAGAGGTCGACCCCGAGACCACTCACATGTGGAGTGCCTCAGGGGTCGGTCCTCTCGCCTCTCCTGTTTAACGCATATATGAAGCCGCTGGGTGAGATCATCCGTGGTTTTGGGGTAGAGTACCACCTGTACGCTGACGACACCCAGCTGTACATATCTACCCCAAACCACCCCAACGATGCCGTAGCGGTGATGTGCCAGTGCCTGGAAGCCGTGCGGATCTGGATGGGAAGTAACGGACTTAGGCTCAACCCGACCAAGACCGAGTGGCTGTGGTTTCCGGCTGCCCGATTCAACCAGCTTTCTCCAACGCTGGCCATAGGGGGCGAACATCTTGCCCCTGTGGATGGGGCGCGCAATTTGGGTGTCCTCCTGGATACCCGGCTGTCTATGGAAGAGCAAGTGACAGCCGTGGCCAGGAGGGCGTTTTACCAGGTTTGCCTGGTTCGCCAATTGCGCCCCCTATTGGATCGGGACGCCCTTCGCACAGTCACTCATGCCCTCGTGACATCCCGACTGGACTATTGTAACTCTCTCTACATGGGGCTCCCCTTGAGGTGCACCCGGAGGCTTCAGTTAGTTCAGAATGCAGCCGCGCGAGCAATTATGGGCACCTCTAGGTTTGCCCATGTAACACCGCTCTTGCGCGAGCTGCACTGGCTACCTGTCGTCTTCCGGGTGCGCTTCAAGGTGTTAGTCATCATCTTCAAAGCGCTCCATGGCTCGGGACCTAGCTATCTGCGAGATCGGATCCTGCCCCACACATCCTCACGACCGATTCGCTCCCACAGAGAGGGGCTTCTCCGGGTGCCGTCCACTAGACTTTGTCAGCGGGCGACGCCCAGGGGAAGGGCGCTCTCTGTGGCGGGCCCGGCCCTCTGGAACGACCTTCCCCCTGATATTAGAACGACCACCGACCTCCGCTCCTTCCGTGTAAAATTGAAGACCCACCTCTTTCGACTGGCCGGCCTTGAATAGTTCTCTCTGTCTTTTAACGATAAATTTTAATGGGTTTTTTAATTGTATTTTTAGCACGGGTAATTTATTTAATTCTATTTTAGTAATGTTTGTATTATCGTATATTGTTTTAATTATGCCTGTGCACCGCCCCGGGTCCCTGTGGGGAGAGGGTGCGGTTAATAAATTCCAATTTATTATTATTATTATTATTATTACTATTGAGCCCAAAATTTTGGTTGCTAAGCAAGACCGTTAAGTGAGTTTCACCACATTTTCCAAGTTGGCCACGGGTCACATGACAACTGAGCCACTCCCACAAAAAAGGCCACACCTTCTGGCTCTCAAAAGAAATTTCAGTAGTGGTACTCCGAATATTTGGCTCTATTGACTAATACGTTTGCCCACCACTGCCCTAGAGGGCCAAGTGAGCCCACTCCCCCCCCACGTGCGCATGCGCCGCCTGTTCCCCCTCCCCCTCTCCTCCTCTAGGCCAGCCGGTCCGCAGAATTTTCTTTAAAATGAAACCGGTCCCTGGTGTAAAAAAGGTTGGGGACCCCTGTTCTAGACCAACCCCTTTTTGCCAAATTCTTGAGAATTCAGAAGTCTGGGTCCTGCTTTGCAGCCTGAAATTGTTCTAGGGCAAGTGTGGTTTTTCAAAGCATTAGGTCCAGTGGTGGGCTCCTACTGGTTCGGACCGGTTCAGCCAAACCACACATACCTGTTCTCCGGGTGATGCTGTGGGCGCCGCCATCTTGTTTTTCGGATCTGCACATTCACGGAACAAGTTTTATTGCTCCGCGCATTCGTGCATAGCACGCACCAAGCGTGCGCAAAATGCATCAAATGCACACGCGGCATCCACAAGTGAACCAGCAGCAGCGACGGCCAGAACCCACCCCTGATGAGGCCACATTTTTAATGTTTTCAGTCAGCTTCTCCTTTCTCTTGTGCTGTCTTATCTTTTCTCTTTCAACATTTTGAAAGCAGCTGATTTTTAAAGCCAGGGTCACTGCCCTCCAGCCTCAAGAACTGCGGCTACTCTGATCAGCAAACAACTTAAATCGCACTGCGGGAAACCCTAGCCTTTGGCCCCAGGCACTGGGATAAGATTGGAGCATTGCACAGTAGATGCTTGTCATGGTGATGGGCCTTGGTTGTTTTTAAGGCTTTCGTGTGTTTAGTTTTATAGCCCAGCTTCCACCCTTTTGAGCTGGAGAAAGCTTTAACATCAGGTTTCTTTCTTTCTTGGAAAGAAGCAGCAAACTGGGCATCGGAGAGAGAGAGAGAGAGAGAGAGAGAGAGAGAGAGAGAGAGCGGGAAAGAGGGAGAGAGAGAAAGAGGGGGGAGAGAAAGAAACAGAGAGGAAGAGAGAAATATAGAGAAAGAGGGGAGAGAGAAAAAGAAAGAGGGAGAGAGAGAGAGAAAGAGAAAAAGGAGGGGAAGAGAGAAGGAAAGAAATAAAGGAGAGAGAGAGAAAGAGGGGGAGAGAAAGAAAGAAAAAGGAAAGAGAAAGAGGAAGAAAATGAGAAAGAAAGGAGAGGGAGAAATAGAAAATAAAAATGAGAAAGAGGGAGGGAGAAAGAGAGAAACAAAGAAAGGAGAGAGAGAAAAAATAAAAATGAGAGAAAGAGAAAGAAAGACAGAAAGAAAGAAGAGAAAGAGAATGAGAGAGAGAACAAGAGAAAGAAAGAAAGAAAGAAGAGAGACAAATAGAGAGGAGAGAGAGAAAAAGAGAAAGAAAGAAAGGAGAGAAAGAAAGAAAAAGAAAGAAAAAGAAAAAGAAAGGAGAGAAAGAAAAAGAAAGAGGAAGAAAAAGAAAGGAGACAAATAGAGAGAAAGGAAAGAAAGAAAAAAGAAAGGAAAGAGAAAGAGAAAGAAAGGAGGGAAAGAGAATGAGAGAGAGAACGAGAGAAAGAAAGAGACAGAAAGAAAGAAAGAAAGGAGAGAAAGATAATGAAAGAGAGAAGAAAGAAAGGAGACAGACAAATAGAGAGAAGGGAAAGAGAGAGAGAGAAAGGAGAGAGACAAAGAGAAAAAAGAGAAAGAAAGAAAGAAAGAGAGAAAGAAAGAAAGAAAAAGAAAGAGCAAGAAAAAGAAAGGAGAGACAAATAGAGAAAGGAAAGAAAGAAAGAAAAAAGAAAGGAGAAAGAGAAAGAAAGGAGAGAAAGAGAATGAAAGAGAGAACGAGAGAAAGAAAGAGACAGAAAGAAAGAAAGGAGAGAAAGATAATGAAAGAGAGAACGAAAGAAAGAAGAATGAAAGGAGACAGACAAATAGAGGGAAGGGAAAGAAAGAGAGAGAGAGAGAAAGAAGGGAGGGAGACAGAGAAAGAAAGAAAGAAAGAAAGAAAGAAAGAAAGAAAGAAAGAAAGAAAGAAAGAAAGAAAGAAAGAAAGGGGAGAGGCCAGAGGGACGCGGGGCCTCCCCTCCACCTGATCCAGGCTGAGCTCTATCCAAGCAGCCGCCGAGGCCTCCAAGGAAAGCGAAAGTCAGCCGTTTCCCGGCTTTCCTCCGCCCCTCGGAGCAGGGAGAAGGAGGAGGCGGAGTCTGGGCCGCCACCCGCGGCGCTCTCTCGGGCTGGGCATCTCTGCGCTCCTCTCTCTCTCTCCCTCCCTCGCCCTCTGTCCCTCTGCGGCCTCCTGGGCTCCCCCGGCAGCCATGAAGCGCTTCTGCCTGGTCACGCTGGGCTTGCTGGCGCCGGTCTTCCTCGTCGCCGGCATCGCCCTCCTGGCGGCCCACGTCATGGAGAACCTGGTGGACGGCCAGATCAAGCAGGTGAGCAGCCGCCGGGCGCGCATCCCGGGCAGGGGAAGAGGTGGCAGGGGGGCATCGCTGGAGGAACGGTTGCCTCCTCTACTTTGGTGCCAGGGGGCTTCCTTCCCTGCCCCCTGGCTGGCACCCACCCTGTGCCCCTCCTGTGCCCCAGATTATAGTGATGCCAGGGGGATGGAGGCTTCCTTCCCGGCCCCCTGGCACCCATCCTGTGCCCGCCCGTGCCGCACATAGATCGTGGGGCTTAAGGAACGGTTGCATCGTCTCCTTTAGGTGCAGAAACCTATTTCCCAGCCCCCTGGCACCCGTCCTGTGCCCACCCATGCTACAGATCGCAGCTCTTAAGGAACAGTTGCATTGTTTCCTGTGCTGTCAGGGGGCTGGAGGCTTCCTTCCCAGCCCCCTGGCACCCATCCTGTGCCCGCCCATGCCACACACAGATCGTGGGGGCCTAAGGAATAGTTGCATCGGTTCTTTGGTGCCATGGGGCTGGGAAGGAAGCCTTCAGCCCCCTGGCACCTAAGGAGAGGATGCAACCGTTCCTTAAGTCCCACGATATGTGTGTGGCACAGGATGGGTGCCAGGGGGCTGGAAAGGGAGCCCCCTGGTACCAAAGGAGACAATGCAATTGTTCCTTAAGCGCCACGATCTGCGGCACAGGCAGGCGCAGGATGGGTGCCAGGGGGCTGGGGAAGGAAGCTTCCCCACCCGAAGGAGGATGCAACCATTCCTTAAGTGCCACGATCTGTATGTGGCACAGGTGGGCACAGGATGGCTGCCAGGAGGCTGGGAAGGAAGCCTCCACCCCCTGCCACCAAAGAGACGATGCAACCGTTCCTTAAACATCACAATCTGTGGCACAGGTGGGACTTAAGGAACGTGCTCGTGGTGCTTAAGGAACAGTTGCATCGTCTCTGGTGCCAGGAGGCTGCAGGCTTCCTTCCGAGCCCACTGGCACCCATCCTGTGCCCGCCTGTGTCACACACAGATCGTGGCGCTTAAGGAAGGGTTGTATCCTCTCCAGGGGCTGAAGGCTTCCTTCTCAGCCCCCTGGCACCAAAGAGCCGATCCAACTATTCCTTAAGCACCACGATCTGTGTGTGGCACAGGATGGATGCCAGGGGACTGGGAAGGAAGCCTCCACCCCTGGCACCAAAGGAAACGATGCAACCGTTCCTTATGCACCACGATCTGTGGTGCACAGGTAGGACTTAAGGAACTTGTGCTCGTGGGGTTTAAGGAACGGTTGCATCGTCTCCGTTGGTGCCAGGGGGCTTCCTTCCCAGCCCCCTGGCTGACACCCACCCTGCGCCCCTCCTGTGCCACATACAGATCGTGCCTCTTAAGGAACGGTTGTTCCATCTCCTATGGGTGCCAAGGCTTCCTTTCCATCCTGTGCCCGCCCAGGCCAGAGATCGTGGCTGGGGCACTCGATCGAGGCCCTGAGCGCCACACTCTGCCCTGCACGATCCCGACAGATGGATGTGGAAACCACCACCCCTGTGGTGGGCTTCGTAACCCTTTACACCCTGCACCCTAGACTACTGTAACACTCTCTCCATGGGGCTCCCCCTGAGGTGCACCCGGAGGCTCCAGCTAGTGCAGAATGCAGCCGCGCGGGGGATTCTGGGAGTTTCACGATACTCCCATGTAACACCTCTCCTGCGCGAGCTGCACTGGCTGCCTGTGGTCTTCCGGGTGCGCTTCAAGGTGTTAGTAACCATCTTCAAAGCGCTTCATGGCACGGGACCTGGTTACTTGCAGGACCGCCTCCTACCACACACCTCCCTTCGACCTGTCCGCTCCCACAGGGAGGGCCTCCTCAGGGTACCATCCACCGGTCAATGCCGGCTGGCGACCCCCAGGGGGAGGGGAGGGCCTTCTCTGTGGCGGGTCCGGCCCTCTGGAATGACCTCCCCCCCCCCCCCCCCAACCTTTGCACTATCACAGACCTACGCCTCTTCCGTCGGCCGCTCAAAACGCATCTTTTCCATCTGGCTGGCCTGGCATAGATTCCATGACTTGATTTTAACACAACCGTTTTAAATAGTTTTAATGATATTTTAGCACAGATTTATCCATTTTAATTTTATTTTCAACTGTGATTGTATGTTATTGTTGTTTTTATCCTGTCTGTGCACCGCCCTGAGTCCCACCAGGGAGATAGGACGGTGTAGAAATTTGAATAAAATAAATAAATAAATAAATAAATGTCTCGGTCAGCTGATCTCCTCTTAAAGGTGTGCACGCTTTGGAAGGCTGAAAAGGGAGCTGAACTTGTGAATGCAGGCTTGTTGGTTTTTCTAAATTGATGCGCCTCTCCAGAAGCAAGAAAACCCCACGGGGAACATTTTCATGTGGGAAGAGGAAGGTCTCCAAGCATCTGTATAGGAAGGCAAAAGGGCCACTGAATTAGCCGTTCCAATAAACCAGGGGTCCCCAACCTTTGCAACTTTAAGTCTGAAGGACTTCAGCTCCCAGAATTCTCCAGCCAGCTGAAGTCCTTCAGACTTCAAGTTGCAAAGGTTGGGGACCCCTGCAATAAACAGCCGAGCCTTGAGTTTGCTAAAATAATTATTTAAATTAGGATGTGGGAAATCCAGAGAGGCAGTCAAAGGATATGCTGGATTTGGATTTAGCTTTGTACAAAGTTGTCTAGAATTTGTAGTTTCAGGCGTAAGCGTGCCCGGCTTTGCCCACACAGATCTTAGCGTTTTGTGGTGAGAAATTAAAAACAACAACGGCGCAGTTCTGGAGTTAATTGTCGGCCTCATCCGTGACATTAACTTCATTTGTTAAATCGGATTATAAGGATTTCTTTTTAATGTAAGGGAAGAGCGGCAGAGCGCTTTCCAGAGACGTAAGCTTATAAAATAGTTCACAAAACCGGAAACACGATTTCCTCCGGAGATTGTAAACTACGAGTTGTGTTTGGGTTGCCGTGGCTGAACCGACGCAAAATTGGAAAGGTGTTATGTGTTATGTTCCTTCTCCCTGCTTCCAGCAGTTTCTGTTTTAGTTGACATTTTGCCCTATAGGCAAGTGGTTGGGGGGCTGAGTTTGTGATTCCAATCGGATGTCATAATTCGTTTTTGAGGTGCTCCATTGTAGAATGCAGAAAAATTAAAGTTATCTAGAAGAAAAAGAAAAAAAAACGTATTTCCGATAGAAGAGGGTTCCATTGTGGGGGGCCTAGATTCTCACCCAGCTTGGCTGTTTAATAGAATAGAATAACAGAGTTGAAAGGGACCTTGGAGGTCTTGTAGTCCAACCTCCTGCTTACGCAGGAAACCCTACACCGTTTCAGACAAATGATTATCCAACATCGTTTTGAAAACTTCCAGTGTTGGGGCATTCACAACTTCTGGTGGCAAGTCGTTCCACCGATTAATTGTTCTAGCTGACAGGAAATTTCTCCTCAGTTCTAAGTTGCTTCTTTCCTTGATTAGTTTCCACCCATTGCTTCTTGTTCTACCGTCAAGTGCTTTGGAGCAGGGGTCTCCAACCTTTGCAACTTTAAGTCTGAAGGACTTCAGCTCCCAGACTTCTCCAGCCAGCAAAGCTGGCTGGAGAAGTCTCGGAGCTGAAGTCCTTCAGACTTAAAGTTGCAAAGGTTGGAGACCCCTGCTTTGGAGAATAGCTTGACTCTCTCTTTTTTGTGGCAGCCCCTGAGATATTGGAACACTGCTATCATGTCTCCCCTAGTCCTTCTTTTCGTTCTTCATCTGTTTTAGCCTCCAGTCCCCTAATCCTCTTTGTTGCTCTTCTCTGCATTCTTTCTAGTGTTTCCACATTCTTTTTACATTGTAGAGACCAAAACTGGATTTAATATTCCAAGTGTGGCCTTACCAAGGCATTATAAAGTGGTATTAACACATCATGTGATTTTGATTCTATCTCTCGGCTTATGCCTTATGCAGTTTTCTGGAAGAGATTTCATGACTCAACTAGGTTACATCATCAGTGCTAGTAGGCAGTGGGGATTGCTCTCATTTTATATGCTTAGTGGTTTGGCCTGTTAATATTGGTGGGAGTGAATTTGGTATTGCAGTTCCTTGATTATAGCTTTCAGACAAGTAAGCTAACAGTAATTAACAGACCAGTCAAGGAATCACCAAGTCCATTCCTACTGACACTGGCTGGGGAAACCATCTTCTATCTTTCTATAGAAATAAAAATGTAACAAGAGTTTGTTCAAAACCGCTAATCTCCGAACGTCCTGCGCCGATGGCTTCCAAATTTTCACACAAGGTTCCTTTCAAGTACGGCACCAATGATATATATAGATTGTCTAGATGTCACACCTGTGCCAGGTACACGCAACGGAAATGTAAAAAATTGTAAAAAAGGTAGGTAGATGGATACAGAGAGAGCAGTGGGCCACAGGTATTATGTCATCCTTTATGACATAAAATACT
Source organism: Rhabdophis nuchalis (assembly GCA_039707465.1). NCBI lineage: Eukaryota > Metazoa > Chordata > Lepidosauria > Squamata > Natricidae > Rhabdophis > Rhabdophis nuchalis. The sequence continues at coordinate 8,954,615 of CM077648.1, read as the reverse complement.
CTGAGGGAGAAATACGGTAGGCAGGTAGGTAGAAGGATAGAGAGGGAGAGGGAGAAATATGGTAGGTAGGTAGGTAGGTAGAGGGATAGAGAGAGGGAGAAATATGGTAGGTAGGTAGGTAGAGGAATAGAGAGAGGGAGAAATACAGTAGGTAGGTAGGTAGAAGAATAGAGAGGGAGAAGGAGAAATACAGTAGGTAGGTAGGTAGGTAGGTAGGTAGAGGGATAGAGAGAGGGAGAAATACAGTAGATAGGTAGGTAGAAGGATAGAGAGGGAGAGGGAAAAATACGGTAGGTAGGTAGGTAGGCAGGCAGGTAGGCAGGTAGGTAGAAGGATAGAGAGGGAGAGGGAGAAATATGGTAGGTAGGTAGGTAGAGGGATAGAGAGGGAGAGGGAGAAATACGGTAGGTAGGTAGGTAGGTAGGTAGGTAGGTAGGTAGGTAGAGGGATAGAGAGAGGGAGAAATACAATAGGTAGGTAGGTAGAAGGATAGAGAAGGAGAGGGAGAAATACGGTAGGTAGGCAGGTAGGCAGGTAGAGGGTTAGAGAGGGAGAAATACAGTTGGGGGTTATACGGTGGTTGTGTGTACGTGTTTGTGTGTGCAGGTGTAGATCTACACACAGATTGGTTGGCCATTTAACCAGACTGGGCCACAGCAGTGCGTGGCCGGGGACGGCTAGTAACTACATAAAATGATCAAATGACCAACCCTTACGAGCACTGAGGATGTTATCTAGTTGGGTAATGAAACATCTGCAAAAAACCCAACCAAGCTCAGAGAGCAGCAAGGGCCTCAAAAGCGTTTGTCCTAGTGACCTTTGCACATAGAGTCACAATTTGTAGTTTTCATGCATCTCTTTTTTTAAACTACTGCATTACGTGAGCCCTAGAAATGATAGCAGTGTTCCAAAATCTGAGGATAGGTTGACCTCCCTCTTCTTTGTGGCACAAAGAAGAGGGGGTCAAGCTATTCTCCAAAGCACCTGAGGTCAGGACAAGGAGCAATGGGTGGAAACTCATTAAGGGGAGAAGCAACCTTGAACTAAGGAGAAATTTCCTGCCAGTGAGAGCAAATTCATCAGTGGAACGGCTTGCCTCCAGAGGTTGTGGGTGCTCTCCCATCACTGGAGGTTTTTTTTTTTAAAGTTGAGGTTGCAAAACTATTTGTCGGAAACGGTATTTGGGCAGCGACGGCTAAACGTTTCGGCTTCAAGGGCCCAAACCAGAATACTGAAAATCCAAAGATCAGCTGGCCAGCGTGCACATTCCTGGTTTTTTGGCCGTTTTGGGGGCTGTTTTCATGCCATTTTTCATCTGTTTTGGGGACCAACGATGGCTGGAGAACAGCCTGAAAAAGGGCCCCAAACAACCCCCAAAATGGCCCCAAACAACCTGGAAATGACTTGAAAAATGGTCTGAAAAAGGCCTGGAAAACAGCCTGAAAATGAGGCTTTTTTGGCCCATTTTCCAGGCTGGATTTTTGGGTCATTTTTAGGCTTTTTTTCAGCTGTTTTTCGGGCCCAAAATGACCTGTTTCTGGCCTTTGGCACACCGGAAAAACAGCTGGCGATAGCGTGCATGCCAACACAAAGGGCTCTGCGTGCTACCTCTGTGCCATAGATTCGCTGTCACGGGCATGGAGATTCCTGCTTGAGCAGGGGGTTGGACTAGAAGACCTCCAAGGTCCCTTGCAACTCTGTTATCCTGCCTTCATGTACAATTGTGTGCTCTGCTTTTGCTAGAAGCCCATGGCTTTTCTCTCTCTCTTTTTTTCCTTTAGGGAACGATCTTAAGAAATAATTCGGAAGCTTTTGAATTCTGGGAGCATCCTCCAATACCGCTTCTCCTGCAAGTCTATTTCTTTAACTTGACTAATCCTTTAGAGGTGCTGAATGGTGAAAACCCTATCGTCAAGGAAGTCGGCCCCTACACCTACAGGTAAGTTGACTTGCTTCCTTTTCAACCTTATACCGGTGGTGGTAGTGGTAGATTTATAGAGAGGATTCCCCACGGAAAGTTCCCTGGAAGTTACGGAAACTTTGGAGGTTGTCGATGAGTTTCTGCAAGAGCTTGCAATTTGCAGGAAGCTGTAGAGATGGGAGGTGTAAAAGGCATGTTTCTAGCCCTCATGAATGCATTTGTAGGTGATGCTGCTTCACTAAATCTATATAAATAAAAATGTAACAAGAGTTTGTTCACTAAACCGCTAATCTCCGAAAGTACTGCACCGATCGCTTCCAAATTTTCACACAACGTTCCTTTGAAATACGGCACCGATGATATATATAGATTGTTTAGATGTCACACCTGTGCCAGGTACATGCAACGGAAATGTAAAAAATTGTAAAAAAAGGTAGGTAGATGGATACAGAGAGCAGTGAGCCACAGGTATTATGTCATCCTTTATGACATAAAATACTCTGTCCATAAGATTCAAGGAGAAATACAGTAGGTAGGTAGGTAGGCAGCTATAGGGATAGAGAGAGGGAGGGAGAAATGCAGTAGGCAGGTAGGTAGGAAGGGAGGGAGGGGGATAGAGGAGGGAGAAATACAGGTAGGTAGGGGGATAGAGAGAGAGAGGGAGAAATACAGTAGGTAGGTAGGTAGGTAGGTAGAGGGATAGAGAGGGAGAGGGAGAAATACAGTATGTATGTATGTATGTATGTATGTAGGTAGGTAGGTAGGTAGGTAGGTAGAGGGAGAGAGGGAGAAATACAGTAGGTAGGTAGGTTGGGGGTTATATGGTGGTTGTGTGTACGTGTTTGTGTGTGCAGGTGTAGATCTACACACAGATTGGTTGGCCATTTAACTAGACTGGGCAACAGCAACGCATGGCCGGGAACGGCTAGTATAACATACGAAGAGACCAAGTCAGGTTGTTAGAGAAATTTTCTGACAGTGAGAACAATTAATCAAGGGAATGGCTTGCCCCCCACAGTTGTGGGTGCTGTATTACTGAAGGTTTTCAAAAATGGACTGAACAGCCATTTGACTGGGATCGTATAAGGCAGGGGTCTCCAACCTTTGCAACTTTTAAGTCTGAAGGACTTCAGCAAAGCTGGCTGGAGAATTCTGGGAGCTGAAGTCCTTCAGACTTAAAGTTGCAAAGGTTGGAGACCCCTGGTATAAGGTCTCCTGCCTTGACCAGGGACTAGAAGATTTCTGAGACCCTTTTAGCCCTATGATTTTAGGTTCTAATATTCTGAATTAGATTCTGGAGCCATAATGGCCCAGTGGTTAGAGTGCAGTATTGCAGGCTAACACACTGCTCACTGCCAGCAGTTCGATCCTGACTGGCTCAAGGTTGACTCAGCCTTCCATCCTTCTGAGGTGGGTAAAATGATTGTTGGGGCAAGAGGCTGACTCTATAAACTGCTTAGAGAGGGATGTAAAGTATATAAGTTTAAGTGTTATTGCTTGGGAAGGAAGGGAAATGAGAAGGAAGGAAGCTATAGTGGTGCAGTGGTCAGAATTCAGTACTGCAGGTTAACTCACTGCCCACTGCCAGCAGTTCAAATCTCACCAGGCTCAAGGTTGACTCAGCCTTCCCTCCTTCCGAGGTGGATATAATGAGGATTGTTGGGGGCAATAGACTGACTCTGTAAACTGCTTAGAGAGGGCTGTGAAGTGAGATATAGGTCTTAAGTGCTATTGCTAGCCTCAGTAACAGGAGAGAGGCTCACCCCATATTTTCAGAGCTGGTACCTTTAATTTTCCTGCCCGCCTACCGATTCAATCCTCTTCCCATTCTGCATTGCCAAGCAGACATTCCCAAGACTGATTGCTTAGAATATTCCAACCACGAATATATATATATATTTGCAATCTCTCCTTTGCTTATATAGCAGTTTCCTCCAGCCTGGGAATCCTTGCCTCATTGGCTTCAGCCTGCCTGTTTTGCAATATGTCACAATGTGCAGTGTGATTTAATGTGGCGGCTCCTTATGAATAACAGTTCGTAACATCCAGTGTTTTTTTTTATTTAATTGGACTTTTATACCGCCCCCTCTCTGGATAGGACTCAGGGCGGTGCACAGCAGATAAAATACACATAATACATTCATCTAAATAAATACACTCATACCACTAAAACCAAATTTATTTTTATAAATTTGCAAATCCAGGGCGTGTGCATATGTGCGTAACCTGTTGGTTGCATTCAGGTTCCGTTCACGGATAGTGCGGCTGGTTTGTTTGTAGCTTAGTTTGTTTCACAGAGCTGGTCATTCGGTTCATAAACCATGGTTTAGTGCAGGAGAATACGCTTCTTCCCATATTTGGATAAACTAGGTCAGGGGTCTGCAAAGTCGGCTCTTTTAAGACTGGTGGACTTCAACTCCCAGAATTCCCCAGCCAGCCTGGCTGGCTGGGGAATTCTGGGAGTTGAAGTCCACCAGTCTTAAAAGAGCCGACTTTGCAGACCCCTGAACTAGGTTACCCTGATAGACCAGTCTCACGGGGAAAAAAAACACTTAATCTCTCCCCTGGTACAAGTGACAAAGGAAGGAGAGCCCGTGGCTTAGAGGTTAATACATCTACCTAATATACGCAGTGTTACATGGCGGCTCAGTGGCTAAGACGCTGAGATTGTCGATTGAAAGGTCGGCGGTTCGAATCCCTAGCACCACGTAACAGAGTGAGCTCCTGTTACTTGTCCCAGCTTCTGCCAACCTAGCAGTTCGAAAGGATGTAAAAATGCAAGTAGAAAAATAGGAACCACCTTTGGTGGGAAGGGAACAGCGGCCGTCTGGAGTTCCGTTTTCGCTGGTAGAGGGCTGCAGGAGGCCGTCGCAGCCAAAAACGGAGCTCGGGAGCCCGTTTCAACTAGCAGAGCACTTGCGCCACCACAGGCGCCGCCGACACGAGTGACGTCGAGCTGCCCCCCCCCCCCCCTATGGTCAAACACAACCCTGAATCGGCCCTCCATGAAATCGAGTTTGACACCCCTGTAGTAAGGGCTTTGCTTTTAGTATCGCTTCAGATCCTGCTCATCTCTAGTTACCTCCCGGAGGGCAAAAAAGCAAATAATTCTATTAGAGACTTTACTAAATCCCTCAGCGTTCCTCGTTCTCCGGATCTGTGGTCTAATTTAAGGCAGCTTTGCCCGCCAGACATCTGTGCAAATTTCCTTCAGGTAGAGGATGCCACGGCCGTTTAAAAAAAGGGCAGATGGCCAGTTGCAATTGGAGGGGGGGGGGGAAAGCTTTTTAAACCGGGGCGAAAAATCTTCTTTTCTAGACTTTTCCCCTACCTCGTTTGGTTCTCCGAGTTTTTGCTCGGACTTTGCCAAGACGGAGTGAGTCTGAATTTCAATAGGAAATGCAGGGAACTGAAGTCTCCTTTGTTGTATTTGCAAGCTTAAATAGTCCTTTATGTAGCTTTTTTTTTTTTTTTTTTTTTTGGCTTGGCTGGGCAGAGAGCTGAAATGACTGCAGCCTTTGTCAAGTCAAAGTGCCTTTCGTTGGCTAGCTCAAATAGATAAACAGGTGTTTATCTATCGCTGTATTTGCTGGATATTTTTTTTCCTCCTTCTTCTTCTTTTAATCTTTTTTCTTTTCTTTTCTTTTTTGCCTCTAGCAAAAGTTACAGACAGGGAGAATAAACTCCATCCAGAATCTCACTAGCGGTGATAATTTCCTCCACAAATTTCAGAATTTGAACCCAGCATTGTTGTTCCGCCTTTTGGGAAATTTCTTGGCTAGGAAGCTACATTCTTTTATAATGACATTGTGTTCAGAGGGAGCGCCTGTGGTTGCGTTATAACTGTTGTGTTTTATTTGCAAAGTTGAGCAGAGATTTTTTTGACCTGTTGCAAAACAGCAACTTCAAGGCTCCCTTTTTATTCTTAGGGATTTATTAGATTTTTTTTTAATGCTGCCTTAATTACTTTTACAAGTAACTCGAGGCAGCACGCATACATAACACTCCTTCCTCCTATTTTCTCCACAACAACAACCCTGTGGGGTAGGTTGGGCTGAGAGAGAGAGAGAGAGAGAGAGGCACTAGGCCAAAGTCAACCATCCAGCTTTCATGCCTAAGGTGGGACTAGAACTCACAGTCCCCTGGTGATTGGCCCAAAGTTACCATCCGCCTTTTATTCGTAAGGCGGAACTAGAACTCACAGTCCCCTGGTGATTGGCCCAAAGTTACCATCCGCCTTTTATTCGTAAGGCGGAACTAGAACTCACAGTCCCCTGGTGATTGGCCCAAAGTTACCATCCGCCTTTTATTCGTAAGGCGGGACTAGAATTCACAGTCCCCTGGTGATTGGCCCAAAGTTACCACCCGCCTTTTATTCGTAAGGCGGGACTAGAACTCACAGTCCCCTGGTGATTGGCCCAAAGTTACCATCCGCCTTTTATTCGTAAGGCGGGACTAGAACTCACAGTCCCCTGGTGATTGGGCCAAAGTTACCATCCGCCTTTTATTTGTAAGGCGGGACTAGAACTCACAGTCCCCTGGTGATTGGGCCAAAGTTACCATCCGCCTTTTATTCGTAAGGCGGGACTAGAACTCACAGTCCCCTGGTGATTGGGCCAAAGTTACCATCCGCCTTTTATTCGTAAGGCGGGACTAGAACTCACAGTCCCCTGGTGATTGGCCCAAAGTTACCATTTGCCTTTCATGCCTAAGGTGGGACTAGAACTCACTGTCTCTATGTGATTGGGCCAAAGTCATCATCCCCCTTTTATGATTAAGGCGGGTCTAGAACTCACAGTCCCCTGGTGATTGGCCCAAAGATATCAATTGCCTTTCATGCCTAAGGCGGGACTAGAACTCACAGTCTCCTGGTGATTCGCCCAAATCAAGTGGCCACGTTTGAGAGACACTGATTTAAAGCGAGCATGGAGATGGAATTTGCCAAGAAAACCTTAACCTCGACTTTCCTTAAGAGTTGGATTTCATAATGACTTTAGTTTGGAAAACGTTGGCGGTAGAAAACGGCAATTTTCCCCCCTCTCGTTCTTTTTGTGTCAGGGAGTGGAAAATTCGACGGGACGTACATATTCTGGAGAACGGCTCAAAAGTGTCTTCGTTTCAGCCAACCACTTACTATTTTGAGCGAGAGCTGTCCGTGGGTGACCCAGAAGTGGATCGGATCCGCACAGTAAACTTGCCCGCAGTGGTAAGTGGAGATTGGTTACCGGGTAGCAAAATGAGGCCAAAAGAGGAAAAAATTTAAAGCCGTGGTTAACTACCGTATTTTTGGGAGTATAAGACGCACTCTTTTCCCTCAAAAAAGAGGCTGAAAATCTGGGTGCATCTTATATACACTGAAGACAGCATTTTTTTGCCTCCCAAAACCTTGCCCCCTTCACCTAAATGGCTGTGAGTAGCCTTTAGGAGGCTTCCAGAGAGCTCCTGGGGGCTGGGGAGGGAAGTAATGAGGGAAAAACATGCCCTTTTTTGCTCAATTTTGCTTCCCCCCCCAGCCCCCAGCCCTCTATAAACCTCCTAACGGCTATTCATGCCCTTAAAAAAACAACGGGCCTGTTTTTGTGAAAAACGGGCCGTTTTTGGGAGGTCTGCAGAGTGCAAAACCTTTTTTTAAACATTTGCCTCTTCAAAACCTTGGTGCGTCTTATACTCCGAAAAATACGGTGCCTTATATCTTTCATTCTGCCCATCAACTACATTTTCCATGTTTTTATTGAGTACCTGATAAATATAGGTAGTCTTCCAGTTAGGAACCACTATGGAGTCCCAAATTTCTGTTGTGAAGCAAGGGAGTTGTTAAGGGAGTTGTGTCCCATTTTACGACCTTCCTTGCCAAAGTTGTTGAGTGAAGCACTGCTGTGGTTACGTTCGTAACACAGTTGTGTTAAGTGTTAGCTTCCCTCCCCCCCCCCCAGTGATAACCGTAATAGGGAGAAAAATACAGCTAGGCCTCAATTTTCAACCACAATTGAGCCTAACATTTCTGTGGCTGAGTGAGGTAGTTGTTGTGTTTTGCCCCATTTTACGTTCTTGCCGCAGTTGTTAAGTGAATCACTGCAGTTATTAAATTAGTAACACAGCTGTTCAGTGAATCTGGCTTTCCCATTGGCTCAAGGTCACACAAAACGGGATCACCCGATCCCAGGACATTGTGGCCGCCGTAAATACAAAACCAGTGGCCAAGCGCCCAAAATTTGAGCGCGGGAAAGGGTGAACGCTTTCCATAAGTCGCTTTTTTCAGCGCCGCAGCAACTTTAAACAGTCACTAAATGAACGGTTGTAAGTTGGGGACTCCCAGCCATGCATAAATGCCTCTCGTTGCAGATAACAATTTCATAATAACAAAAGTCTTAACGTCTCCCTTGTTTTTCTTCCTTCGTATCAGACGGCCATGAATATGGCGCGCAGAACGCCTTTCCATTTTCCTGCCGAGCTATTGCTGTTAGCCTATCAAGAAGACATGTTCACCATCCATACCGTGCAAGAGATTTTATGGGGCTACACGGATAAGTTTCTGCAGGCGGTACACAAATTTTTCCCCCACGTCGATCCGGTTTTCGGCTATTTTACACAGGTAAATGTTTTTGTCGTCAAGGGTAGATTGGCTACCCTTCTGATTATGGCTTTGATTTGATATGATGCACATTTTCCTTCACTGGCGGCCTGCTCGCTCGACGCTTGTGCGCCCCGGTTCCAAAGGGGCTGCAGCCCACGAGTGTCCCGGGAATTGGGGTCCCCTGCGATACAGCTTTTTATTCTATTTTTTTCCCTTCCTCAGCTTTCCATCGAAGTCCTGTGCTACCTTGCGAGTACGGGAATGCTCACCTAGGCAGTCTTGGCTGAATATTGCTTGAGGATTGTTACCCCTGCTGTTTTTTTAAACAGGGCAGCGGTTAAAGTATGCTGTGCTCGTCCAATATCCTATAGACTCCGATGTCTCCTGGATAGTCTGCTTATTAGCATCTCATTGTTGTTGTTGTTTTAATTCAAATTTATACCCCGCACCTTCTCCAAAAAGGACCCAGGGCGGCGCACAGGAAATTTAAAACAATACAAATATAACAAAAATACAAAATTTTAAAAAACTCATATCCTGTGCTAAAATAGTATAAAATCCCCCGAATTAAAATCTATCTAAAAACAGTCAAAACGGGAGGTTATGCTAGGCCGGCTTGTTGGAAAAGGTGCGTTTTAAGACGCTGGTGGAAGAGGCGGAGGTCTGAGATGGTGCGTAATTCGGGGGGCAAGTCGTTCCAAAGGGTAGGGCCCGCCACAGAGAAGGCCCTTCCCCTGGGTGTCGCCAACCGGCATTGCCCGGCCGACGGCACCCTGAGAAGGCCCTCTCTGTGGGAGCAGATTGGTCGAAGGGATTGTGGCTCTCTGTCTCTCTTAAGTGAGTATAATCAACAGCGCAGAAAAAAAGGCAATTGATAAGCTTGCCGGTCTCTTTTTGGCACAGGATATATCCATGATGACGGACCTATGGCACGCGAGCTGTCGCCCAGCTCAGATCCACCGCGCATGCCCACGCTCCTCCCGCCAGCCAGATTTTTGGGTTTCTGGTGCCGGCAGGAGACACGTGTGAATGTGTGGGGAGTAGAGGGAGGTCGCATGTGAATACGTGGGGGGAGCTGGGGGAGTGCGCATTTTTGGTGCTCCCTCCACCCTGCCCCACGTGGGGCATTTTGGTGGGGCATTTTAGTGCTAGCAGGCCTCCCTGAAGCCTTCTTGCACCAAAAATGAGGATGGCTTTGGAACTCTCTCCTAATGGGAGAAGATCTGCACCCAACCTTGACTTGAAGTGGGGAGATGCTCCCGATCCTCATTCCCTAAACGAGTTTGCCCCACTTAGTGGGGTGGGGTGTGGTGGAGGCCAAAAAGAGAGCGCCAAAGCCATCCCCAAGCTATTAAACCGAAATATTCCAAGTGCTATGAATCGCACGCTCCCTTCGTCTACGTGGGGAAGAGATTGAGAGTTCTCCCTCCCATTCCATTAGTCTAGAGCAAATTAATTTATGTCTCATTCGGCTGGACTGAGTTAAAAAACTGAGGTAAGCCAGCCAGAGGAGGCGTGGCCAAAATTACGTAACTCAGTCTCTAGGCTAATGGACAAAGTTAACCCATGCTTCGCAGCGTACATAGAAGGACCGTTCAGGTAAGTCAGCGGTCCTTCTCCCTCCCATTCCATTGCTGGAGAGGTGGCCAGACGGGCGGGATCTCTCAGCTGCGGTGAGGATAACTCCCTAAAAAATCCGCTTGCCTCTTCTTCCCACCCCCGAGTGGCAATCGCAGAGAAAGCGGCCAGGAAGGTGGTGGCACTTGGCTGCGGTGCGTTTGCGAGCTGCCCAAAGTTGAGCCGTCCGTCTGGCGACACAGGCCCAGAAACAGCAAGAAGGAAGAGGGGGCTGTTTTCCGGAAATCTGTGCACCCTGTGCACTACTACTGCCGAGCTGAAGTAACTGCATTCATGCGTGAGCCCACACACGCGTGCACATCCACATCGCCCTTTAAGGCAGAGGAAATGGGCGAGGAAAACTGATTGTTGCCCATCTTAATAGGCAAAAGCACTCGAAGGGCAGCTGGGGGAGATCTCGCCTGCTTCCATTTTTCAAGCCAAAGGCGCTTAGAAGGCGTATGCACACCCAGGAACGGAAAAGGTTGGATGGAGAAAGCCGCGAAGGAGCGATGGCCATTGTCCTACTCCCCTATTTCCAGAAAACACCTCCCCCCCCCTCCTTCCTGCTCTTCTCTTGGCCTGGACATTTCTGATTGGCTAGCTCTGTGTCTTAGCCACTGAGCTACTGCGTCCCTTATTGACTTCTTATCCGGCGCCAATTTAGTGCTGACCATTTAGTTGGCCAGAGTCTTGTACAGTATATAGGCTTCAATAAACCATGAATGCTGCCATCTGCATGGAATCATCCTGATTCTTCGCGTCTAATATGTGTACATTTTATTCCCATTTTGAACCATTTCAAAAAGCTTTCCTGAAAGTAAAAGTCCTTTCTGCTGTTTTTTTGTTTGTTTGTTTGTTTCCTGTGTAGATGAATGCGACAGATGATGGGGAATATCTCATGTTAACTGGAGAAAAGAACTACCTGGACTTCACCAGAGTAATTGAATGGAATGGCAAAGAGTAATGTTTCTTCCTTCTTTTTTTTCTTCTTCACTGGTCTTCTTTTATCTTTGTGGCAGTGCATGTTGTAATTCTCGCCTTACAGTTTAATTCGTTCATTTGATATTTTTTTATCCCGCCTTTATCATTCTTTCTAAACACCGTATTTTTCGGACTATAAGACGCACCGTTGTATAAGACGTGGAAAAAACGGGCGGAAAATGAGCCTTTTTTACCAAAACGGAGGCATTTTTGCCTTCCCTCAGCCCTGCTGAAGCCTGCAGAGTGCTCCTGAGGCCAGGAGAAGGCAAAAACACCTCAGTTTTTCACCTGCCTATAGTGGAACTAGAACTCGCAGTCTCCTGGTTTCTAGGCCCAGCCCCTTAAACTCTAGACTAAACCTATTCCGAAATGTTTCATTAGATCTAGTGGATTTCCCTCTTCTTCCCAAAGATTCTTAATATATGTATATATATAATATATATTATATACTTGTGTCACAACACCCTGTTAGGCCCCAATTAAGGGAGGAAGCATACTGCTCTCCTTTTCTGCCTTTGGGCTCATCACCAGAGACCATCTAGATAGAAAGCCATGAGTTCCGTTGTGTAATATTTTTATATGTGTGTTACGTTTTTGAGCTGATCAATAAATAAGTCAGGGAGACTAGTATAGACCTATTTCGAGCTTTTTAGCTCTCATCAGCTAGCCATACCCTTACTGGGATTTGAACCGGGGCTGTATTACATGTTAGGCAAAGCCTTAGCCACTTAAGCCACCAGGTTCTCTTCCTGCTCAGCTGAGACAGGAGGATAAGTATATACTTGTGTCACAACACCCTGTTAAGCCCCAATTAAGGAAGGAAGCATACTGCTCTCCTTTTCTGCCTTTCGGCTCATCACCATCTAGACAGAAAGCCAGAGTTGCTTAACATGAGACCATCTAGACAGAGACCATCTAGACAGAAAGCCATGAGTTGCCTAACATGTAATACAGCCCCGGTTCAAATCCCAGTAAGGGTATGACTAGGTGATGAGAGCTAAAAAGCTCAAAATAGATCTATCCTAGTCTCCCTGATTTATTGATTGATCAGCTCAAAAACGTAACACATAATATATATTAATATATATAAAATTTGGATGCTGCTCTTCAGGTTCCATGAGTTAAACCTCCCTTCTTCACAGGCTCAATTTCTATTTCAATTTTCAATTTTATTCAATTTATATAACCGCGCCTATCTCCCCGGAGGGACTCAGGGCGGTGCACAGGAAATTAAAACGGAAGTACAAAACATAACAATAGACAAGACAATAATAAATAGGACTTCAAGCTAAAAACTAATTAAATTCAATTGTGCCCTGTGCTAAAAGATTCCTTAAAATCTGCTAACCCATTAAGATCCCAATTAAAACAATTTAAAACTCAGTCTACAAAAGTGGTTGCGGGGACTAGGCCAGGCTCAATCTTGATAAGAATGTTAAGAATGATTTCTTCCTCAGTGTCCCTGGTTAAGCACAGAAAAAGTAGGAAGGTGCTTCAAGGAACATTGCCGCTTATCTTTTGGGGCAAGTTGGGTTTCGGGGAAAACCCGTCCTCACGATGAAGAAAGAAGGCGGCTTGGGAACAAGAATTTTATATGAGTGGGTTTGTATTCGGGATTGCCAGTGTTTCTTTGCCCTCTTTTGGAAAACCCGTAATTAGATCCCAGGCTTTGCTTTCACAAGAGGTCTCGTTATGGGGTGGTTTCGACAGTTCTGTGGAGAAATATCAGATGCTGGATGAAAGAGGCCTTTTGATCTTCCGACCCGGCAGGAAAGACTCTTTCATCTCGTAACGCTGATGATCCTTGATTCCTTCTGACCTTTTCTCCTGATAGCAATCTGGACTGGTGGACCACACCCAGCTGCAACATGATCAATGGGACCGATGGAGGGACGTTTCACTCGCTGCTCACCAGAGATGAAAGGCTCTATATCTTCTCCACAGATTTCTGCAGGTAAGGAGAGTGGGAAGCAGCTGCCTGGAATTCACGACTCAAAGACGCCATTTTTTTTCGGAGGATAAGACGCACCTTTCCCCCCCCCCCAAAAAAGAGGCTGAAAATCTGGGTGCGTTTTATACAATACAATAGCAGAGTTGGAAGGGACCTTGGAGGTCATATAGTCCAACTCCCTGCCTAGGCAGGAAACCCTGCACCCCTTCAGACAAATGGCTATCCAACATCTTCTTGAAGTCTTCCAGTGTTGGGGCATTCACAACTTCTGGAGGCAACTTCTGTTCCACGGATGAATTGTCCTAACTGTCAGGAAATTTCTCCTCAGTTCTAAGTTGCTTCTCTCCTTGATTAGTTTCCACTCATTGCTTCTTGTTCTGCCCTCAGATGCTTTGAAGAATAGTGTGACTCCCAAATCTTCTTTGTGGCAACCCCTGAGATATTGGAACACTGCTATCATGTCTCCCCTGGTCCTCATATGTACGCAACCCATTTCATCTATTATTGACTCCTGCAACTTTGCTGGCCATGGCAAAGCCAAGCAGAATCAGGGGTGGGCTGATGGGGGCGGTCTTCGGGAGACCCTCTAGCTAAGATTCTGTGCAGTTCGGAGAACCCCCAAATCCCACTCGTGGCCTGGCCACGCCCACCCCATCCCTCCCAGGAGTCTCCATGCGGCCTGTTTTGGATGCAGGTCAGTGCAGGGCGCAGACGCTCGGGGAGGGCGAAAAACGGGAGTACCAGAAGTTCTGGAAGGGCCTCCAGAGCCTGGGAAGGCCGTTTTCGCCCTCCCAGAGGATCGAAGAAAGCCTCCGGAACCCGGGGAGGGCAAAAATGCCCCCCTCCCCTGATGCAAGGGGCCAACTAGTGGCAACCCCTGAGATATCGGAAGACTGCTATCATGTCTCCCCTGGTCCTTCTTTTCATTAAACTAGACATGCCCAGTTCCTGCAGCCGTTCTTCATATGTTTTAGCCTCCAGTCCCCTAATCCTCTTTGTTGCTCTTCTCTGCACTCTTTCCAGAGTCTCCACATCTTTTCTATATCGTGGCGACCAAAACTGAATGCAGTATACACTGAATACAGGATTTTTGGCCTCCCGAATCCCCACCCCCTTCACCAAAATGGCCGTGCAGAGCCTTTAGGAGTGCTTCCAGAGTGCTCCCAAAGTGGGTAGGGCAAAAACGAGCAGAAAATGGGTTTTTGCTCGTTTTTGCCCCCCAACCCCCAGGATTACTCTACAAACAGGCCCGTTTTTGTGAAAAATGACTGGTGTTTTTGCTCATTTGCTCAGAGATTAACACCAAGATTAATACTAGACCCAATAATCAAATAATACCTCAGTGAAGGAACTACCAATACAGAGAAACAAGCTAACAGCAAACCATCCAGAACTTTCCCACCAACAGCGAGCCGCCAGCATATAAAAATAAGAGCACAAAACCCCATTGTCTTTTAGCGTTGATGATATTAGCTAGTTCGGCAATGCAAGGTCTGCAGGAAAACACACCAAACTCGGAGGGCACCAAGGACCCCTCAGCCATCGCGACTTGTAAGACATGATATAAACACTTAGGGCCATGATGGCGAACCTATGGCACACGTGCCACAGGTGGCACGCGGAGCCATTTGTTAGGGCACGCGAGGCGTTGCCCTGTCAGCTGGCCAGCGCGCATGACCTCGGCCTTCTTTTGAGGCCGTTTTCTGGCCTCCGGAGGTCAAAAACCAGCCCTACCGGAAGTCACAATTCTCGAACTTCCCATAGGTCCGTTTTTCACCTTCAGGAGGCTTCCCTAAAGCAGGGGTCTCCAACCTTTGCAACTTTAAGTCTGAAGGACTTCAGCTCTCAGACTTCTCCAGCCAGCTTTGCTGGCTGGAGAAGTCTGGGAACTGAAGTCCTTCAGGCTTAAAGTTGCAAAGGTTGGAGACCCCTGGCCCAGGCCCTGACACTGACAGCTTTGCTGGCTGGAGAAGTCTGGGAGCTGAAGTCCTTCAGACTTAAAGTTGCAAAGGTTGGAGACCTCTGGCCCAGGCCCTGACACTGACAGCTTTGCTGGCTGGAGAAGTCTGGGAGCTGAAGTCCTTCAGACTTAAAGTTGCAAAGGTTGGAGACCCCTGGCCCAGGCCCTGACACTGACAGCTTTGCTGGCTGGAGAAGTCTGGGAGCTGAAGTCCTTCAGACTTAAAGTTGCAAAGGTTGGAGACCCCTGGCCCAGGCCCTGACGCTGACAGCTTTGCTGGCTGGAGAAGTCTGGGAGCTGAAGTCCTTCAGACTTAAAGTTGCAAAGGTTGGAGACCCCTTGCCCAGGCCCTGACACTGACAACTTTGCTGGCTGGAGAAGTCTGGGAGCTGAAGTCCTTCAGACTTAAAGTTGCAAAGGTTGGAGACCCCTGCCCTAAAGGGCTTCCGAGAGCAAAAACCACCCCTACAAGCAAACCGGAAGTGACTAGAAAACCTCTGGCGCCTGGGGAGGGTGGAAAAAACTTGCCAAAATGTGTATGGGTGGGTGGGGGGAGTGTTGCTGGTCGCGCGCAGAGCATTATGGGTATGGCACGCCAGCGCATGACCCTCTCTGTACTTCCCTCGTTTTTGGCACGGGGGCCAAAAAAAAGGTTCGCCATCCCTGACTTAGGGCCTTGCGTGCAGATGTTTTATAATATCGTTTTGTTCTTTTCCAGATCCATCTACCTAACCTTCGAGGAAGAGTTAACCGTTTTGGGAATTCCAACATACCGGTTTACGCCTCCCTTGGCAATCTTTGCCAATGTCTCGGTTAATCCAGACAACGCCGGATTCTGTGTGCCAGCCGGCCACTGTATGGGGTCTGGAATCCTGAATGTCACAGCTTGCAAACAAGGTGAGTCCCACACCAGGACCCAGTTCCTTTTGACCGGTAGTCCTCGATAGATGGCTGTTAAGGGAGCCCAGAAGTTCTGTCGTATGTCCTGAGGCTCGTACGTGGAGGCACCCACATCGCTGACCCAATGATGTGATCATTTTTGCAGCTCTCAATTCAGTAAACCCTGTGGTCATGAAATGGGCACGTGGTCATTAAGCAAGTTTGTCTTTCGTTACAAAGCTTTTGAGCATCCTCTCCATAGTTCTCACTTACAGTTTGTATGGAATTGTATATTACCAATCTAGTATGTGTGTGTGTGTGTGTGTGTGTGTGTGTGTGTGTGTGCATTATTATCATCGTTAATCATTTATTTGACTATATCTATTATTGCTTCATTTTATACATAATATTCTAAATTTAACTTAATTTTTATTATGACACTAGCCATTCCTGGCCACGCGTTGCTATGGCCCAGTCTGGTTAAATGGCCAACCAATCTGTGTGTAGATCTACACCTGCACACACAAACACCTACACACAACCACCGTATAACCCCCAACCTACCTACCTACTGTATTTCTCCCTCTCTCCCTCTACCTACCTACCGTATTTCTCCCTCTCTCTATCCCTCTACCTACCTACCCCTCTATCCCTCTACCTATCTGCCTACCTACCTACCCACTGTACAGTATTTCTCCTTGAATCTTATGGACAGAGTATTTTATGTCATAAAGGATGACATAATACCTGTGGCCCACTGCTCTCTCTGTATCCATCTACCTACCTTTTTTACAATTTTTTACATTTCCGTTGTGTGTACCTGGCACAGGTGTGACATCTACACAATCTATATATCATTGGTGCCGTACTTGAAAGGAACGTTGTGTGAAAATTTGGAAGCCATCGGTGCAGGACTTTCGGAGATTAGCAGTTTTGAACAAACACTTGTTACATTTTTATTTATATAGATTTAATGACATCATCCTGTAGCCTTCCAGTAGTAGTGCAGTCTTATATCTATTGCCATTCGTAGTATTTGTGGTTTTTAACAGTTTTGTGGTTGTTCTTACAGGGGCCCCAATATTCTTATCGCTCCCACATTTCTTCCATGCTGAGGATAGCTACGTCAGGTCGGTGGACGGCATGCACCCCAATAAACAGAATCACGACACCTTTCTTGATATTAACCCAGTAAGTCCCTTTATTTCTGTGGACCTCAAAATCATCTACAGGTGGCCCTCTACCTACGGTAGCCATTGAGCCCAACATTTCTGTTGCTAAGCAAGACAGTCGCTAAGTGAGTTTTATCACGTTTTATCACCTTTCTTGCCAGGGTGAATCACTGCAGTTCTTAAGTTAACAACATGCCTCTTTCAACGAATCTGCAACAGTCGTAAGGGTGAAAGCTGGTCATAAGTCACTTTTTTCAGCGCTGTCGTAACTTTGAACGGCCACTAAACAAACTGTTGTAAGTTGAGGACTACCTGTATTTCATTGGCTGCAGGCACATAAGAGTATAAAGTCAAGCTTTTTTTTAAAAAAAAAAACCGTTTGAGCAAATAGAACAGTGATGTTCACCTTTTCGGTACCGAGTGCCCAAACTGGAACATGCGTTTGCCGGAAATCCCATACTAGATTGGTAAAGTGATGATAACAGTTGAAACAATAAGTTTGATTTTTAAGTGAAAGCACACTTGTTTGTTTGTTTTTCCTTTCAGCTGACAGGAGTTGTGGTGCGAGCCAACAAACGAATGCAAATCAACGTTTTTGTTGAAACGATGCCTGAATTTATGTAAGTATTGTATGGAGAACCCGGCTGGTGTTTTTTATTTAGTCATTTACCGTATCTTTCGGAGTATAAGACGCACCTTTCCCCCCCTAAGAGGGTGAAAATGTGGGTGTGTCTTATACACTGAATGTAGCCCCACCCCCCTACCATCCCCCAACCTTTGGCCTCTGCCTCCCTCCCAGCAATTTACCTCCTTGCAGCAAACTGGGAAAATGGGGCTTGCGGAGGCTGCAATAGGCTATAGCAATCTCTGCAGCCTGAAACAGCTGATGATCGGGAGAAATTGAAAGCGAAACTTGCTGTTTGCTCCATGGGGCAAATTGCTGGAAGGCAGAGGCAGATTTTTTTTTCTTGTGCTAATCAGGCTGTTTGCTGCAAGGAGGTAAGTCAATAACTATAAATGCCTATAGGACGTTCAAATTATTAGACTTATTTTTTTAAAGACTGCTTTATTGTTGTTCTAGACAGCTTAACAAAATGAAGAAGCTTTTTAAAATAAATGCCTGATCTCAAGAGGCAACGTGCTATTGTTTTTAAAAGTGCTATTCTTTTAAATAGCAGAGAATAACTATACTTCCAGAAAGCACATCAATTTTAACATTACAGTAATCCCTCGTTTTTCGCGGTTAATGGGGACCGGAACCTTCCGCGAAAACTGAAAAACCGTGAAGTAGGATTCGCACCGGAAACTTGAGTTGGTGGACATCGTTTAAAGCAAGCACTAGGGGGCGCTTGCCTCCTACCGATGCATTTTTTTTCTGTATTTTTGAAAAACCCGCGAAGCACTGAAGCCGCGAAACATGAAGCCGCGAAAAACGAGGGATCACTGTACCTGTAGAAATCTAGCCTGAACTGTAACACTACAAACAGTGTGTATTGTCTGTACTATTTGCTGTTTGTTGCAAGGAGGCAAATTGCTGGGAGGCAGAAGCAGATTTCCCCCCCTTGTTTTCCTTCCCAAAAGCTAGGTGCATCTTATCCTTTGGAGCGTCTTATATTCCGAAAAATACGGTATTTATTTATTCAATATATATTCATTCCATTAAGCAGGAGACTAATGCATGTACAAATGGAACAATAATGTATGTGTGCACATCAAAGGAATCGTATAGATGCAAATCATGCATCGGCAAATTGAAACTGCGAGAAAGATATTCAGCAGAAAAACCAGCTTATGAAGTAGACTGGTTTATGAAGTAGGCAGTCGGCAGTGTCTCCCTTTACGTTCTGAGCTCAGCAAAACGGGCACCCAAATCAAATCAGTTAATATGGAAAAATAGTTTCGGTAAATAGCTAAGATGGTGGTTTAAGAGCTGTCCCCAGTTAATGTTGGTGATGGAGAATAAAACTTTCCACAACTCAATTCAGCAATCTAAACCGGTGGTAGTCAACCTAGTCCCCTACCGCCCACTAGTGGGCGTCCCAGCTTTCATGGTGGGCGGGAGGGGTTTTGTCTGATACCGAAGCGCTTTCCTTTTTAAAATTTAATTGACTTCCCTACTTTGTAAATCCCCATGACTGTGGAACCGGTGGGCGTTTAGAAAATTTCACTACTAACAGAGATGCAAAAGTGGGCGGTAGGTCTAAAAAGGTGGACTACCCCTGATCTAAACCATAGGATCAATAGTTGCAGGGACAGGATATGTCTCGTCTAATGACGAGAAGGGTGACATGATAGCAGTCTTCCAGTAATTTCCGGGGGCTGCCCCAGAGCAAAAGGGGGGTCAGTGTATTTTCCTTAAGCACAAGAAGTAACAGATGGAAGTTTAACAAAGATACGTCCAACCTCGAATAAAGGAGAAATTTCCTGACAATGAGGAAAATTAACCAGTGGAAACAGCTTGTCTTCAGAAGTTGTGGGGCCCGCCCATCTGCGCATGTGCGCGCCACCCCTGCCCCGCGCGTCGTTTCTGTTTGGGCCTGTTTTCACCCTCCTCATGCTCCGGAGTCCTCCCCCGGCCGACTGGAAGACCGAAAATCATCGAGTCCCTTCGGGGAGAGAGAGCGGGTTATAAATAAAAAATTATTATTATTATTATTATTATCTGACTGGTGCGCCAGAGCTGATGGCTCGCATGCTGTCAAATATGGCTTTGCGTGCCACCTGTGGCACCTGTTTGCCATCACAGGTATAGGCGGTTGGACTACACCAGGGATGTCCAAACTTGGGAACTTTAAGACTTGTGGACTTCAACTCCCAGAATTCTCCAGCCAGCATAGCTGGCTGGGGAATTCTGGGAGTTGAAGTCCACAAGTCTTAAAGTTCCCAAGTTTGGACATCCCTGGACTACACACTTCCAAGATCTCTTGCAATCCTGTTACAATGCGAAGGAAAGCTGAAGTACATTTATCGGCACCGTTGCAGTCTCCCTTAGCAACTGCTTCGCTTAACAACTGGGTTGCCTAGCTCAATGGTGGTTACTCAACTAGAGCTTAGAGTTTATTGGTTTTTTTATACCGCCCTACTCCCGAAGGACTCAGGGCGGTGTACAGCCAAAATAAAAACAAATCTATAAAAGTTAAAAGAAAGCTTTTAAAAGACATTAAAACGAGGACCACCTGTATCCCATTTTCCTGAGCTCTGAAGGCTAACGAGATGCTTTCCCATCATGATTCATTTTTAGCTTTATATGGGATTTTAGCGCAGGGTTAGTTTAATTTTATTTTCTATTGTACTATGTTTGTATTTTATATGTATTTTACATTCCCTGTGCCCCGCTTCGAGTCCCTTCGGGGAGAGAGAGCGGGTTATAAATTAAAATTTATTATTATTATTATGTAATCCTTGAAGCAGGGTCGTTCTCTTGAGAATCACCAGAAAACACGCTTGTTCTATCTGTATTTTTGTTTTTGTTTTATTTCAGCCAAACAGGGAGTATCAAAAGGATGCCCTACCCAGTGATGTTTGTAAATGAGGTAGGCACTCATCAAATGTCCCCGCCGTCACCCCGGGTGTCGTAAGGAAGTTCTCTGAATCTGGAAAGGGAAGCGGAAACTTGCTGCATGGCGGATGAGAACAGACGGGGCATTTCTGTCGGCTGCCACCTTAACGTTTGCTTGGGTCCTTCATTGCCGTGCAGTGAGGGTGACAGCCTGCCCATGCACTCCTGGGAGGGTGGATGGAAGGAGGAATGTTTGGGGGAAAGCGAAAGTAACGGCTGCGTCTCCCAGAGATGCTGCCTCAAGGTCTGGGAGAAGGCAGCTGCATATCAGCTCTTCTGAAAACATCTTGCTCGAGCCTGATTGGTCACGGTGCGTGTGTGTGTGTGAGCGATGGGAGGCTATTAAGGGAGGGAAAAGTTAAATTTAGGAATTTGGGCACACAATTGTCAGTTCTGGCTATACATTTTTAGAGCTTAGTTTTAGTATATATGGGTTTTAGCGCAGGGCTGGTTTAATTCATTTTAATATTGTAATTGTTTGTGGTTTTATTGTATTTTTAATTCCCCTGTGCCCCGCCTCGAGTCCCTTCGGGGAGAGAGAGCGGGTTATAAATTATTATTATTATTATTATTATTATTATTATTATTATTATTATTATTATTATTATTACTGCAATACACTTCTTAAGAGCCATGGTGTTACAGCAGTTAGAATGCAGCATTGACTGCTGGCTGACTGCAATTTGGCAGTTCAAATCCCACCTTCCAAGGTCAGTAAAATGAGGACCCAGATTAGCAATTAGCAAGAGATATCAGCAAATCCGGCAGAGAGAGCAATTAGCAGAGAAGGCATGCATTCTGCTGACTTCCTCTTCTAGTGGCGATAATTACACTTCTCTAATTGCATTCTAACATTCCAACATCCTTACCATCATGTCATCATGGTATTATATATTGTCTACCCAACTCTAAGAGTTTACTCCTAACAAATAGGATGACTCTCTAAACCACTTAGAGAGGGCTGTAAAGAGCTGTGAAGCAGCATATAAGTCTACTGCTAATAGAACTATACCTTTCTCCAAAAAAAATGGAGCCAAGGATGGCTCAAGGAAGATTTAAGTGCTGGCAGGTCTGACAATTTCAGCCTTACCTCTAAGAAGAGGCATCAGTCTATGGATCAGAAGGTCCGAGAGAAGGAGGAACGAACAACTCAGAATTCACCCCCTTGTTATGAGCTGGGATTCCCCAGCAGCACGAAGCCGAGTCCTCGTCCTGATAAACCCCTTTTATTTAATTTACAGTGAATTCCTCTCCAGCAGAGTCTTCCCTCTCCCACCGTCTTTCAAGATAGATCACAATTACCGACCTTGATCAGGCTTGGAGAGTGGCCAGGCCGAGATCTTTCAGACACTGCAATACTTATTCATTTATTATTTATTTTATTAAATTTATAGACCGACCCCTCTCCCCAAGGGGACTCGGGGCGGTGCGCAGGAAATTAAAAATCATATAAATGCAGCAAAAGACAAAAGATTAAAACCGAATTAAATTACCCCTGTGCTAAAATATCAACATTAAAACCCTAAAAACTGTATCCCTTGAAATCCCAAGTAAATAATTTATTTCTGCGGGCTAGGTATGATAGGTTAGGCCAGGCCGGCCTGATGGAAGAAGGCAGGAATGAACTAATTGTCTCCTGCAAACTCCACTCCCCTTTCGCTCCTCTGTTATTCCCTCTGGGAGGGGGCATTCACCATCCACCTGTGGCCTTACTCCCAAGTTGACCCCTGTTCTTTAGCCGTTCCCTTTGTCTGGCAACTCTGCGCATGCGCACACCGGGAACAGGCTCCAGCTGATCCTCTGCCTCACTGATGTCTGACTCCGAAGGCAGCTGATAACTGTCAGACGACCCTGGCTCCCTCTCTGCCTCCAGTGCAGAGCCGTCCGAGCCTTCCCCAGACTCCAGGACTGGCCCAGGTTCCTCCCCAACCTCCTCACTCTCCGAATCTGCTGGCTACTGGTGGGCCACAACACCCCTCCGATATTCTTAGTCATAGATTAAAGGTTAAGTGTATGCTTAGTTTTCCCCAAACCTCCTGACCTTAAATGCCAAGTGTTGGGGGGCTCAGCCTTCTCCCACTTAAGCCACACTTGGCCACGATGGGATGGGCAGATAAACCCAAGTTGTGTCTCCTTCCCCACCTCCTTGTTCGTTCTTTCCCTCCTCAGAGTTTTCTACTGGACGATGTAAATGCAGGAAAGCTCCGGGCGGCTCTGCTGGAGTCCAATTTTATCCAAGCTGTCCCCTTCATCCTGCTGGCCCTGGGAATTATTTGTGGAGCTGTGTTTCTGGGAGTCACCTATTGGCCCAGAGGGAAAAAAGAGGAGGTAAGTTTTTTTGTTTGTTTCTTCCTTCCTTTTTTCCTTCCTTCCTTCCATCCCTCCCTATCTTTTTCTTCCTTCCATCCATCGATCCTGTCCCACCCTCCCCATCTGTCTATCCATCCATCCTTTCCTTCCATTCATCCTCTCCCTCCCTTCCTATCTATCTTTTTCTTCCTTCCTTCCTTCCTTCCATCCATCTTGCCCTGCCCTCCCTTCCATCCCTCTATCCATCCATCCTGTCCCTTTTTTCCTTCCTTCCATCCATCCATCCATCCATCCATCCTGCCCCACGCTCCCTTCCATCTGTCTATCCATCCATCCTTTCCTTCCATCCATCCATCCTCTCCCTATCTATTTTTTCTTCCTTCCTTCCTTCCTTCCTTCCTTCCTTCCTTCCTTCCTTCCTTCCATCCATCCATCCTGCCCCGCCTTCCCTTCCATCTGTCTATCCATCCATCCTGTTCCTTCTTTCCTTCCTTCCTTCCATCCACCCACCCATCCTGTCCCTCCTGCTTCCCTTCCTATCTTTTCCTTCCTTCCATCCTTCCTTCCTTCCTCCATCCATCATGTCACTCCCTCCCTCCCTATCTATCTTTTTCTTTCTTCCATCCATCCATCCTGCCCCGCTTTCCCTTCCATCCGTCTATCCATCCATCCTGTCCCTTCTTTCTTTCCTTCCTTCCTTCCTTCCTTCCTTCCTTCCATCCATCCATCCATCCATCTATCCATCCAGTTCCTCCCTCCCTCTCCCTTCCTATCTATCTTGTTCTTCCTTCCTTCCTTCCTTCCTTCCTTCCTTCCTTCCTTCCTTCCTTCCTTCCTTCCTTCCTTCCTTCCTTCCATCCATCCATCCATCCATCCATACTGTCCCTTCTTTCCTTCCTTCCTTTCATCCATCCTGTCCCTTTCTTCCTATCTATCTTTTCCTTCCTTTCATCCATCCATCCTGTCCCTCCCTCCCTTTTCTTTTCCTCCCTTCCTCACCTACTTCCTTGTTCATTCTAGGGAAGAGATTTAATAGGCCCACAGTAAAATGCGTCTCAGCAACATTCTGGTGCTGACTTGTATCCCATGGTAAGACACACAACGTTTGTCTCTTCCTGGTGTCTCCCAGCTAAGTGAGGGAGCTTCTCCCTTCAGAATTCTGAAATCTTAAAGCCTGATTTTGCACATGTACCAGCCACTTATCGGCATCATAATCCCTATGGGTGCTGACATTCCTATTGGTTAATTAAAAATTGTATCTCATAAATGAATATTATTCCTTGCGATGGGCTCAAGCAAGGGACTTTTCGGAACGTTGAGTCTCACGACGTATAAATATACATGTGTGAAGCAGTTTTGAGATTCCATTCTTCTGCTTGAACAACGTTGGGTCGTCCACTCTCAACTCTTGATAGATTGCAACAGCCCTGGGACGTCTTACCTGGAGCTGTTTAAAAACGAAACAGGGACCCTAAAAGTCTGAGAACAACCCCACATTTCTGGGAGGGGGGATACACCTCTTGGGTGTCCGGTTTGTGGGTCTGTAGGGCTTTTAATTGGTCTGCCAAGGGAAGACAATCTAGAAGAGCAGTATTGAAGTTGTAAATTGCTCATCTTCCTTTTTGGATCTTAAGAGGGGAAGATATTATAAATCCTGCTCTTTGGGGATGGTGCGGATTTGGTGAGGTTTCTTCCAGTGGTCCTGGTGAAGGCGCTTTCTTGGTTGGGTGTATTATTATTTTTTTACGTTGTTTTTACATAGTCTTTTGAAACAAACAAGGTAGTTTTTTTTTTTTTAAAGAGATGATCTCCCTTCGCATTGGGACCCAAAGGTAGGTCGTGCTCATTCCCAGTGGGGGAACCCAACCAGTTTAACAGCCAGTTCAGTGAGCATACACTTTGCGGCATTCAAAAATTGCCCATTTTAAGCTTCAAACCTTAAAAACCTGCCGCGCAAATTTGCCACGCAAATCAGCTGAGCTTAAAAAAAAAACCAGGAAAAAATAGGGCAGGGGCTGGGTGGGCGTGGCCATGGTGGGCGTGGCCTAGTTGGCCCCCTGCATCAGGGGAGGGGGGCATTTTTGCCCTCCCCGGGTTCCGGAGGTTTTTGTTCGATCCTCCGGGAGGGCGAAAACGGCCTCCCCAGGCTCTGGAGGCCCTTCCCGAACTTCTGGTACTCCCGTTTTTCGCCCTCCCCGAGCGTCCACGCCCTGCACTTACCTGCATCCAAAACAGGCCGCATGGAGACTCCAGGGAGGGATGGGGTGGGCGTGGCCAGGCCAGGAGTGGGATTTGGGGGTTCTCCGAACTGCACAGAATCTTAGCTAGAGGGTCTCCGGAAGCCCCCCCCATCAGCCCACCCCTGATTCTGCTTGGCTTTGCCATGGCCAGCAAAGTTGCAGGATTCGATAAGAGATGAAATGGGTTGCATACATATGAGGACCAGGGGGAGACATGATAGCAATCTTCCAATATCTCAGGGGTTGCCACAAAGAAGATTTGGGAGTCAAACTATTCTCCAAAGCACCTGAGGGTAGAAAAAGAAGCAATGGGTGGAAACTAATCAAGGAGAGAAGCAACTTAGAACTGAGGAGAAATTTCCTGACGGAACAATTCATCAGTGGAACAGAAGTTGCCTCCAGAAGTTGTGAATGCCCCAACACTGCAAGTCTTCAAGAAGATGTTGGATAGTCATTTGTCTGAAATGGTATAGGGCTTCCTGCCTAGGCAGGGAGTTGGACTTGAAGACCTCCGAGGTCCCTTCCAGCTCTATTCTGATGGATTGATTGACCACCCTTCCCCAGGGATCTACAACTACTCCGATCCCGGCCAAGGCGAGGATTTCAAGTCGAGTTAGAGTAACAGTAACAGGTGGGGAAAGAGTGCAGAGAAGAGCAACAAAGATGATTAGGCGACTGGAGGCTAAAACATACGAAGAACGGTTGCAGGAACTGGGTAGGTCTAGTTTAATGAAAAGGAGCACCAGGGGAGACATGATAGCAGTCTTCCAATATCTCAGGGGTTGCCACAAAGAAGAGGGAGTCAAACTATTCTCCAAAGCCCCTGAGGGCAGGACAAGAAGCAATGGGTGGAAACTAATCAAGGAGAGAAGCAACTTAGAACTGAGGAGAAATTTCCTGTCAGTTAGAACAATTCAGTGGAACGACTTGTCACCAGAAGTTGTGAATGCCCCAAACACTGGAAGTCTTTAAAAGGACGTGGGATAGCCATTTGTCTGAAATGGAGTAGGGCTTCCTGCCTAGGCAGGGGGTTGGACTAGAAGACCTCGAAGGTCCCTTCCAACTCTGCTATTGTATCGTATTGTGTTGTACACACAATCTCTAAATTAACTCGTCGTTGTTGTTGTTTTGCCTCCCTCCTCACAAACAGGGCAGCGTTGATGAACGAGCTCCGCTTATCCGGACTTAAACCTCGATCTCCCCGACCGTACCAGGTTTACAAAAAAGAAAAGAAATAGAAGACCTTCACCATGATAACTGAACAGGACAAGTGTTTTTAACTGCCACCACAACCTACCACTTCAACGGCGCCCTCGTAGTCCTCTCTTTAACGCCTGTGTCAGAAGAAGGTGGGCGACTGTAAACTGATCCTGAACGGGAAGGGCAGAACGTCAGGCTTTTTAACAGGGGTCGGTCGGACGCCATTTGCCGCTGCTTTCCCAGAGCGTGAGAACCGCCGTCGTTATTTCACTACGCTCTCCATCATCTGTTTGGACTTGCGAAGTTGCCTCTGCCCGCTGCGTTGCCCTGAAAGGTGACATCAGCCTTGGTACCATCCTTGTTAATTTAGGAGATTGGCCAGCGCAGCCCTTCTCCTGCCACAATTTGATGTCTTGGTGAATCCTACGGCTCAGATCTACTCGGGTGTTTTTCGCTTTTCCCCATAGCGTAAATCTTTGCACCAGAAAGGGACACACACACACACACACACACACACACACATACACACACACAATAATTTTACGTACATCCAGGAAATTTCCCATTTTAAATTCAAGCCACCAGAGGCCTCATTCAGTGTTTGTTTTATTTTTTTAAATTTCCTTTTGAGTAAAAGGCTCAGAGTCCTGTACTATACAAATACTGTAGGTCACGTTTGTGGAGTTGTGGCCTATTCTGCATGGATAGCTTTTCACATGGGTGATATAACTTGCAGATTACAGGCACAATGAAATCCCTCTTGCTTTCAAAGGAGAGCACTCCGTCACAGTGATAAAAAAAATTGGCTGGCCTTCTGAAAAGTTGGCCTGTTTTGGGGATCCTTGGTGCTCCCTGAGCTTGGCTGTTTCCTTGCAGACGTTTCATTACCCAACTACGTAACCTCATCAGTGCTAAAGGGGGGTTTACTCTCTGTTTATATACAGCTGGCTTGTTGGGTAGTGAAACATCTGCCAAACCCCCCCCCCCCCAAACCCTCCAAGTTCAGAGAACACCAAAGACTCCATAGTTGAACCTTGAGCTACAAATATTCTTTCCTCTAGCTTTGCTGGCTGGAGAATTCTGGGAGCTGAAGTCCTTCAGACTTAAAGTTGCAAAGGTTGGAGACCCCTGCTCTAGCTGGGCTCTTGTTTGGACCTGTTGAAACCCAGATGTAGGATTAGCAATTGGACTTTGGGTAGCATCTTTAAATAGGCCAAGGTTTGCAATGGCTGCTAACAAATCAAAAGGGCTAGTTTCTCCATACAAAGATCAGTCAGTTTTAAGACAGTTTGGAAGGGGGGGCGAGATACAACTGGAGTTTGGTAGGAGCTGCTTGTGAAGTCGGGACTGAAATCGATTCTCAAGGCTTGTTGCTTGTTTAATTTTAAGCATCTTTTATAGCTGGCTATAATCGATGGATGATTTGGGGTTTCTTGCGAAGGGGGAAAAAAGACAACCAACAAGGATGAAGGCTCCTTACTCTTGAAACTGATATTACTGCCAAACCTGTCTGCTGCTGAAGACGATGGATTAAATTTTAAAAGTTGAATTTCAGGATCCAGTCCTCAAACAGCCTTTTCTCCCCCCTGACGTATTTTTCTGGACAAGGCCCATGATGGCTGCTGGTACTTGAGGCCTAGTTGCTTCTCTTGCACACATTTAGAAGTGATGGGCACCCTTTGTAAGTTGCTCGCCATTGTTGACGTTGAAGCTCACACCAAGTACCCAGGAATTCGCAGGTTCCTTGCAACCCGACTGGGCATCGCAATATATTGTCCAGCAGCTGCGCAAATGGTGGTGCGTGCGTTGACCTTCGCTAGCTTGGGCTGAAACCATAGACGGACTGATGCCCCAGTTGTAAGGGACAGGATTGGGTTTTAATCAACATTTATCTAATGCTTCTCTTAACTTAAAAAGAGCTGCTGTTCTCTGTATTCCGCAAGTTGCACAAGGTACACTAATATTAACCCTTTTAGAAGATGGGAAGCTAAGATTGTGCCATAGCTGCTTTTCCAAGGTGGTGTTTCTGAGTTAACGACAAGTGCTGGCCTTAAAAAATAGTCTTGAAGTCTTAACACCCTTTTATGGCATGATGGAACTATACCGAGCAGTGAGTAAAAGATGTTTTTGTTCTTTCGTTTCTTTGCTTTCTTACGTCGGAAAAGGGAAGACCAAAGCAAAGAAGGAAATGCATTTCATGCTCAGTTGGAGCGGGTGGAAGGAAGGAAAGAGGGAGGGAGAAGAAAGGAGAGAGGGAGGGAGGAGGAGGAAGAAAGGGAATAAAAGAGGGAGGGAGGAAATAATGGAAGAAGAGGAAGGAAGACATGAAATAATGGAAGGAAGGAAGAGGGAGGAAATAATGGAAGGAAGAGGGGAGGGAGGAAATAATGGAAGAGGGAGGAAGACATGAAATAATGGAAGGAAGGAAGAGGGAGGAAATGAAGGAGGGAGGGAGAAAAGATATAGCAAGGAAGAGGAGGGAGGAAATAATGGAAGAAGAGGGAAGACATGAAATGGAAGGAAGAGAGGGAGGAAATAGTGGAAGGGGAGGGAGGGAGGGAGGAAATAACGAAAGGAAGAAGAGAGTGGAAGGCATGAAATAATGGAAGAAGAGAGGCAGGAAAAAATGGAAGAAGAGGGAGGGAGGGAGGAAATAATGGAGGAAAGAAGGAACACTGAATTATAACTAGTCCAAATATTTGCTCAAACACACTTCTAAAAGCATGAGGCACATCATAAGCATTATTTTGTATACACTTGAAAAATAAAATTTGACTTCTGGACTTCACACTTAGTTTTGGCAGGTAGATACCCAGCGTGGTTTATAAACTGGCACTGAATGGTGCACAATGCAAAGTCTTCTATAATTGCTGTGTTAGAAGATTCTATTCAGCGCATGTGCCAAGCAGATCCCGGTAAATTAAGATTTTAAAAAAAGATTCTTGATAGTTACAATATTCTTAAAATCACTTGGAAGTGAGCCTCTAATTAAAAAATAAATGTGCGTGCATGCATGCAAACGGAGTAATGCAATATAGATAGATAGTACTCGACTTTACAACAGTTCATTTAGGACCGATATGACGTTGCTGAAAAAAGTGACTTTTCACACCATTGCAACATCCCCATTGCCACATGATCATAATTCCGACACTCAGCAACTGACTCATATTTATGACGGTTGCAGTGTCCCTGGGGGGGTGTCACACGATCCCCTTTAGTGATCTGACAAGCAAAAGTCAATGGGGAAGCCAGATTCACTTAACAACCATGTCACTAACTCAACAGCTGCAAGGATTCACTTAACAAATGTGGCAAGGAAAGTCCTTAAAATGAGGCAAAGCTCATGTAACAAATGCTTCCCTTAGCAACAGAAATTCCGTGCTCCGTTGTGGTCGTTAAGTTGAGGACTGCCTGTAAATGGAAAGCGGAAGAGAACGAGATCTGCGATCCTCTTCCAATCCTGAAGGGGGCGCAGCGCTCCCTTTTTGAAGAAGCCGGTAGCGTTGTGAGCCGCTCTGTCCTTTCGAATTTCCGATAACGCCTGTCACATGATGCCACTGACGCCACTCACTCCGCCCAGTTGCCGGAGCAACCAATCAAACAGTGCATCCAGGTTTTATGCCCGAGTGAACGACGGTTCCCGTTCGTAGAGCTAGAAAATAAGAGTCCCACCTCTGCAATGATTTTTTGCTTGTAGCCTCCTTACCTCAACCCGTTCCTCTTCAGAAATTCAACCGACCATGAATCGAGCCCTGAACGACGCTGTGTTTGCCGACGAATTTACATGACATAGTTCTTATATAAAAGGTTTAGAATTACAAAGTAGAACACTACTCTGAAACTTTCGTAGATCTATAGTCCGCTTTCGGGCCTTCTCTCCCTAAGGTCAGGGTTTCCGCCCGGACGGAAGAGGCGACCGGACCGGGTTTTTTTGAGCGGGGAGTGGGGGACGGTTTTCGGCGTTGCTCGTGTCTCGCTGCTGCCTCATGGCTTTCAACTTCGGGGCGGCTGCTGCCGCCGCGGCCGCCCCAAACCCCGCGGGTGAGTGCGGAGGCGAGGAGGGAGGCCCGAAGGCCTTGCCGGGAACGAGTTGCCGGGGCCGGGGAGAGGGAGAGAAGGAGGGAATGGAGAGCTGCCCCCGTTGAATGCCTGCCTGGCGGTTGAGCGATTTGGGCTGCCTGAGAAACCACAATTATATATTATTAGTTATATAATTATATGCGAGACCGTCTCCTGCCCCATACATCCCTCAGACCGATCCGCTCCCACAGAGAGGGCCTTCTCAGGGTGCCGTCGGCCGGACAATGCCGGCTGGCGACACCCAGGGGAAGGGCCTTCTCTGTGGTGGGCCCTGCCCTGTGGAACGACCTGCCCCCTGAACTCTGCACTATCACTGACCTCCGCCTCTTCCGCCAGTGTTTAAAGACGCATTTGTTTCATCAAGCCAGCCTAACATAACCTCCGCTGGGACTATGTAGATAGTTTTAATTGGGGATTTTAATTGGTTTTAGCGCAGGACTGAATATTTAATAGGTTTTTAAATTTTTGTATTTTGTATGCATTTTAAATTCCTGTGGGGATATAAATCAAATAAATATAAATATAATATTAAACCACAAGCATAATGGAATTTGAAGTAGGGCAACAAAATGATAAATTAACAACAGAAATTAAGATTTTTTTTAAAAAAGGACGATTAAAGTAAATAATTATAATGAAATAGGGGGGATTTTATAAAATCAGTGTTGGTAGAAGGCAATCCTGCTCGAGAATATGTGTTGTTTTGGAGGAGATGAGGGCCACAATTGGAATATATTGTATGTGTGTGTGTATATATATATACACACGCGCGCACACACACACTTTATATATATGTGTGTGTGTGTGTGTTAGTTTTTATGAGCTGATCAATAAATTTAAATTTGAGAGACCAAGATAGATCTATTTCGAGCTTATTAGCTCTCATCAGTTGGCCATACCCTCTCAAATTTAAATTTATTGATCAGCTCATAAAAACTAACACACATATCTAAAATAAAATATATTTTTTTACACAACGGAACTCATGGTTCTCTGTCTAGATCAGGGGTTCCCAAACTTGGCAACTTTAAGACTTGTGGACTTCAACTCCCAGAATTCTCCAGCCAGCATAGCATAGCTGGCTGGAGAATTCTGGGAGTTGAAGTCCACAAGTCTTAAAGTTGCCAAGTTTGGGAACCCCTGGTCTAGATGGTCTCTGGTGATGAGCCGAAAGGCAGAGAAGGAAACAGTATGTCTCCTCCCTTAATGGGGCCCTAACAGGAAATTGTGAAAAGAATTATCTATATCTATCCATCCATCCATCCATCCACCCTTCCTTCCTTCCTTCCTTGGGTGTTTTCCCATGTATATAGTTTAATTCAGTTCTTTTCAGGATCCTTTCGATGGCTGAGGTTTTAGAATGGAATCTTAGTTGAAAGTATGTGGGGATGAGGCTTTTGTCTCGGCAGTTTCGTAGGAATGTGAGGTCACACCAGATGGCGGCTCTATATACACGGGAAAACACCCGAGGATGGCAATACCAGCATACCTACACCCGTGAAAACCTACGAAAGCAAATATCTTACCTCTACGGGTAGGAAACCTTTCTGCTCACCAAGACCTACGAAAAACCTGAAGTGCGAAGAGCCACCACCTGGTGTGACCTCACATTCCTACGAAACTGCCTAGACAAAAGCCTCATCCCCACATGCTTTCAACTAAGATTCCATTCTAAAACCTCAGCCACCGAAAGGATCCTGAAAAGAACTGAATTAAGCTATATACATGGGAAAACACCCAAGGATGGCAATACCAGCATATATATATATATGCTGGTATTGCCATCCTCGGGTGTTTTCGGGGATTTTCCCGTGTATTTCTATGCCTTATACACGGGAAAATCCCCGAAGCCAGCTATGCCAGCATATATATATATATGCTGGCATAGCTGGCTTATGAGAGAATATTATCACAGCTCCTGTTCAGAGGTCCCTTTAAGGCAGTGCTTCTCAATTATTTTCTGTCATGCCCCCCCTAGGAAGAAGAAAACATTTCGCGCCCTCCGCGCGACTGTAAATAGTATCATTTGTCTATAAAATTGTTATAAGTACACCTCTGCATAACACTGTATCCTTATTAACGTATAAGAGAATAAAAAAAGAAAGAAATGTGGATCAATTTACAACAAAGAATAGCTTTATTAACTGTAGCAGAAAAGATTTAAAGTGCATTAGAAATTTTAAAAAAATTAAATCCTTTGCCGAGGTCAAACGCGCCCCCCTTTACAGAGCCTCGCGCCCCCCCTGGGGGGCCCGCCCCACTATTTGAGAAGCACTGCTTTAAGGGGAAGAGACTTAACGTCATCCCTCTCTGCCCTTCGACTCAACCTAGAGATCATCCAGACAGAGAACCAAATAGATTACTGCTGTGTGACATTTTTTAGATATGTGTTAGATTTTTAAGGGCTGAAAATAAAGAGACCAGGATGGATCCATTTCAGGCTTATTAGCCTTCTTCAGCTGGCCATACTCCTTCTACTGGGATTTGAACCGGTGCTTTCCAGCATATGAGGCAAGCCTCTCTATGCCTTGAGCTATCCGGTATCCCTGATCCATCAGCCAATTTAGCTCAAGACATAGAGAGCCTTGCCTCAAATGCTGGAAAGCACCGGTTCAAATCCCAGTAGAAGGAGTATGGCCAGCTGAAGAAGGCTAATAAGCCTGAAATGGATCCATCCTGGTCTCTTTATTTTCAACCCTTAAAAATCTAACACACATACATACATACATACATACATACATACATACATACATACATACATATATAAATTTATTTATTTATTTATTTTCCAATTGTGGCCCTCATCCCCTCCAAAACAACACATATTCTCCAGCAGGTTTATTCCCTTTGCCTTCCAAAGGGAGGGGGGGAGTCGGGGGTGGGCTGAGGGTCCACTATAATATTTGGGGGGTTTCCCCCCATTTTTTATATGGACTACGTTTGTATTATTTGTATTTTCAAAACGTTAAAAACATTTTTTTTAAAAGAATATAAATAGGGAGGAAAATAAAAAATCACCTCAGGGGAAAATGTGGGGGGAGGGGGGGGTCAGGAGCCAACTTTCTGAGACAGCTTCCAACAGGCAGGGACCCCCAATGAGCCCCGGCGGAGGAATGGACGAAAACTTGTAAAAGAAAATGTGGTTTATTTCTTGATACAGGTAGTCCTCAACTTACAGTGGTTCATTTAGTGGCCGTTCAAAGTTACAACAGCCCTGAAAAGAAAGAGACTTGTGACCACTTTTTCACAAGTTAGGATCTTTGCAGCCTCTGCATGGTCATGTGATTTAAACTTCCAAGTTTTTAAGAAGAGACAGGACAGTCACTTGTCTGAAATGGTGTAAGGTTCTCCTGTTTGATCAGAGGGCTGGACTGGAAGACCTCGAAGGTCCCTTCCAGCTCTATTCTATTCTCTATTTTATTTTATTCTCTATTCTGTTCTATTCTCTATTCCCTACTCTCTTCTGTCTTCTCTTCTGTCTTCTCTTCGCTTCTTATTCTTTTCTATTCTCTATTCTCTATTTTATGCTGAAAAGGCCACCATGAATGGCTGATAGGCTGCATCAAGGAATGCCTTTGAGCTAAATGAAATATAAATAAGGCAGGGAGGATCCAGTATCATCTTTCTAATATAAGGAAACCATATCTGATTTGTGGTAGGTTTTGTATAGCTTTTAATCTACCCTAATGCAGACAAAAATTTCTTGCATTCAATTTAGGTTGCCATGATTTAAAAAAAAGATGTTGAGACTCTTGAAAAAATGCAAAGAGCCACAAAGATGATTAAGAGACTGGAGGCTAAAACATATGAAGAAGGATTGCAGGCAATTGGCTATGCCTAGTTTAATGAAAAGGATTGCGGTTGACATAATAGCAGTGTTGCAATATTTGAGGAGCTGTCAGAGAGGATGGGGTTGGCCTGCTTGGTGACTAACACTGGTTATTAAAATTAAATTACCCTAAAGAATTAGGAACAGAAAAACTCCTGAATTTTACAATTCGTGCTATTGGTTTTCTTGTATTTCTTCTAGTACTTAAGAAATGGTTTTATTGCTTCAATGTTTGATTTCTCACTGACTCTATCTTGCTTTCTTTATGCTTCCCACTCATCAGGATTTGGTGGGCTTGAAGCAGCAAATTCCACTGCCACTGGGTTTAATTTTGGGGGTTTTGGATTAACTGCTAACCCTGCAGTGAATTTTAATATTGGGAATTTTGGTGTCCCTACTACTTCGGCGCCACCGTTTAATTTTGGTAACAGTCTGGCCAGCGCAGGTAGAGAATATTCATGTGATGCTCGTAATTATTTTGTTTTTGGAAGGATCCAAGAATTCAGTTTACACTTGCCAGTTTTTTAACATTCATCCATGAATGAGTTGCAATAAAATCTGTAAGAAGTCCTTGAAGCTAATGTTTGACAAAAAAAATTCTCTGCTTTTATTATTCACTTTAAAAATAACTTGCATGTGATTTCTACCTGAAATGATTTATTTATAAAAGAAAAACCAGAGTTTGTGAGATGGGCAGCCTATAAATTTTAATAAATAAAATGTATAGACCACCCCAATCTGTTATGACTCTGGGTGGCTTACAAAATATATTGGAAAAATAGTCTTGCAGTGAAATGGACATCAAGATTAACACATAATGAATAATAATAATATAGCACAATTAACAATAGACCAGAATAATAGCAGTCAAAGCAGAACGTTGTTCAGGGGTCCATCATCCACCTTAGCATAAGGCCCGAGGTTACAGCCAGGATGCATTAAATAGTTCCAGAAATTTGCCAGATTTCTACATTGTTTTGTCAGGGATTAATAACTAATAACTCATGAGGGCTTAGAGAGTTAGGAATTATGAATACATGTTCCCATTTCTAACAGTAGCTGCATGGAAAAATAGCAGAAATCAGTTTAGCTTTGCAGCCAAGAAATTAAGAACAATCAACTGAGAGCTAAAGTCAAATTCGCACAGAGCTGTAAGTTGATTTTTAATGCATTTTTAATGACGAAAGGGACACATCTACATACACAAGCATATCTGCGAATATGTGTAAGATATGTAGTATTCTGGCAAATATTTTCAGTTATATTTCCAGTATATATCTTTGAGTCTGTGTATATGAACATGTTTTGAAATCATTTGGATCAAGATTGGGATATGATTTTATTTTTATTTTTTTGCCTAAAGATGAACTCAATAATACTTGCAGGGATACAGAGTTGTAATTGCATGGCCAAACAATTTCATATTTTAAAAGTATTTGTTTTCTGTTTCTTGAATTCTTGGACTCTGCTACATTTATATATGTATATATTTCCCATTTCCTATGTCTCTTCATTGGATTTCAATTATCATGAATCCACCATGCTTTTCTCAAGGTTCTGTGGAAAAACAAATTGTATACGATCAGCACCAAAATAATAATAATTCCCAGCTTACTTTGATTCAAAACATTCAATAAGGAATACTTTTTTTAAAAAAAATCTATTTTGCTGACTTTAATAGTAATTATCTCTCTACTTACAGTACCTCTAATTTTCTGTATATTTTTTTTGTATTGTTGTAGCTGCTCGTATATGAAATTATCCTCATTTCGTACTTCCCATCATTTCTGTGCTATGTATGCAGACATTTCAACATTCAGTGCATTGTGAATTCATTTTCACTGTTGAAACAATCACCACCTTAAGTAGTAATCCTAATAACACTCTTTTGTGATTCGTTGGAATTGTTTCCTCAGTATGCATTTTCTGTGGAGCTAGTTTGCAAGGAAAAATGCAGAAGGGCTACAGAAGTGTGATTTGATCCCTACTACAGTTCATGGGGATGCGGTGGCTCAGTGGCTAAGACGCTGAGCTTGTCGATCAGAAAGTTTGGCGGTTCGAATCCCTAGCACTTTGTAATGGCATGAGCTCCCGTTATGTATCCCAGCTTCTGCCAACCTACCAGTTCGAAAGCATGTAAAAATGCAAGTAGAAAAATAGGGACCGACTTTGGTGGGAAGGAAACAGCGTCCCCGTGCGCCTTCGGCGTTGAGTCATGCTGGCCACATGAGCACGGAAAAGTCTTCAGACAGCCCTGGCTCTTCACCTTTGATACGGAGATGAGCACCGCCCCCTAGAGTCGGGAACGACTAGCACATATGTGCGAGGGGAACCTTTACCTTGACAATTCAGGTAGAAACTGTGCTACCAGTTTAGATAGGCTCACTGAACTTACAAAGATGGTTCTGTAGTTGCTGCTATCCAAGTAGCAGTTACAATTACTTCTGATCCTTCGCCTATTTAATGAATTCTGCTTCCCCGTGCTTGAGAGAGAGTCCCAGAATTATCAATCCATCCCACTTGCTTATATGTGGTGGGGGCTTCCTTAACGTGTTCGCTCTCCTAGCCTTCTTTGGCTGTTCTGGAAAAGAAGTTTAACCGGATTTGATCTGGTTAGTATTTAGAAGCAGGTTAACCTGGAATATCTTCATAAAGTTTCTATGAATTGAGCTTGAGTTCAGGAGGCCCTCCCTTTCTTTCTCCCCTCCCTTTCTTTTTTCTATTCTTCCTTATTCCCACTTACTCTCAGTGACTCTGGGCAGCTTACAAAAATAAAAAACCAACACACAAACAATAAAAACAATAACACCCCCACCCCTGGCAGCAACAGATCAGCTCCTTGGTGGGCTCCATCCTGCTCTGGGTTCCCTTAAGCTCGTGATGACGAACCTATGGCACGCGTGCCCATTCTGGGAGTTGAAGTCCATACATGTTCAAGCGGCCAATGTTGAGAAATACCGGCCTTCAGTAAATATGTTGCCTCCTTATCTGAGTTGTGAGCAAATATATTATTATTAGATTTTCTTCTCCTCCCCCCCCCTCCCCCCAAAGAAAGGGTTGCAAGTGTATGTACTTTTTCCCAATCAATAAACTAATACTGGCTATTTTCTGCCATCATGGATCTTGTGTGAGTATCAGATCACATCAGCCTCATTCATTTGTCAACCATCCCTCTTCTCCGATCAGCATGCTGTCATTGAACAATTGATTGCCTTGCGGGAAGGGATCCTCCTTTTAATTGACATAATTTGGTTTCCTAGGAGCTTTTGGGGGGTTTGGGACTACCACCACCACCGCGGGGCCCACCTTCAATTTCTCAACGCCTACAAATACAGGTAAGTGACCGAAAGTCACCTGTGTAGAAATGGCTTTCTGATTAAAATACATGCGTATTATTAAGGTAAATTACCATATTTTTGGAGTATAAGACGCACTTCTCCCCACCCCAAGAGGGTGAAAACTTGGGTGCGTCTTATACACCGAATGTAGCCAAAAACAGGAGGCACTGAGGAGGCGATGGTCTGTGGCAATCCCTGCAGCCTGGAACAGCTGGTTGGGGGTATTGAGGCCGATCCAGCCGCCAATCAGCTGCTCATGCTGAATCAGGCTGCAATAATGTGCTGAAGCTGACCTGGTTGTTTGCTTTTTGCTGCAAGGGCATGTCAGAATTTGCAGCAGCAATCACATTCAGAAACCACACACAAGTAACTGATTAAGCAGGATTCAATAACTTCTCTTTATATATAATAAAAGCAGGTTTTCCAAGGTGGTAATTCAGCAGATAAGTTTCACTTTCAGTTTTAATTTCAGATGCCAGCAAGGCATGCAGCTTTAGTACAGAACAAGCCACGCCCAGGCTCCTTGCTGTCTCCTTCCTTGTTGCTCACACAGCAAATACTGTTTGTTTCCAAATAGCCCTCAACTCTCTCACACACTGACAGGACGCTAGCCAGATGAATATCATGGGGATGCTGGTAGGCAAAGGCAGAATTTTCCCTCCCTTATTTTCCTCCCCGAAAACGTAGGTGTGTCTTATCCTCCGGAGCATCTTATACTCTGAAAAATACGGTAGCTTGCTTCGTGGCTGACTTTCTTTGTCCTTCCCTCCAGGGTTGTTTGGAGCTACCCAGAACAAAGGTTTCGGTTTCGGTACCACCTTTGGAACAGCCCCAACTACAGGAACTGGGCTTGGCACCGGCTTGGGAACCAGTTTGGGGTTTGGTGGTTTCAACACTCAGCAGCAGCAACCAAGTAAGTACAGGTGGTCCTTTGACTTACGACCACAATTGAGCCCCAACGTTTTCTGTTGCTAAGTGAGACAGTTGTGAAGTAAGATTTGCATCATTTGTACAACCTTCCTTTGCAGCCTTAAAGGAATCTCTGCAGTTGTTAAGTTAGTAACACTGTTGCTAAATAAACCTGGCTTCCCCATTGACTTTGCTTGTCAGATGGAGGCAAGAAATGATCACATCTCTCTCTCTCTCTCTCTCTCTCTCACACACACACACACACACACACACACACACACACGCATACACACACTGGGACATTGCAATCATGATAAATATGAACCAGTTGCCAAGTGGGCGAATTTTGATGACATGACCCTGGGGATCCTGCAACGGCCGTCAGTGTGAAAAACAGTCCTAAGTCACTTTCAGTACTGTTGAAACGTTGAATGGTCACTAAATGAACTGCCTGTACCTTATAGCCAGTCCTCATACTTACAACCATTGCAGCATACCTATGATCACCTGATTATTACACCTGCAACCCGCATTTATTTGTGATGGTTGTAATATCCCTTTAGGATATTTAGGATATTGTAATATTTAGATATCCTAAAGTTGCCATGGTAAGGAAAGTGGAGGGGAGCACATTCCATGCATACTTTTGACTAGAGTCAGATGGATCTCAGATTACCGCAGCAGACTTGGGAGGGATGCACCTCATTGGGGAATATGATTTATGACACAGACTGAGGGCAGGGGAGGAACAGGGGTAAAGTTCAGCTATATCTCAAATAAGGCTAAGATCTGACTGGGAAAAGGCCTTGCCAAAATAAATGTTCCTAATAAATGACTAATTTTCTTTTGAAGTTTGGCCCGAGACTCATGAATCAATTAGGGCATTTTTTGGAAACCTGACAGACAGTCAGATCTCAGCCTCATTTGAATTATAGCTGAGCTTTACCCCTGTTCCTCCATCGCTATTCGCAACCTTCCCAGTTGGCTCCTGACAAGCAAAATCAATGGGGTTAAGAGGAGAAGAAGTTGCCACTCATGCTCACATGATGTCTCATTTAATGACCATGGCAAAAAAATTCTGTAAAATTCTCACTGAAAGACCGCACCATTTAAACCAGAAGAACTCCAACCTTGGCAGCTTTAAGACTTGTAAACTTCAACTCCCAGAATTCCTCAGCCAGCTGGATGGGAAATTCTGGGAGTTGAAGTCCGCCCATCTTCAAGTGGCCATGGTTGAGAAACACTGCTATAGATTATGAAATACTTTTCTTTAAAAAAAGAAGTGTTGGCGGTCATCTTGGAGTGTATTAAATTTGATCTGCCTCTTAATAGCGGATCTTCTAATCCAACTCTAGCACTTGGAGGTCTCTTCAGCCAGCCTGCTCAAGCCCCTGCACAGTCCAACCAGCTGATCAACACAGCGAGCGCGCTTTCTGCCCCGACCCTCTTGGGCGATGAACGCGATGCCATTTTGGCCAAGTGGAATCAGCTGCAGGCATTTTGGGGCACAGGCAAAGGGTACTTCAACAACAACATCGCCCCGGTGGAATTTACGCAAGAGAACCCATTCTGTAGATTTAAGGTAGGACGTCTTTCTCTCATCCTTGCCTCTGAATTGAAACATTTGGTTGGTTGGCTGAGCTCTTCCATCTGCTGGGACTTTAAAGGGAATCTTCTCTGTGTCAGCTCAGTGTTCATTTTGAATGCCTCCTTAACGCTGCGTTGACACAGGAAAAGAAGGAGCATCTGCAGCTGAAAAAACAATTGTCTCTTTGACAGGCCGTGGGCTACAGCTGCATGCCCAACAACAAGGACGAAGATGGCTTGGTGGCCCTAGTCTTCAATAAAAAAGAAACCGAGATCCGTGGT
This sequence comes from Rhabdophis nuchalis, assembly GCA_039707465.1. Lineage (NCBI taxonomy): Eukaryota > Metazoa > Chordata > Lepidosauria > Squamata > Natricidae > Rhabdophis > Rhabdophis nuchalis. Next base: position 8,914,220 of record CM077648.1, on the reverse strand, counting down.
CTGCAGCAGCAACTGGTGGAATCGTTGCACAAAATCTTGGGTTCAAACCAGACACTCACGGTCAACGTAGAAGGTGTAAAGACATTGCCTGATGACCAGTAAGACAATTGGATAGTCTATATAAACCCCACAAGAGCTGCGGTGGCGCAGTGTTTAGAATGCATATTTCAGACTAACAATAAAGGGGAATATTTGTAGTTCAGGGTTGGAATGAGAGAGGTCCTTGTGTTTTGACCTAAGCTTCCCAAGAGCATGAAGCAAGTTCCTTGTCCCGACAAAAAACCCTTTTATTAATTTACTATGAATTCTGCTCATTCACATCCAGCAAAGTCTTTCAAAGGAGGAACACGGGCAAAGTTCAGAACCAGATAAAGAAAGCAAAAAAGATGGCTGTCTGTAAAGTTCCCCTAACGATGCCTAATTCATAATTAGCGACTGGATATTGTAATACAAAAAGCAGTGATTTATTAACAGCTTCATTAGGCATTTCTTATTCGCAGCTATCTTTTTTGCTTTATCTGCTTCTGAACTTTGCCTGTGTTCCTATCCTCCCTTTAGTCTGTGTCATAAATCACGTTACCCAATAGCTTCATCCATCTCAACCCAGCTAATGTGATTTGAAATCCGGCTGCATCGGCTTTTAAAACCCAAAATGCAGCCATGTGACCATGAAGAGACATCGGGACTTCACATCTGGCCCGTGTGTCCCTTTCTTGGAGTCCGTCGTAACTTTGAACAGTTGCTAAGCGACCAGTCGCAAGTCGGGGATTGCCTGCTTGTCAAATCTGAATCCTTTCCCTGATCTTTTAGAACAGAAATAGTGATCTATGTGGTTGAACGGTCACCCAACGGGACTTCCAGGCGGGTCCCAGCCACCACCCTGTACGCGCACTTCGAACAAGCCAACATCAAAACCCAGTTGCACCAGCTTGGCGTGACCCTCAGCATGGCCAGGACGGAGCTCTCCCCAGCGCAGGTGAAGCAATTGCTGCAGCATCCTCCTGCAGGTACGCCGGGCTTGGGGTGGCCAATCTAGTGAGTGACTGGAGGGGCATTTCTGAGGAAGTGAAAGTTTGAGCAGACTCTTGGAGCAGATGCCTTCTAAAGGAAGAGAAGGTTTGAGGACTCGGTACTTTGGATCCCGCTTTTACCCGCCATTTGGAAAGATGGCAAGTGGTCTTCTCACTAAATGTCTGCAAGGTTGTTTGGACAGTGTTGACAGTTTCCGAAGACGCCGCAAGGGAAGCCTATTGGTTGAGTCTGTCAGCATTGAGCGTGAAACCAGTGAGAGGCCTCTCCTTAAGACAAACCAACTTCCTGTGTTTGTGTTACATTTAAGCAAGGGGAAACTCTTTATCATTCAGTTGTCTCTGACCCATTAAAGAGAAAGTCCTTCCTCCCTCCCTCCCTCCCTTCCCCTTTCTCTCTTTCCTCATCCTTCCTTCCTTCCCCCCTTTTCTATCTTTACCTCTCATTTCTTTCCTTCCTTCCCCTTTCACTCTCTTTCCCCATCCTTCCTTCCCTCCCTCCCTTTTCTATCTTTACCTCTCACTTCTTTCCTTCCTTCCCCTTTCACTCCTTCCTGTTCCGTCCCTCCCCCCCCCCCCCTTTCTATCTTTAATTTTATTAATTTTATTTATTTATATTTGTATTTCTATACCGCCCTCTCTCCCAAAATGGGACTCAGGGCGGTGCACAGGGAACAATAAAATATAAAATACAAACAGTCAAAAAAGTTAAAACCGAATTAAATAGAATTTGGCCCGTGCTAAAACATAATTTAAAACCCAACTAAAATCAACAGTAAAACAGCTATGCCAGGCCGGCCACATGAAAGAAGTATGTTTTTAGTGCCCGGCGAAAGAGGCGGAGGTCCGTGATTGTACGGAGGTCAGGGGGGCAGGTCGTTCCAGAGGGCGGGGCCTGCCACAGAGAAGGCTCTTCCCCTGGGAGTCGCCAGCCGGCATTGTCCGGCGGACGGTACCCTGAGGAGGCCCTCCCTGTGGGAGCGGACAGGTCGAATGGAGGTATGTGGTAGGAGGCGGTCCTGCAAGTAACCAGGTCCCAAGCCATGGAGCGCTTTGAAGATGGTCACTAGAACCTTGAAACGCACCTGGAAGGCCACAGGCAGCCTTCTCATTTCTTTTCTTCCTTCCTTCCTTCTCCCTTTCCCTTCCTTCCTTCCTTCCTTCCTTCCATCCACCCTTCCTTCCCCTTTCTCTCTTTCCCCTTCCTTCCTTCTCCCTTTTCTATCTTTACCTCTCATTTCATTCCTTCTTTCCTTCCATCCATCCTTCTTCTTCCTTTCCCTCCATCCCTTCCTTCTTTCCATTCAGCCATCCTTCTTCTCCCTTCCTTCCTTCCTTCCAATCCATCTACCTTTCTTCTCCCTTTTCCTTCTTTCCTTCCTTGCTTGCATCCATGTTTTATATGGCTTCCCATATCACACGTGTCTCTAGGCAGCATACAATGACTAAAACTACACAGAGACATCAGACACACACAAACACAATCCCTAATATTCAAACATTTGGAGTTTGTTAGATGAACGAGTTGCAGAAATGTTATTTATTAATCAAATTTATACAGCTGCCCATCTCACCCGGGGCAGCTACATACATTTGCTTATACACTCACCATCCCTTAGTATTAGAACAGAGAACCTTTACATAACCCTGAGGGTCTTATTTAAATCGGTTTACATGCTAACTTAAAAGGAAAAGCTCTTGGGTCTTAATTAGCATGGTATGTTTATTATTTCAGCTAGAAATTGGAACATTTTAACTAACCTTTAAGACATAAGGGAACTTTCCTGTTGAAAAGAAAGGCGAACCTTTAAAAAAAAACCTTTGTTACACTCATAAAAGATGGAGAAGAAATCAATTCTATTCTTCTCCCTTTACAGGTGTTGATCCTATCATTTGGGAACAGGCCAAAGTGGACAACCCTGAACCTGAAAAGTAAGTGGGCTTGCCAGAAACGCATCTTTGGAGCAATTTGCAAAAAGAATAACAACATTTTTCCAGAGGAGAGATGGAGAAATTGAAATAATTGGTTCAGAAAACAAAACAAGACAAAGATTCCTGCTGCAAAGTGGCTGCTTTGATGATTAGTTGTGGGTTGGAAGAACTTTTTTTCCTCTCCCGTATTAAATTACCTCTTTCCTTCTCATCTCCGCAGTTTTGTTCTCCATTTTCCCCGCTTCTTTCTTAGTCCATCTCCATTTTTCTTCCTTTTTGTTAATGAAAAACATCAATTTTTATAAAGTTAAAAAAACAAAGGCTGGTTGCTGGGTTTTTTTTACCTTTACGGTGTGCAAAAGAATTATTCCTTTACTCTGCAGATTCATAGCACTCGTTCTATTTCTCCTGTGGCACCAACGCTATTTCATTTCAATTAGTGTTTCTCAAACCTCAGTGACTTTGAAGACATTCAGAGCCCAACTCCCAGAATGCCCCATGGTTGACTAGGGAATTCTGGGAGTTGGAATTCACCAGGGGTGGGGTTCCAAATCTTTTCCTACCAGTTCTATGAGAGAGGCGCTTTGCATCTCTGCACAGCACTTAAAGACCATCGGTGTCGGCGCTGGTGACAGTAGCCGCGTGGATCAGCTGAGCTAAAAAACAAGGGAATATAGGACAGGGAATGGTGGGAGTGGGGGGGTGGAGCCAGCCAGAGGTAGTATTTGCCGGTTCTCCAAACTACTCAAAATTTCCGCTACTGGTTGGCCCGAACCAGCTGAACACCACCTCTAGAATCCACATATCTTAAAAGTCACTGAGGTTTGAGAAACGCTGGCTTCGATTACTGTTCGAACCTTACCAAGGCACTATTACTATAGTGCCTTGGTAAGGCCACACTTGGAATACTGCATACAGTTTTAGTCGCCACGATGTAGAAAAGACGTGGAGACTCTGGAAAGAGTGCAGAGAAGAGCAACCAAGATGATTAGGGGACTGGAGGCTAAAACATATGAAGAACGGTTGCAGGAACTGGATATGTCTAGGTTGATGAAGAGAAGGACCAGGGGAGACATGATAGCAGTGTTCCGATATCTCAGAGGGTGCCAAAAAGAAGAGGGAGTCAAACTATTCTCCAAGGCACCTGGGGGCAGGACAAGAAGCAATGGGTGGAAACTAATCAAGGAGAGAAGCAACTTAGAACTAAGGAGAAATTTCCTGACAGTTAGAACAATTAACCTCTGGAACAGCTTGCCTCCAGAAGTTGTGAATGCCCCAACCCTGGAAGTCTTTAAGAAGATGTTGGATAGCCATTTGTCTGAAATGGTATAAGGTTCCTGCCCATGCAGGGGGTTGGACTAGAAGACCTACAAGGTCCTTTCCAACTCTGCTATTGTATTGTATTGTATTGTATTGTATTGTTCAATCTATGGATCTTCAAAGTAATAATTGCCCTGCCTTTTAAATTGTGTGTTGTTGTTTTTTCATTTGTATTATCTTACTTTAGGACCGTGATGGCGAACCTATGGCATGGGTGCCACAGGTGGCACGCGGAACCATTTCTTAGGGCACACAAGGCGTTGCCCTGTCAGCTCCAGCAACCATGTGTGCGCTGGCCAGCTGGTTTAGGCTTTCTTTTGAGGCCGTTTTTCACCCTCTGGAGGCTTCAGGAAAGCTCCTGAAGCCTCTGGAAGTGGGAAGGGGAGCCTGTTTTCACCCTCCCTGGGCTCCTAGAAAGCCTCTGGAGCCTGGGGTGGGCGAAAAAAGCACGCCAAAAGCAGGGGGTCACGCACATAGCATTATGGGTGTGGCACGCCCACGCACGACCCCCCTGTGCTCCCCGCGCTTTTGGTACGTGAGCCAAAAAAGGTTCGCCATCACTGCTTTGGGATAAATAGTTTTATTAATGACCGCATTCATTTTTAACTGCTCTCCGTGTATCACACCAGGGATCCTTGTGGGAGGAAGGCATAAAACTGGACGCTGGCAACGGTTGCCCTTCATCTAATTTTGGCTGTATCCATTCTCTTCACTTCCGCAGGCTGATTCCAGTCCCAATGGTTGGCTTCAAGGAACTCTTGAGGAGGTTGAAAGTTCAAGACCAAATGACAAAGCAGCATCAGAGCCGACTGGACGTAAGTGTCCGCTCTTTGACCCAGCCTCTCTCTTCTAGAATACCGTATTTTTCGGAGTAGTATAAGATGCACCACGTTTTTGAAGAGGCAAATTAAAAAAAAAACAGTTTTTGCACTCTGCAGACCCCAAAAAATGGGCTGTTTTTCGCAAAAACAGCCCGTTTTTTGTCAAAAATAAAAAAGGCATGCGTAGCCTTTAGGAGTCTTACAATAATACAATAATAATACAATAATACAATAGCAGAGTTGGAAGGGACCTTGGAGGTCTTCTAGTCCAACCCCCCACCTAGGCAGGAAGCCCTATACCGTTCCAGACAAATGGCTATTCAACATCTTCTTGAAGACTTCCAGTGTTGGAGCATTCACAACTTCTGGTGGCAAGTTGTTCCACTGATGAATTGTCCTCACTGTCAGGAAATTCTTCCTCAGTTCTAAGATGCTTCTCTCCTTGATTAGTTTCCACCCATTGCTTCTTGTTCTACCCTCTGGTGACTTGGGAAATAGTTTTGACTCCCTCTTCTTTGTGGCAACCCCTGAGATATTGGAACACTGCTATCATGTAAAGTGCTCCTTTGGAGGGGGGGGGCATAAAATGAGCAAAAGCCAGCCCGTTTTTTTCAAAAACGGGCCCATTTTTTGTCCAAAACAAAAGGACATGCATAGCCTTTAGGAGGCTTAGAGGGTGCTCCTAGGGGCTGGGGGGGGGGGCAAAAACGAGCATAAAACGGTCCATTTCTACCCTCCCCAGCCCCCAGGAACACTCTGGAAGCCTCCTAAAGGCTCTGCATGGCCATTTTTGTGAAGGGGGCGGGGTTTCGGGAGGCCAAAAATGCTGTATTCAGTATATGAGACGCACCCAGATTTTCACTCTCAGATCAAAGTTTGGGTTTGTCATAGATGAGTTTGTGTGTGTGTGTGTGTGTTCATGTCTATCGGTTTGCACGTGTAGCTAGAGAGAGAGAGAGAAACAGAAACCGGGACGCCCTTCGCACAGTCACTCATGCGCTCGTTACATCCCGTATAGACTACTGTAATGCTCTCTACATGGGGCTTCCCTTGAGGTGCACCCGAAGACTGCAGTTAGTCCAGAACGCGGCCGCGCGGGCAATTATGGGAGCTCCTAGATGCTCCCATATAACACCGCTCATGCGCGAGCTGCACTGGCTGCCTGTGGTCTTTCGGGTGCACTTCAAGGTGTTGACCATCATCTTTAAAGCGCTCCAAGGCACGGGACCTAGTTATCTACAGGATCGCATCCTGCCCCATACATCCCTTCGGCCGATTCGCTCCCACAGAGAGGGACTTCTCCAATGCCAGTGGGCGATGTCCAGGGGAAGGGCCTTCTCTGTGGTGGGCCCAACTCTCTGAAACGACTTACCCCCCGAACTGAGAACGACCACGGACCTCCGTTCCTTCCGCAAGAAACTGAAAACCTATCTTTTCCAACAGGCCGGCCTGGCCTAGTTTACACCACCTAGCCTAGAGTCTGCAGTCAAATTGTTTTAAACTGTTTTTTTAGGGGCACTGTCTTAACTTATTCAAATTTTTTAGCACAGGGATACTAATTTAATCTGGTTTTATATTTTGTATTTTGCTATGTTTATATTTGTTTTTAAATTGCCTGTGCACCGCCCCGAGTCCCTTTCTGGGAAAGGGTGCGGTATATAAATTTAATAAACTAATAACTAACTAAAAGAATGGAGAATGGTCATTTACTTCTAAAAGGACAGCGACTCTGAATGGAGTTGGTTCCGGTTCCGTAAGGACCCAAGGGAAAATGGAAAAGGTGAAAAGATTCCAGGGATGGAACCAAGTGGATTGTTCAAAGTGGGTTTCCTTGTCTGTACATCTGAGCCAATCTCTTCTTTTTCTCTGTAGATTATATCCGAAGATATAAGCGAGCTTCAAAAAAACCAGACTACAACCATGGCCAAAATCGCTCAGTACAAGAGAAAGCTAATGGATCTTTCCCACCGAAGTTTGCAGGTAAGCCTACGAAGGCAGATGCTTTTTTTTTTTTTTTTTTAGCCTTTCAGTAAAAGAAAAGGGAGCATTACGTAAGCTTAAAAATTGTAAGGGATCCAGAAAACGTCAGTTCAGTCAGGAAGCCAACCTGAGGAGATGGTCTTAGATTCATCTGGAGAAGAAAGTATGTTCTAATCTAGTCTAATAAATGTACAGAAATGCAATTACACTCTCAAGAGTTACACTTTCCAAAGGTTGCAGTGCTGTTTTATCAATTTATTGAAGTTATATTTAGTCCATCTGCTAGCCTACAAATAGAGGATGCAGTGGCTAAGACTCTGAAGGTCGGCAGATCAGAAAGGTCGGCAGTTCAAATCCCTAGTGCCATGTAACGGAGTAAGCCCCTGTTACTTGTCCCACCTTCTGCCGAACTTACCGTTCGAAAACACGTAAAAATGCAAGAAGAAAAATAGGGAGCAGCTTTGGTGGGAAGGGAACAGCGTTCTGTGCCCCATCGGTGTTGAGTCATGCCGGCCACATGACCACAGAGACGTCTTCAGACAGCGCTGGCTCTTCGGCTTTGAAACGGAGATGAGCACCGCCCCCTAGAGTCTGGAATGACTAGCACATATGTGTGAGGGGAATCTTTACCTTTACCTTAGCCTACAAAAATATATGCATCCATCTCTGAGCTCGGTTGACTTCTTGCAGACATTTCATTACCCAACTAGGGAGCACCATCAGTGCTAGTAGGGAGTGGGGTTTGCTCTCATTTTATATACTGTGTTCTCTTGGGAACTGCCCGATAAAGGTTTCCGGAATCCTAGTGTGTGTCTGTGTGTGTGTCTGGCCTCCATTGCTTCCTTCCCTCCAAGTTCCTCAGTCTTTTCATTCCACACACACACCCCAGTTGGAGATTCCACCACAATGTTCTTGGAATGCTGTGGGGTGGAGTTCCATCGGAACAACCATGGGCCAGGTTATCCCTGCTTTCCAAAGGATTCGTTTTCTCTACGGCAGGGGTCCCCAACCTTTGCAACTTTAAGTCTGAAGGACTTCAGCTCCCAGACTTCTCCAGCCAGCTTTGCTGGCTGGAGAAGTCTGGGAGCTGAAGTCCTTCAGACTTAAAGTTGCAGAGGTTGGGGACCCCTGCTCTACGGAATACAGCTTCTGAGACGAGTAATCGTTTTTTAAAAAAAATATTGGTTGCAGGTGTTAATCAAACAGGAGATCCAGAGGAAAAGCGGGTATGCCATCCAAGCGGACGAAGAGCAACTCCGGGTGCAGCTGGATACGATTCAGTGCGAACTCAACGCCCCAACCCAGTTCAAGGTGAGCAGCTGAGAAGGTTGCCGCGGGATCCCCTAATCTCAGACATAACTAACCAGAAGAGACTCCCAAGAATGGATCAACTAGGTTTCTGGGTAGTCGATCTCCCTATTACAAGAATCTCACTGGATTATCTGCTTTCTCGCAGGAAACGGCAGTGTTCTGACCCGCCTCCCCAAACACGACAAGCCCTCTGTGGTTCAATCAATGCTTCCTTGATTAGGAGCGCCGGCAGTCCCGGCAAAAAGTTTCTCTCTCACCGCAGGCTATCAAGTCCGTCCATCAGGGAGAAGAATAGTTGTCTGTCGTATCTATTCATCTCCGCCCCCTGCCTTTTATCCCCAGAGCTAGGGTGGGGCTTTGCTAGCAGCAGTGGCTCTTCCGTCCCAAGGACCGGCCCATAGATTTCCATTGCTCTCCTCTCCCCTCTGTCTTCTGCACACCTATTCATCTCTGCCCCCTGCCTTTTATCCCCAGAGCTAGGGTGGGGCTTTGCTAGCAGCGGTGGCTCTTCCGTCCCAAGGACCGGCCCATAGATTTCCATTGCTCTCCTCTCCCCTCTGTCTTCTGCACACCTATTCATCTCTGCCCCCTGCCTTTTATCCCCAGAGCTAGGGTGGGGCTTTGCTAGCAGCAATGGCTCTTCCGTCCCAAGGACCGGCCCATAGATTTCCATTGCTCTCCTCTGCCTTTGGCGCATCTCTGTGTCAGGCACTTGACCCACCCATTTCTTCTCTTCCACATCAGCCACCTCCAGACCTGGGGGCTGTTGACTCTCCATCTGAGGGCTAACAGACAACCCAGGCTCTGTCTCCTCTCTCCCTCCCTCCCTCCCTCCCTCCCTTTCTCTCTCTCTCTCTCTCTCTCTCTCTCTCTCTCTGTGCCATTTGCTCTTCCCTCTCATAGCTCCCAGCTTGTCTTGATGCTGACCCTCACTCCCATGCCTCCACCTCCTCTGGCTTGGCTCCTGGAGGGGCCAGTGGTCAACAGGCCACAACAGGCAGATTTAAGAGATGGGCCTCTGAGATTTTTTCCCCACCAATTAGACTCTTAAGATGGAGTGACTTTTAACATACATTCCCCCCCCCCTCCCAGTCCTGGGTGGGGGGTGGGGGTGTCTTCTCCTTGACCCAGATATTTTGTAGATAGGGAAACGCAATCGAAATAACACGGCTCGCTCTTCCATCTCATTTCACGAATGCCTAGACTAGACTTGAGTTTTGTAACTTATCTCTTCCAGGGTCGTCTGAACGAGCTGATGTCCCAAATCCGAATGCAGAACCACTTCGGAGCTGTCAGATCCGAAGAGAGATACTATATCGACGCAGACCTCTTAAGGGAAATCAAACAGGTGTGGTGTGACTGGGATTTATTCTGAATTAAATTGATAAAATAGGAGGTTGACAGCTCTGGCCTGGTGGTTTAGGCACCAGGCTAAAATCTGGGAGACTGCGAATTCTAGTCCCACCTTAGGCATGAAAGCCAGCTGGTTGACTTTTAACCAATCACCAGGAGGTGGGGAGTTCTAGTCCCATCTTAGGTGTGAAAGCCAGCTGGGTGACTTTGGCCCAATCACTGTAGGACAGTGTTGAAGAACCTTTGAAGAACCAGTGTTGAAGAACCTTTTCGGCACCGAGTACCGAAAAGGTTGCGCAGAAACGTCGCGCACATGCATTCATCAGGGCCGTACTCCAGAAACACTGAACTTCTAGGTTCTATCGCGCATGCGCACCCAACAATCAGCTGGCCGGCACGCATGGGCATACTGATTTTCAGCACGGCCACATGCACGAAGGGCAGCTGATGGTCAAGCGTGCATGCTCGCCAGAAACCCGGAAAACAAACAGGCAAGGCTGCGCATGCCATAGGTTCGCCATCACGGCTCTAAGCGACCATGAATTCTAGTCCCACCTTAGGCATGAAAGCCATTTGGTTGACTTTTGACCAATTGCCAGGAGGTGGTGAGTTCTAGTCCCATCTTCGATGTGAAAGCCTACTGGGTGACTTTGGGCCAATCACTCTCTCACACTTCAACCCACCTCACAGGATGAGAAAATAGGAGGAAGATTAGGTGTGTTCACCCCAGTGGTGGGTTTCTGCAGGCTCGCACCTACTCGCGAGAGCCGGTTGGTGAAATTTAGAGAACCGGTGAGAGGGGGTTCCACCGGCGTACCTGGAAGTAAATCTGGCCCGCCGCTGCCAGTGACCCAACGGGAAGGAAAGGAAAGGAAAGAAGGAAGGAAGAAAAAGAAAGAAAGAAAGAAGAAAGAAAGAAAGAAAGAAAGAAAGAAAGAAAGAAAGAAAGAAAGAAAGAAAGAAAGAAAGAGAAAGAAAGAAAGAAAATTTATCATCACAATTGAGTCCAAAATTTTGGTTGCTAAGCAAGAGCATTGTTAAATGAGTTTCACCACATTTTAAAAGGTGGCCACTCCCACCCTGTCACATGACTGCCAAGCCACGCCCACAAAATAGGCCACACCTACAGAGTAGGTTCTAAAAAAATTTGAAAGCCACCACTGGTTCACCCCCTTGAATTATAAAGGCAAGATAAAAATAACAAATACATGCTGAAAGAAAGAAATCTCATGCAATTTCCTTCCTTCCTTCCTTCCTTCCTTCCTTCCTTCCTTCCTTCCTTCCTTCCTTCCTTTTCTTTTCTTTCTTCAGCATTTGAAGCAGCAGCAAGAAGGCCTGAGTCACCTGATCAGCATTATAAAAGATGACCTGGAAGATGCAAAGCTGATAGAACATGGTTTGAATGAGAGCATTCCAGTTAGAGGGGGCGTCTTCAGTTGATCGACTGGTCCTTTCCATTGACTCTATGGGCATAGAAAACACCTTGTTCTCCTTCACTGAAATCCACCAGGTGTGGACCATAAATCTTAGTGAAGGTTCTGAGAGAAGGCCAGGGACTTGGCACTCTACCCCGAAGGTCCAAAGGGATAAAGGTTCTAGAAGAAACAACCGCTGCACTTGATTTTAAGGTGGAAGGATACTTTTAAACACCGCTCCGTGATTTAAGCCTGCGTTTCTTTTGTGCTCAGCTATGTCTCATTTTTGTTTTTATTCTCCGAACAACGCTCCCAATGTTAAATTATCAGCAGGGAAAATAACACCCTTTCTCTGTATGAGAAACAGCACAACTGGTTTAAAGGAGAAACCCACCTGCCAATGTTTGGGAAAGGAAACGCACAGGTCAAAGGCGTTTCTCCCACCCTTCCATGTGCTTAGCGGGCACAAAACCCTATAATTTTATATCATTTCATCAGAATTTACAAAGGTAATGAAATCTGCTTTCTGTCATTCAGCGTTATGCTCTTTGTAATGGATGCCTTGTTTTCAAGATTACCACCGATGGAAACTGCATCTTAGGAGTCTTAATCTTGCCCAATCGCTAATTAATCAGTTGGCCTAAATACCCTATGACAGGGGTCTGCAAAGTCGGCTCTTTTAAGACTGGTGGACTTCAACTCCCAGATTTCCCCAGCCAGCTATGCTATGCTGGCTGGGGAACTCTGGGAGTTGAAGTCCACCAGTCTTAAAAGAGCCGACTTTGCAGACCCCTGCCCTATGAGATTCAGAGCTACCGACATCCCTATCCACCACCTCCTGTTCTCAGGAAATTCAAAAGAAACCTGCATTTGAAGCCGGGCCTGTTGCCTGAACCCAGGACTCTCCAAACCTAGCAACTTTTAAGACTTAAGGAACTTCAACTCCCGGAATTCCTTGGGCTGCCGTGCCTTTTTTGGGAGTTGAAGTCCTCAAGTCTTATTTGGAGTCCCCTGCTTTAACTTCCCGCTCCTAAGGCTCAGCAGAGGGATTGTGTTGCATTTCCTAAGGTGAAAATGAAATCCTTATAAGAAAAGCTTTTTAAAGGGGGTATTGCTTTATTATATTAGAAAGTTAGCTGCTGTTTCTTTGTTTCAAGTCAAGAACTGGGGCTGAGGAAATAGCCACAGTAGTGTGCTAGTCTGCTCCTTTCAGATTTTTTTTAGCAAGGAAACGGCAGCTCTTGTTAATAAGTGTTTTTCCATTTGTTGTTATGTTTATTAATTGCACTGGGGATAATAAAGGTAGACTGACAAAACTGGACTGGACTGTGCTTGAAAGTGAGTTGGCTGCACTAAGGCATCTTGGCATCACTCCGAAGTACAACAATCCAGATGTTTGCATGTGGTAAAGGTAACCCAGGTGTGAAATCAAGCACATGGATGGTAGCTACTCTTAACGTTTTGCATTTGTAGCTTCTGAGAACGTGCCGATCGGCCAGTAGATGCAGTTTTAAGGCAGCTACAAGATCCCTGTACTTGGTCAGGTCCAGGCAAATGAATCCCCATGTTATTTCCACCCTCCCACCACCCTCAATGGTCTTACAAATACTTAGAGCAAAATCAACTAGGCATCGTTGCGGTATTTTCCAAAGTAACCGCTTCTGCTTGACAGCACGTTTGTAGAGGATTTTTTTTATCGTTACCCATTTGCCAAAATGATTTTGGTCAACAGCAGTAGGCAGTATTTTTTTTTCCTACAGGAAGGACATGGATGGATGATGAGCGATGAATTGGGTCTCCTTTAATTTAATAACATGTTAAAAATGTAAGATACAATACAATACAATAGCAGAGTTGGAAGGGACCTTGGAGGTCATCTTGTCCAACTCCCTGCCTAGGCAGGAAACCCTATACCATTTCAGACAAGTGTCTATCCAACATCTTCTTAAAAACTTGCAGTGTTGCAGCATTCACAACTTCTGGAGGCAACTTCTGTTCCACTGATTAATTGTTCTAACTGTCAGGAAATTTCTCCTCAGTTCTAAGTTGCTTCTCTCCTTGATTAGTTTCCACCCATTGCTTCCTGTTCTGCCCTCAGGTGCCTTGGATAATAGTTTGACTCCCTCTTCTTTGGGGCAACTCCTGAGATATTGGAAGACTGCTATCATGTCTCCCCTGGTCCTCCTCTTCATTAAACTAGACATGCCCAGTTCCTGCAATTGTTCTTCGTATGGATCATAAGATCCGAGAGGAGCCTAAAGAGAAAGAAGACTTAATGCATATTGAAGATTGGAACCTACGCTTAGGACTGGAATGAAAAACGCTGTATTTTTGAAATTTAGATGAGCAAGGATGGTTAGAACCCATTTCTACTATTCTGTGTTAATGCCTGTATTTCGAAAAATAACACTACGATAGCGATTTTGGAAAAATCTGGAACTGATAAATCAACATGTAAATGAAATAGTAATACAATACAATACAATACAATACAATACAATACAATACAATAGCAGAGTTGGAAGGGACCTTGTAGGTCTTCTAGTCCAACCCCCTGCGTGGGCAGGAACCTTATACCATTTCAGACAAAGGGCTATCTAACATCTTTTTAAAGACTTCCAGGGTTGGGGCATTCACAACTTCTGGAGGCAACTTCTGTTCCACTGATTAATTGTTCTAACTGTCAGGAAATTTCTCCTCAGTTCTAAGTTGCTTCTCTCCTTGATTAATTTCCACCCATTGCTTCTTGTTCTGCCCCCAGGTGCCTTGGAGAATAGTTTGACTCCCTCTTCTTTGTGGCACCCTCTGAGATATCGGAACACTGCTATCATGTCTCCCCTGGTCCTTCTCTTCATCAAGCTAGACATACCCAGCTCCTGCAACCGTTCTTCATAGTTGAACGGTCTTGAAATAAAGATATTTTTGGATTTTCGATAAGACATGATTGTGTAAGACTTAATTTTAACCTTTTCTTTAGCTAATGTCTTAATCAGCCAAACTTGGCAATGATCACATCAACTTCTTTTAAAAAATTAGACCCACATTGAAGCTGCCACAAAAAAGGAAAACGTCCAGTCACTGGATACAATTGATAAAACTTTATTTGTAGGATGCTTTAAGATGGAGTAAAGATATTAAAAGCAATACCGCTTTGATCCGAAGCGTTTGAATTTTCTTAAGCACTATAATTTTTTTTTTAAAAAAAGCTTCAATGCTTCAAAGTTTCTGAGGGAAAACAGATTTTTTATTTTTTTATTTTTTTGCTGAAAAGTAAAAACGGCTCCATTGGTAGCAGTAAATTATTCACAATTTGGGATTAATCCAGAGGCAGATTTTGGAGTAAAAGATGAGTACAGAATTAGAAACCTTGTTTTGAGGCGGTCGAGTTTTTTTACCCCACCAGCCCAGCTGACAGCGGTTTTGATTTTTCACCCGGAACATGGTTGTTTGACCAAGCGGAATGCCTCGAGGAATTCGTTGAAGTCAATTTTCCCGTCCTTGTTGAAATCAATGCTGCGGGCCAAATCGCTGATGTTTTCATCGGAGATATCAATATTCATGTGGGCACTGAACAGCTTCCACATTTGATGGAACTCGTCGAGACAAATAAATCCTGCAAGACGAGAGCAGAAAACACTTAAATCTTTCTTGGGGTACGGCGATCGGAAATAACAGCAATAGCACTTCTATGTCTCCAATTATGCACTTGGTTCTCTACAAATAGTATTGATTCTACGGCTAAAGCTGCCATCTTGACTCAGGACCTGTTTCATCCTATTTATTCAATACAAGCTACCTACGAGACCGTCTGCTGCCCCAGACGTCCCTACGACCAATACGCTCTCACAGAGAGGGTCTGCTCCAGGTGCCGTCAACCGGGCAATGCCGGTTGGCGACGCCCAGGGGAAGAGCCTTCTCTGTGATGGGCCCAACCCTGTGGAACGCTCCAACTCCCGAACTCCGTGTCATCTCGGACCTCCGCCTGTTCCGCCAGCGGTTAAAAACGCACTTCTTCCAACAAGCCGGCCTGGCATGATTTTACTCGACACTGTACTGCTTTTAGTTACCAAAGTTTTAATTCAGGGGTTTTAATATGGGTTTTAGTGCAGGGTGGGTTTAATTTAATTCAGTTTTAAGAATGCTTTATTTTTGTATGTATATATATTTATATTTTATATTCCCTGTGCGCCGCCCCGAGTCCCTATGTGGTGAGATGGGTGCGGCTTATAAATACGATTAAATAAATAAATAAATAAATAAACAATAGCAGAGTTGGAAGGGACTTTGGAGGTCTTCTAGTCCAACCCCCTGCCTAGGCAGGAAGCCCTACACCATTTCAGACAAATGGCTATCCAACATCTTCTTAAAGACTTCCAGTGTTAGAGAATTCAAAACTTCTGGAGGCAACTTCTGTTCCACTGACTAATTGTTCTCACTGTCAGGAAATTTCTCCTCAGTTCTAGGCTGCTTCTCTCCTGGGTTATTTCTCTTTTTAGGTAAGGAAATATCACTGAGGCCATGACCCAAGAAACCCCTGGTTATTTATCCCAAAAGTGCTTTTTCTGGCGTCGACTGGACTCGGGTTTTTTTTCTTTTGAAGACATTTCGCTTCCCATCCAAGAAGCTTCTTCAGCTCTGACCGGATAGTGGAGAATGGAAGGATATACAAATTCCCTGCACACAGCTGTTAAAAGCATCTTTGGGACAACCGTGACCTGGACGACTGAGCATCTCGACAGACTTTTTAGTTATACAATTTGGGACGAGCACCTTTTGAAAGGTGTGGGAGTAAGGAATGGCTTTCCAGGGGGGGAAAAGAAATGGCAGGCCACAGGTGACCCTGTGGACACAGAAAAATCTCCAAGTGGCCTCAACGACCCTCTAAAACAGTGATGGCTAACCTTTTTGTTGTCCGGTGCCCTCACCCGTAATGCAATGAGTGTGCAACACCCTCCCACGTACTTTGCCCCCCCTGCGCATGCGCACACAAAACCCCTACACTCCCCGCCCAACCCGTTTTGGGCCTAGCAGGCCTCCCTGAAGACTCTGGGACCAGAAATGAGGTGTGGGAGGCGCACTCCTCCCCCCCCCACATCCCCGTGCAACCCACCGCGCATGTGTGGGCATTTCCTGCAGGAGGTGTACACGCATGCGTGATGGAACTGAACTGGGGCAATGGCTTGCGTGCCCTGCAGAGAGCTTTGCATGTCACATATGCCATATGTTTGCCATCATCAGCTCTAAATGACCAGCTGTTTGCAAGGAGTATCAATCCTTCCATTCCCCACCATCCAGCCAGAGCTGAAGAAGCTTCTTGGCTGAGAATTTTTTTATTTTATTTTATCAAATTTATAACCCGCACCTTCTCCTAAAAAAGGACCCAGGGCGGCGCACAGGAAAATTTAAAAAACCATACAAATATACAAAATACCATTATTAAAAACCTATTAAACCCATACCCTGTGCTAAAACAATTTAAAATCCCCCTAATTAAAATTTACAGCTAATAACAATCAGAAACGGGAGGTTATGCTAGGCCGGCTTGTTGAAATAGGTGCGTTTTAAGACGCTGGCGGAAAAGGCGGAGGTCTGAGATGCGTAATTCGGGGGGCAGGTTGTTCCAGAAGCAGTGGTGGGTTTCTGCAGGCTCACACCTACTCGCGAGAGCCGGTTGGTGAAATTTAGAGAACCGGTGAGAGGGTTCCACCGGCGTACCTGGAAGTAAATCTGGCCCACCGCTGCCAGTGACCCAATGGGAAGGAAAGGAAAGGAGGAAGGAAGGAAGGAAGGAAGTTAGGAAAGAAAGAAAGAAAGAAAGAAAGAAAAAGAAAGAAAGAAAGAAAGAAAGAAAGAAAGAAAGAAAGAAAGAATTTATCATCACAATTGAGTTCAAAATTTTGGTTGCTAAGCAAGAGCATTGTTAAATGAGTTTCACCACATTTTAAAAGGTGGCCACTCCCACCCTGTCACATGACTGCCAAGCCACGCCCACAAAATAGGCCACACCTACAGAGTAGGTTCTAAAAAAATTTGAAACCCACCACTGTCCAGAGGGTAGGGCCTGCCACAGAGAAGGCCCTTCCCCTGGGTGTCGCCAACCGGCATTGCCCGGCCGACGGCACCCGGAGAAGGCCCTCTATGGGAGCAGATCGGTCGAAGGGATGTATGGGGCAGGAGACGGTCTCGCATATAGAGAAGCGAAACGTCTTCAAACAAGAAAGTCCAGTTGCCTCCTGGAAAAGTGCCTTTGGATCAACCATGACCTGGATGACGGAGAATCTCTACCGACCCCTGGTTATTGAGTTCCTTCCCAAATCAGCCACTGCTGGTATATTATAAAATATAAAATAGAAGATAATACTACTGTACCTTCCACAATGCACATAAGACCATAACACTTAGCTCTGCCCTTTCTACACGAAAAATCCCTTTGGCTATTAGAAAGTGAAATTGGCAAATAATAAAAGGCATTTTACCTGAGCAATCTGTGTCAATCAGGCTGAAGAGCGTCTCCAGATTGGATAAGTTTCGGTAAATGCTTTCCAGCAAACTCGACTGAAGGCGCTGAAAGAAACGAGACCACCGTTCACACAAAAATCCCTTAATCTGTTTTCAAAACATGGCTTGATTTAGTCAAATATGCTTAACGGGCCAAAAATAGGACCTTGAAAATGTATTTATGCCTTATGTACAACTATGGAATGATGGTTTTAGCCTCACTGGTTGCCAGTTTCCATTGCAAATTTCTTGGCAAGAAATTTCACAAAGAAGAAGAGAAAAAGGAGGAATAAGTAAGGTAAGTATAATGTTTATTGTCAACGAAATTGGTTTTAACCTCACTGGTGCAAAATTATAACCGAAACGAAAAAAGGGGAAAAAAACTAGCGTGTACATGGAATGATTGTGGTTGTATTTAAAAGTCTCACAGCCCAAGGATAGAAACTAGCTTTAAACCTGTTTGTTCGGCTGGCTATACTTTGATGTCTTCTGCCTGATGGTAGAAGTGCAAAGAGACACTGACCAGGGTGGGAATCATCTCTGAGTAACAGCAACACAGCTGGAAGGGACCTTGGAGGTCTTCTAGTCCAACCCTCTGCTCAAGCAGCAGACCTTCTGCCAATTCAGATAAATGACCGTCTTCTTAAAAACCTCCCGTGATGAAGCACCCACAGCTAGCCGTTCCACTGGTTGTTTTCACCGATTGGAAATTTCTCCTTACTTCTAAGTTGCTTCCCTCTTGGTTTAGTTTCCATCTATCGTTTCTTGCCTTGCCTCTGGTGCTTTGGAAAATAGGTTGACCCTCTCTTCTTTCTGGCAGCCCCTCAAATATCGTAACACTGCTAACCTGTCGCCCCTAATCCATCTTTATTCACTAGACTAGACTTACCCAATTCCTGTAACTGTTCTTCATGTTTTAGCCTCCAGACCCCCGATAAGTCTTCTTGCTCTTCTCTGCACTCTTTCTAGAGTCTCCACATCTTTTTTAGATGGTGGCAACCAAAACTGGATGCCGTATTCCAAGTGTGGCCTTACTAAGTCTTTATAAAGTGGTATTAACCCTTCTCGTGATCTTGATTCCCTCCCTCTTTTTTTTTTTAAAGTAATTTTTTTATTGGTTTTAAAAGTTTATAAAAGGAAAGGGGTAAATAGGGTATTTTAACAATATTTTAGAGCTTCCACATCGGGGCTGATGACCGCCTCCAAGTCTTCTTACAATATCAGTTCCATTAGGACAGGGGTGTCCAAACTTGGGAACTTTTAAGAGTTGTGGACTTCAACTCCCAGAATTCCCCAGCCAGCCATGTTGGCTGGGGAATTCTGGGAGTTGAAGTCCACAAGTCTTAAAGTTCCCAAGTTTGGACATCCCTGCATTAGGAAATAGTAAAAGTAGGAAGGGGTACATACATTTTAAATCATAGGTTACATGATCAAAAGAAAAATTCATACATTCAATTACTTTGTTTCTATTAACATCCACAGGAATTACCATACATAAAAAAAGAAAAACCATTTTTGTGATCTGAGCCTCTTTGCTATTGTTCCTTCCTCCTCCACCCCACCAGTAGGCGGAGCCGTGGCCCCTCCCGTTCCCGTGTCGTCGTCATCTAGGATTGAGGAATGTTTTTAAAGAAAAGTCTCTGCCTCTTCTACTGCTTTCATTCTGACTCTCCCTCCCTCCCAGAATACCAACATTCCTTCGGGCATCAACCACTTGAACCACACCCCTTTTTTGTGCAATTTTTCCTTTGGGCATCAACCACTTGAACCACACTCCTTTTTTGTGCAATTTTTTTGATAAGAAGGAATATTTCCTTCTTGTATCTCGTATTTTTGGGGGGATCTGCTCCAATATGGCCACCTCGTTCTGCTGATATATCTTCTCTGCACTCTTTCTAGAGTCTCACCATCTTTTTTAGATGGTGGCAACCAAAACTGGATGCCGTATTCCAAGTGTGGCCTTACTAAGTCTTTATAAAGTGGTATTAACCCTTCTCGTGATCTTGATTCTCTCCCTCTGTTGATGCAGCCTAGAACTGGGTTGGCTTTTTTGGCAGCTGCTGCCCACGGCTGGCTCCTATTTAAATGGTTGTCCACTAGGACTCCAAGATCCCTTTCACAGTTACTGCTATTGAGGAAGGTACACACCTAATTCTGTAACTGTACCTTTGGTTTTCCTTGCCTAAATGTAGAAGAAGAGCATGACAATTGGTACGTGATGCTGGTTTTCTTCATTCCCAGATACTCTCTAGTCCAGGGATGGCTACCCTTTTTGCCAAAAGCAGGAGGGAGTCCACACCCATAATTCTATGTGCCGGTGGTGGGTTTCAAATTTTTTAGAACCTACTCTGTAGGTGTGGCCTATTTTGTGGGCGTGGCTTGGCAGTCATGTGACAGGGTGGGAGTGGCCACCTTTTAAAATGTGGTGAAACTCATTTAACAACGCTCTTGCTTAGCAACCAAAATTTTGGACTCAATTGTGATGATAAATTCTTTCTTTCTTTCTTTCTTTCTTTCTTTCTTTCTTTCTTTCTTTCTTTCTTTCTTTCTTTCTTTCTTTCCTTCCTTCCTTCCTTCCTTCCTTCCTTCCTTTCCTTTCTTCCTTCCTTTCCTTTCCTTCCTGTTGGGTCACTGGCAGCGGCGGGTCAGATTTACTTCCAGGTACGGCAGTGGAACCCCCTATTACCGGTTCTCTTAATTTCACCAACCGGCTCTCGCGAGTAGGTGCGAGCCTGCAGAAACCCACCACTGCTATGTGCCCTCCCCCTGCACATGCGCAAGTGACACCCCCCCCCCCCGCCCTTCCCCTTGCTTTTGGCACGTGATGGCACGGTGGACTCATTTTTTTGCCCCCACCCCAGTCCCTCTCTAGGAGCCTGGGGAGGGCAAAAACCGCCTCCCACCCCCACCCCCGAGGCCATCCAGAGGTCAGAAACGGCCCGTTTGCTGACTTCCGGTCGGCCAGGAAGGCCCGTTTTTCACTCTCCCCAGGTTCCAGAGCCTTTCTAGGAGCCCGGGGAGGGCAAAAACGTCCTCCTCCCCCCCTCCCCAGGGTCCTACCAGAGGCCGAAAACAGCCTGTTTCCCGACTTTGGGTGTGCCCAGAAGGCCTAAAAATCAGCTGGCTGGTGCGCCCATGTGCGCCGGATCTGAGCTCGCCTGCCCACCAATATGGCTGTGCATGCCACCTGTGGCACGCCTGCTATAGGTTTGCCCTCACGGCTCTAGTGCACGGCTCTAGTCCAGGGGTCTCCAACCTTTGCAACTTTAAGTCTGACGGACAAAGCTGGCTGGAGAAGTCTGGGAGCTGAAGTCCTTCAGACTTAAAGTTGCAAAGGTTGGAGACCCCCTGCTCTAGTCCACGGCTCTAGTCTAGCCTCCTCACCTCCTGGGTGGACGATTTCTCTTCCGTCACGATGTCTCTGAGCCACGTCCTATAGTCCACTTTTCCGTTGATCAGCTGCAATATCAGATGTGGCCTCAGCATCCGCCATGGCAGTCCCAGCTGGAGAACCGACTCGATGCCCTTTGCCCAGTCGTTTACACTGATGAGGCCTGGGAGGACACAAAAAATGCATCCTTTCCGAATGAAACGTTTTTTTGCACATCGGATTTTTTGCACATCCCCCTCCCACCTCAGCCCCCACTTTGCAGGGCTCTCAAACTCTCTGCCTACCCCATTTTTCACAAAAAAACGAGGCATGCAGAGGGTTTGGGAGGCCTACAGCGTGCAAAACCTTTTTTAAAAAAAAACATTTATCTCTTCAAAATCTTAGTGCATCTTATACTCCAGTGGGTCTTATAGCCCGAAAAATACAGTAACTTTAAGTGATAAGTATATAATAGATAGAATAATACAATAATACAATAGAAGAGTTGGAAGGGACCTTGGAGGTCATCTAGCTCAACCCCCTGCCTAGGCAGGAAGCCCTATACCATTTCAGACAAGTGGCTATCCAACATCTTCTTAAAGACTTGCGGTGTTGGGGCATTCACAACTTTTGGAGGCAACTTCCGTTCCACTGATTAATTGTTCTCACTGTCAGGAAATTTCTCCTCAGTTCTAAGTTGCTTCTCTCCTTGATTAGTTTCTACCCATTGCTTCTTGTTCTGCCCTCAGGTGCTTTGACTGATTCCCTCTTCTTTGTGGCAGCCCCTGAGATATTGGAACACTGCTCTCATGTCTCCCTTGGTCCTTCTTTTCATTAAACTAGACGTACCCAGTTCCTGCAACCGTTCTTCATATGTTTTAGCCTCCAGTTCCCTAATCCTCTTTGTTGCTCTTCTCTGCACTCTTTCTAGAGTCTCCGCATCTTTTCTACATCGTGGTGACCAAAACTGGATGCAAATATTCCAAGTGTGGCCTTCCCAAGGCATTATAAAGTGGTATTAACACTTCACGTGATCTTGATTCTGTCCCTCTGTTGATGCAGCCTAGAACTGTGTTGGCTTTTTTGGCAGCTGCTGCACACGGCTGGTCCCATTTCTATCATTGTGCCATCAAAACTCTGCCCAGTTTTTATGGGCAAGGAGCTCATCTCGACTTTCTCACCACCCTGGGTGGAGGAGAGGGAGGAAATGTCCCTTTTGTTAGCCTTACCTGTGTTCTTCTTATCGTAGCCCCGGAACGCTGCGATGAGTTCTGACCTGTTAGCAAACAGTTGCTCCTTTAAAATTTGATACGCCGACTCCTCCACTCGGCTGGTCCTGGGAGAGAAAGAGATTTCTTGTTACGCATAAAATCGCAGGAGAACAAAAACATTCGGTCTACGCCCCTTTCAGGGATGACTGGCTTTGCGAGAACTGATCGCGGAACAGAGCCGTCCTTTGTTCGCTGGAAATAAATCAGCTTGATTGTGGATTTTTTTTTTTAAAAAAAACAACAACAACAAAAAACATTTCCTTTTGCAGTGTGCAAAAACTTTTTTTTTTTAATTTGTCTCTTCAAAACTTTGGTGCATCTTATACTCTGGTGTGTCTTATACTCCGAAAAATACGGCAGGTGAAAACCACGGGAACCTTTTAGAGTTGGTTTTCACCTGATCTGTGCCAATAGGATATCTATATAAATAAAAATGTAAATGTTTGTTCAAAATCTGTAATCTCTGAAAGTACTTCACCGATTGCTTTGAAATTTTGACACAATGCTCTATTCAAATACGCGCTTGTTTTTATATACCTATATTATATAGATGTCACACCTGTGACAGGTAAAACCAAATGTAAATGTTCGTTTGTTCAAAATCTTACATCTCTTAAAGTTCTCCTCTCCCCTCCCGCTGAGCCCTTTGCTGTCTATGGCGGGGCGGCCCCTGCGCCATCCTTCTGCTGCCTCCCCCTGCTCTTAAGCCAGCCTCCCCCCGCCCAGCCCAGCCCAGCTCCGGAGGAGGTGGAGCGTCTCCTCAGCCCGTCCGACTGCGCTCTCTCTCCCCCCTCCCCGCTCAGAGCGAGCGATCTCCGGCCTCGCCAAGGGGGCTCCGACGTGGCCTGAGCTACAGGAGCTGCTGGGTGTCCCGTGAGGTGGTGGCTGCAGCGGTGGCGGCGTCTCTGGATGGGGCCATGGCCGGCAGGGGCTGCCTCATGTCCGCTTCACCAAAGGCGGCTCCTTCCTCCTCCTCCTCCTCCTCCTCCTCCTCCTCCTCCTCCTCCTCCTCCTCCTCCTCCTCCTCCACCTCCGGGGATGCCTGGCTGGCCCTGCGCCATGGACTGAGAAGGCAACCCTGGGATGCGTGCCTGGGGGGGCAGGGTGGTGGGGTGCTGAGCCTGTCCTGCGCAAAAGGTAACAGCTGGGGCTGTGTAGCAGTGACTGGGACAGCAGACTGGGCCGGCGGTGCGGTGAACGGCAGAGTTGGTTGATGGCCACCAACGATGGTCAACGGAGAAGGAATGGCTGAGCCGGGAGGGGGCGCCCCTTGCTTCTGCCTGTCTAATAAAGGTATTCTTTGAGGAGTTTTGGTTGTTATGGGTCTATTACTTGGAACCCTGTAACTGTATTACATTTCAAGGCCAACGTCTGGCTCGCTGGTTTGTAACCCTCTTCTCAACCCTTCCAATAGCGGTTGGGCTACAACAATTGCAATGCTCTGCTGACCTTTGAGTTACATTCATTTGGCGGATCACTACTTTGGTGGCTTGAAACTGGACGAAATGAGGGATGAGGTCAGGTCCCATTTTGATGTAGGCACCCCGGTTGCTGCCCGCTGAGTAATAGTTTGAAGCCGAAAATATGGTGATGACCTTGTCAAGACAAAACAGATTACAGTACAACAGATTTAGAGCAGTGTTAAAGTCCCCATGTTAAAGTCTCCAAAAACCACCTGTTCATCTTTGATTTGCTTTAATCCACATTTGTAGGGGTGCGAAGCTCAGTGGTTAAAAAGGCCCGGTTCTTTGATTTTGTGGTTACCGTATTTTTCGGAGTATAAGACGCACCTTTTTTCCTCTAAAAAGAGGCTGAAAATCTGGGTGCGTCTTATACATCGAATACAGCATTTTTTTTGCCTCCCAAAGCCCCGCCCCTTCACTAAAATGGCCGTGTCTAGCCTTATGGAGGCTTTCAGAGACCTCCTGGGGGCTGGGGAGGGCAGAAAAAAGCAACAAATGGGCCTCCCAGCCCCCAGCAGCACTCTATAAGCCTCCATAAGACTATGCATGCATTTTTTGCTCCTCCACAGGAGCACTTTGCAAGCCCCCCTGCCCCCCCTCAAGGCTATTCATGACTTCTATTTGGAAAAAAAACCAGGGGAGGTTTGCAGAGTGCAAAAAGGTTTTTCCCCCCTTTGGAAAGCTCTTTAACTAATTGATGAGAATTACGTGGATCAAATGCTGTGCCAGCAGGAACAAAGTTAGGTGCTGCAGATTGTCAGCGATTTCCTTCACCAGCACATGGACAAGTACACCTGGAAACATCTACCTACCTACCTATCCTCTCTCTCTCCCTATCTACCTACTGTATTTTTTCTCTCTCTCTCTATCCCTCTACCTACGTACCTAATGTATTTCTTTCTCTCTCTCTCTCTATCCCTCTACCTTCCTACCTACTGTATTTCTCTCTCTCTCTCTCTCTCTCTCCCTCTACCTACCTACCTACCTACCTACTGTATTTCTTTCTTTCTCTCTCTCCCCCTCTACCTACCTACCTACCTACCTATGCTCTCTCTCCCTACCTATCTACTGTATTTCTCTCTCTCTATCCCTCAACCTACCTACCTACTCTCTCTCCCTGCCTACCTACTGTATTTCTCTCCCTCTCTCTCTATCCCTCTATCTACCTACCTACTTTTTAAAAAAATTTGCCTCTTCAAAACCTTGGTGCGTCTTATACTCTGAAAAATGTGGTATGTGATCCTGTGATTCCATATTCCCGTGATTCTGTGATTTTTGTGATTCTATGATCCTATGAGTCTTTGATTTTGTGATTCTGTGAATCTATGATTTTATTCCCCCCCAAACTTTTTTTTTTTTTAAATTTGCCTCTTCAAAATCTTGGTGATTTTATACTCCGAAAAACCCGGTACCTTCCGATCGTGGTCGACGTCATAACCTTCTGGCTTGCATTCATGAGAGCGGATGATGAACTGCAGGCCGTGTTTCCGCAAAAACATGTCCGTCACATCAGGTCCGAAGTAACAGCCTCCACCCCTTTCTAAATTCTCTGTGCATCCAGGTTTGGGATCTGGGTCACTCCATAAAATATCTATCACCTACAAGCAAAGTTACAGGAGGTTTTCTAGTTGCTTTATTTTAATTCCGTGCACGAGTCAGGTACGTAAGTCCACTTTCAGAGCAAACGTCAGCAAGGTATATAGCGCCAAACAGCTGAAATTCCGAGAGTTTCGAATTTGTATTAGTTTAATCAAAATATAAGATACAAACATGCAAAAAAAATGAAAATAAAGAAAAAATAGGGGCAGGGAAAAAAGAAAAAAAGATCTAGCATCAAAGGTAGAAAGAAAGAAAAGAAAGAAAGAAAGAAAGAAAGAAAGAAAGAAAGAGGAAGGAAGGAAGGAAGGAAGGAAGGAAGGAAGAAAGGAAGAAAGAAAGGAAAGAAAGAAAGGAAAGAAAGAAAAAAGCATTGACTTCCGACTCCTTTTGACCCAATACAGGGATCAGCAAATTGCGGCTCTGGAGCCGCATGTGGCTCTTTCATCCCTCTGCTGTGGCTCAGTCAACGGTCGATTGGCACCACAATTTTGAGAGGAGCTTCCAATGGGCGAGGGGGGGGGAGAGAAGCACAGTGCGCCAGGAGAAGATTCTATGGCAAGGGGGGAGGGGTTTCCAGTTGTCTCCACAATTGATAGGGCTTTCTGTTATGACAAAGGAAAAAGGACGCCGCGCTAGGAGGAGACTCTATGGTGGGGGAACTGAACGTCCGGTCAAGGGGCCTCTGGTTAGGACTTTTGTGGCTCCCGGTGTTTTCTTTTCTGTGGGAAACGGGTCCAAATGGCTACTTGAATGTTTAAGTTTGCCGACCTCTGAGCCACTAGAACAAGGAAATAACATACAAACTCACTTTTTTTTAAACTTGTATATAAGAATGCATCCTAACAACAAACGTATTTAATCAGCAAAACCCAAAATCAAAGCTTCATTTTTTCCCCCTCACCTCCAGCACAACATCCAAAAGTGGTTCCAAGCAGAAACAAATTTAAGTGCATTCTTTCCTTTAAAGAAATCTATCCGTGTTGCTATCTCTGCTATCTCTTCATCAAGTTTGACAGCCTTTCCTCCGTTGTGGGAATCAAGCAGTGGTGGGTTCCAGATCCCGTCCTTACCTCCTGCGGCGCTCTGCAACGCCTCCACGACGCTCCAGCTGCTTGTCTTGCAGGCAACATACGGAAGCCACAAGGAGCTCAAATACAGGTAAGGATGACTGGCGGGCAGGTGGATGGGCCCTCCGGAGCACCGTACCAGAACGGTGTCCGGTGCTCCAGCAGCTGGAATCAACGTACCTCCCCATTTCTGTGCACAGAATATTCTTGCTGCCGTCACCATATAGAACGTCAAAGTTCTATTTATTGATTTATTTTTCAAATTCTTTATCCAGTAATCTTTGAAACTCTGGAGAAGTTCCCTTGTTCAGAATTCAATTCACCTGGAGCAAGGAGCACGGGAGACCATGGGGCACTAATCTGCTGCCCGCTCTACTGGCTGCTGACGGGCCACAACTGTCTCACCTTGGCTGACTTTCCCCAACTGACTTGCTGCATCCCAGTTGCCGCGGGACAATTCGACATGGGACAATTCCAGAAAGGGACAAGTAGAATTGCAGGTTTGAGGGCTTCTAATTTGAGAAAGTTCAAACCTAAAGCAAGGCCAGGCCCGTTGCAATTCACTTGTCCCTCCCTGGAGTTATCCCACGTTGAATAGTCCTGCGAGGAGTTGTCCCGAACAGATTGCACAGGGCAAGTTAGTCATGTCGAGATAGCCGCAGTGAGTTGTCCTAGACCAGGGTCTGCAAAGTCGGCTCTTTTAAGACTGGTGGACTTCAACTCCCAGAGTTCCCCAGCCAGCATAGCTGGCTGGGGAATTCTGGGAGTTGAAGTCCACCAGTCTTAAAAGAGCCAACTTTGCAGACCCCTGCCCTAGACCCAGGGGTGGGCTGCTACAGGTTCGCCTGGGTTTGGGAGAACCCGTAACAAACATTATGGCCGGTTTGGAGAATCTCCAAATCCCACCCCTGGCTGGCCCCGCCCACCCCTTCCCTCCCAGGAGTCTCTGGAAGTTACAGAAGGCCAGAAACGGGCCTGTTTCTGGCCTCCGGAAGGCCTGCGGAGCCTGGGGGAGGCAGTTTTCTTCCTTCCTTCCTTTTTATTTCTCTCTTTCTCTTTCTCTCTCTCTCTTTCCTCAATTGTAAAGAGGGTGTTCCAACTTCTTCGAAAGAGACCTTTTTTTATTACCTACTCTTTGACTCCCTTAGTTGTTGTGGTTGTATTGGGCATGACCATTTGCTAAGTTGATTTATTGCTCCGTCCTCTAGACAAGAATCTGGTCAACTAACAGACAGCACTAAAATTGGTGGCAGATAAGAAGTAACATAGTTCAGGAAAGATCGGACTTGGACAGCTGGTGGGAGCATAATCACTCTAGGCCAGGGGTCTCAAACTCAATTTACCTGGGGGCCGCTGGAGGCAGAGTCTGGGTGAGGCTGGGCCGCATAAGGGATTCCACAAAAAACGTTGTTAAAAAAATATCCTCAAATATTATACTTTCATATCACGGTGGGGGCCACAAGATACCATCCTGCGGGCCGCAATTGGCCCGCGGGCCACAATATTGAGACCTCTGCTCTAGGCTGACGACTCTCTTGACTCCACCCACAGGCTCTGCCCTTTTGTTCCTAAAGATGGGCTGGCTAGTGCTACCTTAAGCTGGGTTCATTTCAGAGGTGGTATTCAGCAGGTTCTGACTAGTTCTGGAGAACCGGTAACAGAAATTTTGAGTAGTTCAGAAAACCAGTAAATACCACCTCTGGCTGGCCCTGCCCCCATCTATTTTCTGCTTCCCAAATCCCAGCTGATCGGGAGGAAATGGGGATTTTGCAGTAACCTTCCCCTGCTATGCCCACCAATCCAGGCCCACAGAACCGGTAGTAACAAATTTTGAATCCCACCACTGGTTCATTTCTATTTTTCTGCTGCTGGAATTGTGGCGGTTCTCCAAATGCTTACCTGTTCGATGTCATCATCATCCTCATCCTCATAACCTGAGCTCTCGGAGTCCAGAGATGCACTGGGTCCTGGGAGTCTCTGGTTTCCATGTAACTTGCCGGGAGATTTTGAATCTTCCTGAACTGACTGTTGTCCCGCTTGGGAGAAGCTGAATGAGGAACCACTCCTGGTCATTTTGCCAGCTTCCGATGCAGTATAGTCCACAGTTTTCCTTTTCTTTGGGGCTAGCACAGAGAGAATCTAAGTTGAGAAGAAGACACCAAAGGACAGACGTGGCTTAGAATCAGATCTTTCCTAGAAGCAAATTCTCAATCCGGCTGTGGAATTGGAAAGAACAAACAGAGTAATCTTGGGTGGGGGGTGGGGGTGTCAAGCTATTTTCCAAAGCACCCGAAGGCCAGACAAGGAATCATGGATGGAAACTGATCAAGGAGAGAGATCCAACCTGGAAATAAGGAGGAATTTCCTGACAGGGAACCAGTGGAACAAAAGTTGCCTTCGGAAGTTGTGGGAGCTTCATCCCTGGAGGCTTTCAAGAAGAGACTGGACGGCCATCTGTCAGAAATGACGTAGGGCTGTGATGGCACAGGTGGCGCATGGAGCCATTTCTGAAGGCACACGAGGCGTTGCCCTGTCAGCTCCACGGCGCATGCGCATGCTGCCCAGCTGATTTTTGGCCTTGATTTTCAGCTGTTTTGGCCTTCCGAAACATCACCCAACGCGCAAAACAGAAGTTCAGGAACCTACCGGGCCCACTGGAAGTTGGAAAATGGGCCTCCGGAGGACCTACAGGGGGTGCGAGGAAGCCATGTTCGCCTTCCCCAGGCTCCTAGAAAGCCTCTGGAGCCCGAGGAGAGCAGAAAACGGACCTATTGGATCCACCAGAAGTTGGGAAATGGGCCGTTTCCAGCCTTCGGAGGGCTTCGGGGGGGGGAGGCCATTTTCGCCCTCCCCAGGCTCCAAGAAAGCCATCCACACAATCGCAGGGCAGTGTGGTTTGTCTCCTCCCTTAAAGGGGCCTCATAACAGGAGTTGTAAAATATTCTCTCATTTAAGAGTCCTGTAAAGGCTGATGTAATCAGGGGAAGCCGGATAGCTCAAGGCCTAGAAAGGCTTGCCTGATATGCTGGAGAGTGCCAGTTCAAACCCCAGTAGAAGGAGTATGGCCAGCTGAAGAGGGCTAATAAGCCCGAAATGGATCCATCCTGGTCTCTTATTTATTAATCAGCCCTTAAAATCCTAACACATATCTAAAAAAATTCAACAGTAATCTCATGGCTCTCTGCCAAAGATGGTCTCTGGGATGCGCCGAATAGGCAGAGAAGGATGACAGTTTGTCTCCTCCCTTAAAGGGGCCTCATAACAGGAGTTGCAAAATATTCTCTCATATATATATATGTGTGTGTGTGTGTGTGTGGGTGTGTGTGTGTGTTAGTTTTATGAGCTGATCAATAAATAAATTAGAGAGACCAGGATAGATCTATTTCGAGCTTATTAGCTCTCATCAGCTGGCCATACCCTGTACTGGGATTTGAACCGGGGCTGTATTGCATATCAGGCAGTAGCCTAGCAATTCAGCCAAGCCGGCTCCCCTTATTGCATCAGCTGAGACAGGGGTATTTAAGTCTTATCTGTTCCATCAAGCCGGCCTAGCTTAGCCAATGAGTAAATGTATTTTAGAATTTTAATTGGGATTTTTAGCACAGGCTTTTAGTTTAATTTATTCTTAATTGTTCTGTATTTATTGTTATTTATTGATTTTAATTTCCTGTGCACCGCCTTGAGTCCATTTCAATGGAGAAGGGCGGTTCTATAAATCTAAATAAATTAAATTAAATTAAATTTAAATTTAAATTTAGTAGAGGTTATTTTTTCACAACATCCTGTTAAGAGGTCCCAATTAATATTAATATTAATATTTGTATGTATGTATGTATATATAAAAGACCTCTGTGATCTCTTCCAATTCTGTTATTCTGCTGGGTTCTGCCACAAACAAAAACAGGTTTCTCTTCTAACGCCATACCTTACATCTCTCAACTTTGGCTAGACGTTCCAAATCGGTCTTATCGGATATACCTCCATGTACGATCAGGACCTTCTTGTCCACCACGGTTGCCAAAGGTATGGTGCTAAAAACGTTCCTGATGATCGCCAGGATCTTGTTGGCATGATCCTAGAGGGAAGAGGAGCAGAGGGCAAAAACTAAGAGGCGCACGGTTCAGGGTCACACAACAACACCGAAGATGCAATAGGTAGGCAAACGGGAGTACCTTATATTTCCGTGTGACTTCCTTGGTGAACCCATAGCTAGAGGCAGAAGAGAAGGGAAGGTTTTAAATAGGTGTCTTGGAAGGAAAGAAAAACAACAACGGCAATATTTAAAATGGCGCAGATAGCTCTCCGCTTACAACAGTTCGTTTAGTGACGTGGGTCAAATTTACCGCGAGACTGAAAAATGTGACCCGTTTCTCGTAGTTACGAACTTTGCAGCATCCCCATGATCACGTGATCAGAATTAAGAAGTTTGGCAACTGACTCATATTTATGACCTTTGCTCTGTCCCCGGGTCATGTGATTCCCTTTTGGGACTTTCTGACAGAGCAAAGTCAATGGAGAAGCCAGATTCACTTAGCAACTGGTGTTACTGCGGCAAGAAAAGTCATAAAGCACCACATAGAGCAAATAAAGAGCACAATCACCATGTGCTTTACTGCCCAACTGTATTATTGTAACAGGAAACAGGAAACTCTTCTCAGAAAATAAAGAAACCATAGATTATAACCATAGATGCACATGAAACACTGACATCTACTGGCTGAATAATTCTGTAGTTGTTCCAACACAAAATACATTTTAACATATATTCCAACACTTTCTCAGGTTACTTTCTTAGCCAGGGTTCAAGATTTAATTATCTTGCTAACAGTACATTAAATTTATTCCCTATAGTTTTTACAGATAACAGATTAACAGAGTTGGAAGGGACTTTGCAGGTCATCTAGTCCAACCCCCTGCCCAAGCAGGAGACCCTACATCTGCCTCTACCTAGGATTGAACTCACAACCTCCTGATTGGGAGGCGAGAGCCCCACCTCTAGGCCACAAAGGCAGTTTGTTTAGTGACTGTTTGAAGCTTATGAAAATTTTGAAGGGTCCTGGGCCAAGGACAGATCTTCGGGACACCCCACCGCACGCTTCCCTCCATGTAGATGCACTCACTCCCTGTGGTTTACAAAGAGAAATAAAATGAAAATAGATGGCCGTTCCTGCAAATGGTTTGGATTCCCTACCGGACATTGATCATAAAGTCCTCGTGGTTGCCTCTATTCAAGTGGACCTCTTTGGGGTAGATCAAGAGGAAAACGAAGATAATGATCAGGATCTCAATGGAATGCTGGCCTCGGTCAACAAAGTCACCGTTGAAGACGTACAACCTCTGCGGCGAAGGAAGCCCGTTCTGTAAGGAAGAAAAAGATCCCTAAAATCAAACTTCAGTAGGACGGCAAGATTAGGAGACAAGCCCACCCAAGTGAGCCTCGATTGGTGGAGCCCTTGGGCGATCTCGGAGTCTGATATTTTCTTGCAGACCTTTCATGACCCAACTAGGTACCATTGTTAGGAGTAGACATAATACCATAATGAAAATATGGTCATTGTAGCTTTAAGGCTGTTGGAATGTTAGAGTGCAATTAGTAAGTGCAATTATCTCTAACCATAAGAGGAAGCCAGGAGAGCGCATCTCTCTCTCTCTGCTGGACTTGCTGTTTGATAACTGAATTGCTCGTGTGCTGTGAATTACTGAAGAAGGAAGAAGGAAGATTGTGTTTGCTGACTGTAAGCAATTTGATATTTGTTGAGACTTTGTTTTTGACTCGATTTAACATCACTGCTTGTTGAGCAGTAGTTTAGTTTAGTAGTTTTCTACAACCTCAGTAAAAGCTATTTTATTTTACTTAAACAGTGTCTGGTATACTAATTGTGTGTACATTAGCAACATTCTTCTAGCTCAGGGGTGGGCAAACTTTGCAACTTTAAGTCTCAAGGACTTCAGCTCCCAGAATTCTCCAGCCAGCAAAGCTGGCTGGAGAAGTCTGGGAGCTGAAGTCCTTCAGACTTAAAGTTGCAAAGGTTGGAGACCCCTGCTCTAGTCCACGGCTCTAGTCTAGCCTCCTTACTGAGGAGGGTGAAAACAGCCTCTCCTGGCCTCCCCTAAGGCCCTCTGGAGACTTCAGGAGAGTCCTTGAAACCTTTAGAGAGCGAAAAATGGCCCTATGGCCAAACCAGAAGCTCAGGACCTATGACTTCCGGTTTGGCTGTAGAGCCGTTCAAGAAAGCCTCCGGAGGGCCAAAAACAGCCTTAAAAGAAGGCCGAAGTCAGCTTGCCAGCATGCTGACATGGCAACGCCTTGCGTGTCCTAACAAATGGCTTGGTGTGCCACCTGTGGCACGTGTGCCATAGGTTGGCCAACATAGTACTAGTGGCTTTTCCTGTCAGTGTTGGCAGGAGTGTTCTTCAACCAAACTTGGACTCAAAGCACAG
This sequence comes from Rhabdophis nuchalis, assembly GCA_039707465.1. NCBI lineage: Eukaryota > Metazoa > Chordata > Lepidosauria > Squamata > Natricidae > Rhabdophis > Rhabdophis nuchalis. The sequence continues at coordinate 8,881,351 of CM077648.1, read as the reverse complement.
TCTACAGAGTTGCCCCTGCATGGTCCCCATGGGAGTCTGACAACCAATCAGAATACAAGATCAAGATCAAAGACCAGAGAAGGCATAAAACCCAGGGACTTTCAGCATCTCTGCCTCTTTTTCTTCTTCACCCAACATCTGGAAGCATCTGGTCCTTCTTTTCTGTTCAGGATCTCAAACCATATTATCCTGTCCACCATTAAACCATCTTTCCAAGCAGCCTCCAGGTTTCCAGTGTCTTTTCCCCCACTTGGAACTGAACCCAGAAGGACATATCTTCCGTTTTTATATAAAGGATATTAGAACAACTACGGACCTCCGCTCCTTCCGTCAAAAATT